>JAHRHZ010000140.1:18551547-18601645 GCA_024137785.1 Ginglymostoma cirratum | reverse complement strand
GCCTCTTCGACTTGTCTGCCTCCTCTCCACCTATCCTCTCCTCTATCCATCCTCTATCCGCCTCCCCCTCTCTCCCTATTTATTTCAGAACCCTCTTCCCCTCCCCCATTTCTGATGAAGGGTCTAGGCCCGAAACGTCAAGTTTTCCTGCTCGTATGATGCTGCTTGGCCTGCTGTGTTCATCCAGCCCCACGCCTTGTTATCTTGGCACTTGTACGTAACTGGTTTTACAACTGTGATTTTACATTACAGCTGTTATGAAAAAATAGTAATGCCTCTGGGAGAAATGTTAAATTCTTACAGAGAAATGGGTAAACTTCAAGAAATGTAATGTGAATGTCAATATAGTCAAGTTGATACAGGAAGGAGTATGCAGCGTTGAAAGATTGCTCAATTAATACCAAGACAAAAAATAAACTGGTCACCCTAATGAATGTGTGCTCACCCCGACAAACCCCTGCTTTGGCTGATTCTACATGAGCTAACATCAGAAAAATCGATTCCAAAGTGCTTGCTGTTTTAGTACAAGAGTCTTTCTGCTTGTCTCCTTCTTTCTGTTACATTGTTTGGTTTTTCTGTCTTTTTTTTGTTGTTAGCACTGCTTTTGTTTACATTTTAATGAAGTTATTAATGGCATGCACCCAGGAAGGCCAAGCAGGTTTTTTGGAGAAACTGAATCAAAGGTTGGATGAATCCACCAACGCTGTCAGTATCATGCTGTCTCAGGCATGTGTGTGATTGGCTGCCTTCATGGCCAGGTTGGTGCCTGGCACGGAGACCCAAGTCCAGCACACTCAGGGTCTGCCAGGTACATGCACAGACCTGTACTCCATTGCTCTAGACGTTGGTGCTCAGCATCAAGTGCAAGGCAACAGGAAGAATGAAGAACCTTGACCTCATTCCAGGTGACCCTTCCTTTCTAGGCACCCAGCCAGAGGAGGCATACAGGCTGCCATAGATGTCAGGATTTTCCACAGGTTTCCATTCCCCATATCACCACTTTGCCTGCAACCCCCAATGCTATGAGAATGCAGGCCAAGAAGGGTAAATGTGTGCCCAGGTAGAACTCTCAGCATGTCAGGCCTCCTTAGCCACAAATACCCTTGCAGCCTCCCACCCAAAATTTCAAAGTTAACAGGCTCCACTGTAAGGCAGAGTCCTTCCACCCCAGCTACAAACCTCAGGATAACCTGTACATGTAATGGGTGGGAAAGGAAAAAGAATAACCTCTGAGGGCGCATAGGTGGCACGGGTAAAACCTAATTGTAAATATGCTATCACACTTTTCAGCATATGTTCACTCTCTGTGAGTGTGTCATGATAGCTGCGGCTACAGAAATTAGAGAAGCTAGCCATTCCTTACACCACGCGATGTTCGAAACCTGCCTGAATGGTAGCTATCTTTTTTGTAGTTCCCATTCTAGCATGAAACCTTGTCATGATTGAATGAGGGAGCATCAGAAAAGCATAAGAAAATTAAGCCAGTGGGCTGCACTTGCATTGGGATTATACAGGGAATGCTGGCCTCAGCAGCATCAAAACATTTGTAGTCAGTAAAATATAAATTCACACAAATTAGCTCCATTGAAGGATGTTCACAAAGTGGTCTTGAGTGTGTTGCTGTGGGCGATGCAAATGCACTGTAGGAGGCTGGTGGTGCTTTCCCTTTTGATGAGCATTCTCATTGTCTTCCTCAGGACAATGTTGCTGCTCTCATGAATCTTTGTTGCCTAGTTTTCCGGAGCACAGAACCCAAGGACTAAGCAATGCCCTCTGCTCCTAGTGTACTGCGAAGAAATCCCAGACTGGACGAGACATGTGTGGGAATCTGATGTGGAGGAGATATCTCGTGGCTCTCATTGGCCCCTTTGGAGAAAGTGTTATATTTCAGATATTTTGGACATTGTGACATAGCGCTTTGACTGCCTCCTCCAGACAGGGTGTGGTGCATTGCTCTGCTCTCATCTGCGTGGCATTCCATGGAAGATCAGAGACTATGGTTCTTCTGCATGAGGGCACCTGTAGTTGGACACTCCACAGCAGGAGGCTGCTCCACATCCACTGGAGGTTGATACTGGCCCTGGGCTTCCAGATGCATGTTTTCCTCATCCAGTCACGTAGCAGCTACAAGTGCTGTGTCCACTTGGATGACCACAGCTTCTGTGCCTGGATCCATTGACAGCTGTTCCAATGAGCTTATTTAGACAATGGTAGAAACAAAGCAGTTCCTCAGTGATGTGATCATTCAGCATTCACAGCACACGCAGTGATATTTGAACAGTGTCCTCAGATCATTGAAACCTTGAAGGCCTTTAAAAAGGATGCCAATGGGGTACCTCTACATGGACATTGCACATTATTGAACTGATTCAAACGTTTGCTGTCCAAGCTTTTTAATGTACATACTATAGGACGCAGAGTGTTTACAATTGTGAGAACACCACCTCCCACACTCATGTTACCCAAGAAAGGCAGATAGGATAATGGAGTGAACATTTTATAGTCCAAGGTTCAGGCTGTGAAACCTTGGAAGGTAATTGTGACTTTTGCAATGAAGGTGAACCTTTACAGCCCCTATGACATTAATCAGGTATTAAACAGCCATTAGTAAGATTAATTTGTTATCTTGAATAAATGTGGTTAAGATTGTTTGTGGCCAAGAGTTTAGTTCAAGCAATGGGTCAATGCGTGAGGTGTAATGGGATAACAGAAATCTTTCACCTGTATTATGTGAGTGTCTGTTTGAAGCTATTGCCCCTTGAAGGGCTTCACATTGTACAAAAGGAGAGCCCTTGCTCAGAGAAATAAAAGCAATTAATCTGCCCACTGTAGGTGTGAGGACAGCCATTTCTTGTTTCAATTGCTTACTCACAGTTTGGATAAGGACTGAAGGCAACACAGGCAATACTTCACAGGGTTTATCACAGGTAGCCTCTCAGTGCCCAGCTGATCCCCCAAAACCTTCATAAAAATCAAAAGAACTGCCAATGCTGTAAATCTGAAACAAACAGAAATTGCTGGAACAGCTCAGCACGTCTGGCAGCATCTGTGGAGAGATATCAGAGTTAACCTTTAGGGTTGAGCAACACTTCCGCAGAACCCTCATGTTGCTCTCTGTCTTGTTAATCTAATCAGCTTTTCCCATGTCCCCAGCCAACTGATTAACTCCCCACTTTACCCCAACCCCCAGGCATACAGCTCAGTTATGCCAAACGTAACATGCATATCATTCCGCTTGCCAAAGTCAAGGTGGTGGTGAGTATTAATGACACCACCACCAACCGCATCCCTTGTTCTTCTATGCTCTACCATCTCCTACCCCTATATGTTGAGTCAACCTGTTTCACCATTTTTGGCCCCTCCAATCCCCACAATTGACTTCCCCATCATCTTCACCACATCGCTGGCCCTTGATACCACCCACCACCCCCATCCCACCCCCCAACAATGTTACTTTCAGTGAACAGACCTCTTTTACTGAGGGTGGTCCACCCCAACCAACTTGGAGCAACAACTCGGACTGATGAGAGATCAGACACTGACTAATCTGTGTTGCTCCCTAACTGACTTACTGCTAACCAGCTGCATTGGACTTGCAGAACTGACCATGGCCCACTCCCCAGAATGCAATGACATGGACCTGCTGCCTCTGATCAACCTAAGTGGTTGACTGACAGTGTCCAACCCCTGAACTGAATTTGGATGATGCCCTTGGCTGCGCCGGTCCTCCGTGACTGATAACAGTGCCAGTGGACTTGACTGAGGACCACTCCCCTTAGACTTTGAGACATGGTATATTGGGTGAAGCACATGCTGTATGTTTGCTGTATATGTAGTGATACAAGATGTGGGTATGACATTGTTGTAGCATGGTACCATACTGCATCATGTTCAACACCTTAACTGATCACTGCTGCTTGCCATGACAAGCTACCTGGCTCAGTGTCTGCACTGGACAACAGAAGCATTATGAGCCTGTAACTTCTGAATATAGGCAAGGCGCAGCAGAGATGCTGTGAGCATCCACCTAGGCAGAAAGTGAGTGGGAAATAAGAAAACAAACTAAAAGTCTGGAGATGCACCTTGTTCCGATCTATGAGATGGCTGCCTGTCTCTGTACGTAAGCAGCCTTGCAGCAGCATTATGATCTAAGGGGTCGTGCATTTGAAAGTGAAGTGATGGAGTGGGTAACTGCATTTAAAGTGATTTAGAGATGTTCCATGATGGTGATGAGGCTGGTTTGTTACAAATGCCAACCTCTGTGGATGAAAGATGCAGGCAATCGCTACCCATTGGAGCGTGCCCTGAGACGCTGGGAAACTCAGGCCAAAGTAGGGGCTCGGAGGAGCAAGTGGTGAGCTGGAGATGCCAGGTACTCACTCCAAGTTTCATGTTGAGAACCGTCCTGGTTCAACTTCTCTTTGCCACGTGAAGAATAGTGAACTACATATCAATGAGGAAAGAAATCAATAGAATGAGTTGCCAACACATGCAAATAGACCTCTCACCACTCACTAATGAGATTCTCGTCTTGCCACTCAAACTCTGAGTGGAAAATCTGACCTTTTCTCCTCAATGTTGAGAATCTCATTTTTCTGATCTTGCCATAATTGACTCATTATTATTTCAGTCATTCAGGGGCTGGAAGAATTTTGCCTTGTATATTTAATTTATGCAATATATTAACTTTGTGTTGGTTCATTACTCAAACATATTCATGTGAGGCTGTGGATGTTCTTTAACAACAAAACATAATTATATTGTATTAAATAGGAAATGAACAAACAAAGCTACATTTATCTTGAAGGCAGTTAGAAAGATCTTAACATCGGTTTCAAAACAAAGTTTGAACCTCTTTCCCAATGTTATCCTTTTACAAAGGCTCAGTTCCAGAGAAATATCATTCCTATCACAGCTTTTAAAATCTTTACTAACCTAATTTTCCCTGTTTCTTTTCCTTTGACTGTGAAGACAGTTTTATGATTTTGTTTCCAATTCTGCTGACATGAACTTCTCACAATTCTGATGGCTTAAACTTTCTCAGTTCTAGTTTAAATACAAATATACACTTCATGAAGCAAAGTATAGGTGATACCTAGGCTCTAGCTAAAACTGTAATTTCCCCTTTTCCAGGCTGAATGTGGTCGTGGTGTTTTCACTAACTTGCTGCCCTCACTGGTGAGACAGCTTGCTGGTTGTGTGCCTTCTGGTAAGAGCTGACCAGTCAGCTTCTCAGCAAATTTCAGAGCTCAAAAATGGCAGGCCAGCTCACAATCAAAGGCAGGTAGCTTCTGGGCCCTAAAGACAATCAGGCAAGTCTGACTTTCTTCAGGGAATCCAATGTCGAAAAGGTAGGACCTTTTCTTTTGCTTCCTGTGGGGGTGAGGGGAGGGCGTTGAAGGCAAGGGCAGAGAGGTTGCATTCAGAACCCATCCTCTCATTACCCCTCCTCACCTCCTTCAAGCCCCACCCCATCTTGGAAAAACTAGATGGCCCACTGCAAACTAGTAGGCCGGTCACCTGGTTACCTAGTCAGGAAAACAGCCACTTTTCTCATCTGCCAGGACGCCAAGTAACTGGGGAGATGGTGAGTGGAGGCCCCTAAGTGACCACTAGTTGACCGCTTAAGGGCTTTAATTGCTAGTGAGTGAAGAATGTCCCCAGTGGACCTTCTCACTCAGCACCTAATTTCTTGAGAATGCACAAGGGAGTGAGTATCAATACAAGACCTTATAGCCCAATTATTTTCCCTTCTCACCACCTCTTTCACCACCTTAGGGAGAGTGGGGGAATTGGGTCCTCTTTGTGCAATTCAAATATCATGCGCACTGACATGTCTCCCAATAGATATGCAGCAGAAATACAGCTACAAAACTCCAACCAGCTCTAATATCCATGATCTCTTCAAATATATCCATTTCCCTTTTGGGAGAACGGGATCAGTGAATTTACCCATTATGGGTGTGTCTTTGTTCAGCACACTGTCAATGTCACATGCCAGACACCATATTTCTTGGTATCAAACAGATGAATAAAGAAAGAAAGCTAACCAGCATTTTCTGCTATTTGTTCTGAACTAACTTACTGTGCCTCTCCCCAAAGCTGCAGCCTGTGATTTGCAATCAGTTCCTAATCTACAGAAACTTCTGTTTTCAGTTATCCTCTAACTGATTTCAAGGTGAACCAATTTGAAATGCAGTTGCATGCTGCATCAGATCATCATTAAGGCATGACTGATGTGAAGGACACAGCAACTAAATATTAGCTTGTGTTTTAACCTTTTTCAACAGAGAATTCCTGGACAGTAAACAAGAGCTGAACAATGGGGTGCCTCGGAAAGCAAATAGTTTGAATACAGAGCAGACGCAGAATCAATTGCAGTAACTTGCATTTTGATGGCACTTTAAAAGTCTTTTGATATCCAGTGTATTTCACAGAAAAATGATCAAACAATATGTCACATGAGGAGATATTAGAACAGTTGATAAAAATCTTTTCCAAAGAGGCAGGTTTTAAGGGCCCCTTAAAGGAGGAAAGAGAGATATAAGTGGAAAGATTTAGGGAGGGATTTCCAGAACTTAGGAATCTATGCTGTTTTTAGAAAAATTAATTCATGGGACGAGTCTCACTGGCCAGGATTATGATTGAGAAGGTGGTCAGCCAGGTCGATCAATATGGCACAGGTATATCCATCATGGTGTTAGAAAAAGAGACGTTTGGCCCGGCAGAATGAAGGAATGCCAAAGTAGCTTCAAGTCAGGATTGTGTGTGACTTGGACTAGAACCTGCAAGTGGTTTTCCCATGCAACGGCTGCTCTGATTCTTCTTAGTGGCATTAGTCTTGGTTTTGGAAGATGTTATTAAAGGAGCCTTGACGAGTTGATGCAGTATATCTTGTAGATGATACAGATTGCTGCCACTGCGTGTTGATGATGGAGGGAATACTTGATTAAGGTAGTTCATGGGGTGCTAATCAAGCAGGTTTTTTTTGTCCTGGATATTATCAAGCTTGACTATTTTGGGGTTGCACTCATCGTAGCGAATAGGGAGTATCCCATTTTCCATCACATTTCATGACTTGTGCCTTGTAAAGGTGGACCAGTTTTAGGGAGATAGGAGCTGAGTTACAATTTTCTCAATAATGACGAGCTCCTATAGCTGCTATACTTATAAGACTGGTCCAGTTAAGTTTTGGTATTTGGTAACTCCCCATCCCCACTCAGAATATTGACAAATGGGAATGGCAATGCCATTGAATTTCAAGGGGAAATTGCTAGACACTCTAGTTGGACATCATCACTGCATGGCAATTGTGTGACGTGCTACGTATTGGCCCATGCCTCAATGTTGCTGTCATCATGCATGTGGGCATGCTTTAAACAGCATCTAAGAAGTTTCAAATATGACTGAGCACTGTACAATCATCAAAAAACATCCTCTCTTCTGATGAAAGGAAAATCATTTCAAAGCAGCTGAAGGTGGTTTGATTTAGCACACTACACTGAGGAAGTCCTGTTGTGCTATCCTGGACCTGGGATGATTGAAAGGATATAGATTTGCTTCCATATAACACTGATCAAGACCACTAGATATTTCAAAGCATTTCACAGTCAATGGAGTACTTTTGAAGAGTAGTCACTGTTGTAATGTAGGAAATGCAGCAGCCAATCTGAGCACAGCAAACTCCCACAAACAGTAATGTGACAATGACCAGATGACCTGTTCTATTGTAATGTAGACTAAGGGAGAAATATTGGCCAGGAAATTCAGGATAACTCCCTGGCCCTTCTTCCAAATAGTACAATGGGACTATTTAAAAGGTCCATTCCTCATGCCACCACTCTCACATGTCTAATGTCATTCTTAGTCCTCTTTTGTGACAATGATGCAAACACTTTGACTGTACACCAAAAACTGAAGCTGAAAAAAATCATTTATTTTCTGTACCAGTATTCTACCAAATCATGGAAAACTTTGTGTCTGGGTACCACTTAACATAAGCTTTTCTTTGTTTTCACAATCTATGCACCTTGAAAACAAAAAGAATTGTAGGTGTAATTTAAACTCTGGATTTAGATTTTTTTTTGCTAATTCTAATGAGGAGAATTATGTGTTTGCCAGACTGTGATTTAATATTAGCATTGAATAATAACAGAAGATGATTGTAATTGTATTTCAGCAAGGATCACAAGTTCGTTACGCATCCCTACAGATCTCTCATAAGAAAGGTAATCTTACAGACAGCTTTCAGTCTCTGACAGTTCTTTCCCCTCTCTTCTTGAGATGACAAGTTGCTTTGCAATAACAGGAATACAGCACCTGTTTGGAGTCAACAGAGGGCCCAAAAACAGTGCAATATTTTGCAGAATTGTGGCTGTAACAAAAGGGTTGTGGGGGTTGAACGCTTGCAATGCTTGATCTCTTGAAATATGCTCATTAGTCTACATTCTTGCAGCAACCAGAATTGCCTGGAAGGTGAAAGCACACTGGACATGCTGAGTGACTCAGTTTTAAACTTCAGTCCTTATCTTCTGCATTGTGAAGGTTAAAGTAAAAAGCAAGTTGAAAGTGGATCTGTATGATTGGTCCATGTTAATTGCATGTTTGAAAATGTAAGAAGCAATTACAGGTGAGATTTATTGGTCATGTAATATGAATAAAGCAGTTAGACGCCTGGAATGTTTTTTTCAGTGAATTTTTTTTCATGAATAGCAATAACATTTTATATGTAATAAACTTTCTTAATACATCTAAATCAAAAATGTCTTTGATCTTTCACAGAATGGAACCTGAGTGATTTGATTTATATTGACTTTAATGTAATACCTAGGATCCTGTGTGGTTTCTGAACTGTAATAAAATGTATTCAGTTCTATTCATTCTGTAAATTCCACAAGATTACATTTTATATTACATTTTTTCCATTGAGAAAAACATGTTAAAGGTGTTTATTAGCTTTTTTTCCCCCCAAAAAACTAAAAAATTGGAGTGTCCCAATGGCTCAATGGTTTCTCATGATCCATGAAGCAGGACTTCCAATCACAACATTTGTTGGTTTCCATCCCATAGGTGTATTGTACTGCATATGAATTTTCTTATTGCAATTCAAGAGGACAAGAATGTGAGTACAGTGAGGTACTGCTTAGGCATGAAAGGGCAGACAGAACGGACTAAACGGGCTGAATGACCTATTTCCTGTTTCTCAATTCTAAAACAGCAACTGTATTGATTTGTGAGTGAAGATATATTAGACCATTCAGACTCCCTCGTTACAATTGCTTGAGTCTGCAAGGCACAATTTGGAGAGGAAATAATATGAGGAAAATAAAAAAGTAATTTTTTTTTGAAAGGCACACTAAACAACACTGAAACATGGAATCAATAGAAGATATCTTGCGGCAAATATTGAACCTGAATATACAGTGTATGAGTGCAAAAGGTGTGAATGAATTATATTGAAACTTAGAAGTGGGAGTTGTTTTTCAGGTGTTTCTGCTGGCCAGTTATAAAAGTCCTGTTCCTACCATTCTCCAGTATTCTGTACGGATATCCTAATTGATGGTTGGAAGGGAGACAGCAACCTCAACGTGGCCATCCTGTTAAAGTAATTATTTCAACCTGAAAACCTGCAAGTCACTACTGTCAAAAAGGTGACTGATCTCCTTCCACCAGGGTAAAAACCCGCTGAGAAATGAATTGTCTCAGAATAGTAAAAGACAAGGAACAAGACAATCAGCAGGAATATACCAGCTCAATACTGAATTAGAATCCCTACAGTGTGGAAACAGGCCCTTCGGCCCAACAAGTCCACACCAAACCTCAGAGCATCCCACCCAGACCCATCCCCCTATAACACACCTAATCTACACCTCCCTGAACACTACAGGCAGTTTAGCATGGCCAAACAACCTAACCTGCTCATCTTTGGACTGTGGGAGGAAACCGGAGGAAACCCACGCAGACACGGGGAGAATATGCAAACTCCACACAGACAGTCGCCCGAGGGTGAAATCAAACCCAGGTCCCTGGTGCTGTGAGGCAGCAGTGCTAACCACTGTGCCACTGTGCCGTCCTAGGGTGCCCTAAGGCCTGTCTCTGCTAAAATGTAAGCTGTTTGCTTACTCCAGTAAGCTGACTCCTTGACAGGAGTGTGGACGTAGTCACTCAACATTCCTTGTGGACCATTCGAGCAGCCTGAAACCACATTCCCGGATACAACCTCTCTGCAGGCAGAGTTAGCAAATCATACAACCTAGCCATCCACATCAAGGAAAGCTTCACCAAAGTGTCAAATGATCTCCTACCATATCTCTATCGAAGTAGGTAAGCGTGCCGTCACAACATGTACAAGGCATCAAAACTTACCTGTGTGCCAACATCATCACGATGTTGACAAACAGCTTTGGGACTGTGATGGATGCAGCCTCCTAAAGGAAGAGCCCATTCAAGGGCATATAGGGGCACCTGAGGTTTTATCTTTGGCACCTCCTGCATCACTCTTAAGAATATTGCTGGACAGAACATTAAGTTGTGTGCTCAGCGTTAAACATCTGTCAACAGCCGTTGATTAGCACTACAACCACTGCCGCCACCACTGCGCAGTGACAGCAGTGTGCTCTGTCTACAAGATGTACAGCAGCAACAAACCAAGGTTCCTCCAACAGAACTTTCGAAACGTGTACATCAACCAATTAGAAGGGCAAGGGCAGCAAGTACATGGGAAGACCATCACCTGCAAGTTCCTTTCTAACTCACACTGTCCTGGCCTGGAGCTACATTGTCATTCATCAGTGTCACTCGGTCAAAATCCAGGAACTCTACCCCTAACAACACTGTAGGTATGCCTACACCACATGGACTGCCACAGTTCAAGAAGGTAGCGCACCACTACTTTGCTTAAATGCAATTAAGGATGACCAATAAACACTTTTTGAGCCAGCAATATCCACATCTCATAAATACATAAAGAAAATGCTGTCCCTACCTGTTGATTATTTCCAGCATTTGCCATTTATATTTCAGATTTTCATCATTAATAACATTTTACTTTTTGATTTGTGTTTCTGTATAATTTGTAGCTGATTATCTTGAAAGTAACAAAAGAATAAGTTTGCACATAGCCATAACAAAATGGCAACATTTGAGGCAAGTACCATTCAAAAAATGAGTTTCAACAGTGAACACAGATGTCCTTATTCCTTCCATTGCTGCTGATTGAGTTGACAGTCGAGTTGGGGACAAGCAGAAGTCGTGGTTCGTGCCAATGCCAGCAAGTCTGTACAAATGCCTGGATTCAGTGCCAACACTTGTTCAATAATCTCACCAAGTCTACTGAATTAAGGGACTTCATGCTACGACCTCATAGTAATACAGGACAACAAGTATTATAGGTAACCATGCTGTCTCACAGTATTTGTCTACCTTCTCTTGAATGTCCATAATGCTGTGTGATACACTTCTCAACAACTCACTACTCGATTAGTTCCTTAATAGTACAAATCCCTATCAATTATTTTCCTATAAAGGTATATACAATCCATTTTACTATCTTTCCAATGTCTATGGATACTAGTTTGATTTTCGTGTGATATTTATTCTTGATATTTTAATGCATTCACAATTGTCTCATGGGAGACAGTGAGAAGAATAGAATACAGGATGGAATGACAAACCTGCATTCTATGTCCATTTCTAAGGAGGACAAGCTTCAAATACAGATGAGTTCTTCAGAGAGGAACTAGGAGATTGGAGATAAACCCAACAAATGTGGGTGCTAGAGATGTGAAACAAAGACAGGAATTGCTGGCAAAACTCAGCAGATTTGGTAACATTTTTGGGATAAAGCATTTTGAGTCCAATGACTCTTCATCAGAACTGGAAGTTTGGGATCGGAGAACTAATTGGTCTGAAGCTAGTTCGGAAATCAGAGGACATTGTTCATCCCTTTGTTCTTCATCTTATTTAATTATCCAGTAACTGACAGTGAAGAATGAAATGAGCCTGTGAAACAATCTTGCCTCCTATTCAAATGCAACAGAGAAGAAAGGAAGAAAGACTTGTTTTTATATTCTGCTTTTCTTGATAACCGGACATCTCTGTGTACATTTTGAATGAAAGCAAAGTATTGTGAATGCTAGAAATCTGAACCAATCACAAAGAACACTGGAAGAACTCAGCAGATCTAGCAGCATCTGTGAAGAGAGATGCAGAATTAACATTTTGAATCCAGTATGACGCTTCTTCAAAACTGCCTGGACTAGTTCAGAAGAAGACTCATACCAGACTCGAAAAGTACTTTTGAAGTCTAGTCATGTTTATAGTGCAGGAGAATATTTCTCTTAAGCATTCCTCATTCTGTTTTGTATAGATATGGCAAGAAAGGCTGAGACATAAGCTGGTGAACAGAAACAACTCTAAGCGCACGGCACTCTGTCATTCAAACTCATGCACACAAGCAGCAGCACAAATGTATCCATCCTGGATGAATTAGAAAGATGATTTAAAGAATTGCACAAAATACAATGGAGAACACAAGTTACCAGCCACAGGCTAAGGTGCTACAGGAAAAGCATAAAAACAACTCCATAGCTGATGAGGTCAATGATCCTGATCTCTGGAACTCAGTGTTTAAAAGAAAGATGCTTCATAAGATTGCTGAGCTCATTAGCAAGTGGGTTTATTAGCTCTTATCGCTTCACAGCAGGTGTGACGAAGCCTGAAACACCTATCTCTGCATCCGAAATTCTACACATAAAGCTGGCACTTGTAGTAACTCCAGAAATGTATTCAATTGAACCCTGTAGAGCAAAGGGTCCAATGCCAATTTGTGAAACTCATGTAAATACCAAGATTGCTATCATACAAACCTTGAGCTGCATATACTGCCCTTCCTTGGATACGTTAACTAGTCAAATGAGAAGAGACATTGATAGAGCCTGTAATAACATCATTGTTGATTTGAAGTGTTTTATGAGCACGTTGTCACAGAGGCCGGGGTGGAATATAGAGCTAACTATAGATGAGACTTTTGTCTTCACCAAGGATAACACATCAACACTACACAGACCCTGCCACATTATCATCTCTCTAGTAACCTTTCCAAATGATTTCATACATACCAGAAAGCAGAAATGACCAGATTCCAACCAGGCAATAATGAGTAAATTAAGCAGACCGTACATTTTTGATCAACATGATCAAAGGATAAATCTTAGCCAGGTAACCAGAAGAACTCCTCCGCTATTCTTCAGATAAAGAGATCTTTTGCAAAGACTGCAGGAAAACATAAATGGACTGTCAGGTGGATAGAAAAGTAGCAAATGAAATTCAGTCAGATAAGTGTGTGTAAATAGATTTTGGATTGGAAAACAAGGCAAGGAAATACACAATCAATGGCAGAGTGCTGAGAAGTATAGATAAACAGCAGGACCTTAAAGCGCACATCCATAGATCTCAGCAAGGAGCAGGGCAGTTTGGTCAGGTGGTTTGAGATTGAATTATTAAATGAAGCATAGAATATGAAAACAGGGAGATTAAGAAAGCAGAACTATATGAAACACTACTTAGGCTGCAGCCTGTGTACAATGTTCAGTTCTGGTAACTATTATAGGAAACAATGCTAGAGATCATGCTAGGGAGGATATAAGGGGATTTATGAGGATTTTGCCAAGAATGAAGAATTTTAGCTATTAGAGACAATTAAGTGTTCTGGAGTTGATTTCTTTATGACAGAGAATGCTGAAGTGAGATTTAGTTAAGTTGTTTAAAATAATAAGGGTACTAGATAAAGTGGATCGAAAGGGCATTTCTATTAGCAGATACGTCAGTAACTAGGACAGAGGGTCATAGATTAAAAGTAAAAGGTGGAAGAATTAAAGGGAGTCGAGGAGAATATTTTGTATCTGGAGGGTATTGGGGTCTGGAACACTCTGTCTGAAAGGGTGGTAGAAGTGTAATCTTCATTTTATTTACAAAGTACCTCAATTAGCATATGAAGTGTTGTGACCTACAAGTCTGCAGACCAAGAACCAGAAGGCAGGATTAGGATATGTGGCTGTTTCTTATACAGCACAGACACAAAGAACAGAAATACTTCTTTCTCCAGTATAAATTTTGATGATTCCAACTGTAAGGGCAGATGAGGGGCAAGACATCTGGCAAAATCCATCTCAATATGGGAAGCACCTGTACGATCTTTTATGATTTTCATGTAGCAAGTTTCTCACTGGGCAGTGGTGAGTTGCCAATTAAAAGGGAATTTTGTTTGTTAAAAGTCTTGTTTAAATGCACTCAGCTGAAGCATTGGACCAGGCTACGTCTCAGAACTGTTCGTTTGCAGTCTGAATACTTGCTTCCTTGACACCTATGTGCATGCTCACATCATTCATGCCTTCCCTTGCCATGTCATAGTATGCTATGTCTGTTAACACATTGGCACTTCAGCTAGCCGAAGGCTTTCACTACTGCCTTATGGAGGTAGACACATGTAGTCCTGTAGGACCAGCACAAGAAGTCAGTAAAATATCTGTGAAGACAACAGTCAGGGGTCTTGTTATTCACATCTAGGGGCTGCTTGTTGAAGTTGGTCAGAGGTCTGGGCTGATTGCAATCCTGGGTGTTCCTACATCAGTCTTTCAGGAGAGTTAAAGGGGGATCTGTAGGGGCAGTAACGAGGGCCACTGACAGATGGGGTGGGGCAGTTAGGACTGGGCAGAGGCATTTGTAAAAGCAAGAGTAAAGACAGTGAGAAAGGGAAATTCAAAGTGAATGGAGGAATGCAGAACAATGCCAAAGGGCAAGGAAGGATATGATGGGGGGCAGGTGGGTGGTTTAGTGGCAGTGACCACTATTGTGACCTCCACAAGGTGGACCATAAAGAAGCCAGGTAGGCATCATTGAGGAATAATGCCAGGATTCAGTGGGCAGGGCAGACAGTCATAGGTGAAGTTCAGTATGGTGGGTCTTCACACTGGAGAGATGCCTGGAAATGGGCTGTTAGGGTAGTGTGAGGTAAAAGGGGATGTAGAGCTTTGGGTGGGTGGTTTCTAGTGACAAAGTAGGACCCAGTGCTGATGATGATCACTGCAAGCACTGCCAGCACTAGCCATTCTCTGGGCTCGAAGTGCTAGAAAATGGCTGTGACAATGCCAAGGGTGGTTGGAGGGCGAAATCATAGAGTTCACATTTGCTGGACCATTCAACATTGTAGGAACAAATACATGAAGCAGCCATTTTCAAAGCCCAGCTACATGTAATTTGCAATCACTTAATCTCCCATTTGTTATGTGTGCAGCATAAGATGCTAGGGGGTCAGCTACTGGTCAAAGGTGATTTGTAAAGTGCCATTGATGCTTGAAAATTGAATTTGGGGCTCTCCATGTTGAAGTTAAAAACAATGACTTTACAAAGGTCAATCCTGGCTTAAGGAGAGTCATTATTTGTGCAACTTAAAATATTTTATATGAGCCACACAACTTTGTTTCATCATATGTTCTGTAAGTGTAATGATAGCCTGTACTGAATGCAGTGAGAAGTAGAATGTTTGATGTGGGTCTGGAGTATGAAGCTCATTGGAACCTTGTGAGCTCTCTCTTCTCAGTGACAACTTGTCATCACTAAGTCGGCATGGCACCCTCACCAGGTTCCTGTCCACGCTGAACCTGAATGTGGATGGATGGTGCGGACAGGTTCCCAGTTATCAGGATACAGCATGTCTCACTGGATGATGAAGAGTATGTGATGCTGATCTGCAAGGTATGCTACTGATGACTGTGTTTTGCGATCTAAGAAACTCGTTCACTGATTCTATTCCCATTTTGGGTAATTTTCACCAAGTCCTGAGCCCAGTGCTGGTGGTAGTTTGGCTGCTGTGGCTGTCTATCTAAGATTACTGAGATGGATGCAGGAGGACCAGGGCCAACAGCAAGCCCAGGAGTAGCAGAGGGCCCCCATGGAGGCTGAGGAACACCCAGCTCTGGGAGAGGCCACTGCTACAGGGGCCCCTCAGAATGTGTGGGGTGTCCTGGAGACCCAGAATTTTCCAGTACCAAGTCCACTAACAGCGTATGAGTGAGGTGTAGTAGTGTCATTTGTATGTCCCAGAACGTGTTGACACTGCTGGAGTGAAGTGCCATCCTTTGCCAGTGGCTGTGAAGTTGACTGCTGTTCTGAGCTTCTATGATAGTGGATCCTTCCAGGGAACGACAGTGACCTGTGTGGGATCTCTCAGTTGTGCACCGATAAACGCATCAGGAAAATAACCAGTGCCATCTATGGAAGGTCACCCACAATTTATTTCATTCCCATGAACGTGGTCAGTGCTGCATTCTGGTTAACACAGACTGTGCTTCCCCCAGGTGCAGGGAGCTATTGACTTCACACACATGGCACTGAGAAAGCCATATTACAGCTCCACAAAATTCATCAACAAGAAGGGATTCCATTTGAACAACATTCAGATGATCTGTGTTAGTTAACATTTAATTAACTGATGTGCAAAGAGACTCTTGAAGTGCGTGTTGGTTTCCCTATCTCTTAGCAATGAGCCCTGGCTTCAAGTCCCACTTTCTCCGGAGGCATACAATAATGTCTCTGGATCTGAAAATGTCTGTGATTGTAATTCAGGCGAATAATTCTAAAATACATTAACGAATGTGCACTGGTGCAATTGTAGGGGCCTTTGGAAGAAGACACTCTGTTCTGAAAATAGGAAGAGAACTACAACAATAAGTTGAGAGCACTTGCTGTCCCACATTCACAGTGCATCATTTGTGATGACTTGGGATTGGGAACTTTGCATTTTCAGCCAGCAAGAGGTGACTTTTAGAAAAGGGAAAAAACAGAAGCCAGTGGAGAGGAACAAAAGATATAATTTGTTTTAAATGATCGACATAACTCTGATAGTTTCTGGTAATCTCACTCATTTTGTAATAATTGACACCCTTATTATTGTTCAGTTTTATCTTAGAACAGTACTTACAGAAATAAACTCTGTTGTTGCCTGATAGCAGCTGACAGTTTTGCTGAGTCCTATATTAATTCTGCAGAACTCTTCTCTGTCAACACCTGTGATGTCTGACCTGCTTCAGTTAAGAATACTTGGATCCAATCCCAGAAATCTCCTATCAGAGTAATCTACTATCACTGAAGGGTCAAAAAATGACTTTAAATTCTGAGATAACCCGCAGTCGAGATGCAAAACTTAACTGAAGAGTGAGTTGATTACTGTCCTGAGATATCACAAAGAATTATTACGAGGTGCTATCTTAGGGCAAATGGCTTATGTGTATGTTTTATTCGTCAAGTTTTTAAATTTGAGAATAGGATGTGAAAGGAGAGTTTAATAAGGTTATAATGGGTGCCGAGCTAGTGGGAAATATTTTATCATGTATCCACATCTTTATGATTTATACTTTCCTGCTAAACTGTGTTTATTTCAATTATTGAGATGACTCAGCTGTTTTCTGCATGACCTCTAAGAGTGTCATACATTCAAAGTGATAGCTGCACAGGTGAACATCTGCAATTCCAATTCTCTGGGCCCTGCGCTCGTGTCTGAATAGGGACCTGCCCTTATTTCAAGAGATTCTCTGTGACTCAATTGGAGAAATGGGCTACTTCCTGACCTTGCACATTCCTTATAGACATTTTCATTTAATACAAATTGGCTTCTTCTCAATCAAACAGAACATCAAGCCTGCCTCTTTTCGCTGCTCCAGGGCATCAGACCCAATGGCACCACATGATTTCCTGTTCACTGATGGGCAAGATCTTAATTCCAAATGTTTTCCATACCACAGGAATAGAATTTAAGGTTTTATTTCTCTACGGAGTTATAATTAATGTACATTTATCTTACAACACTCATGCTTGGCTTTCTCAGGAAATTTGGCTCAGTATCAATGTTGTTTTTCTTCATTAATTCTCAATACAGAGAGGCCACACTGTTATTGTGAGCAAATTCAATGTTGTGACATTTATATCAGCTTAATAATTGCATATCTAAACCATTAACTGTCTTTATTGCTCTTTGTCTTAACAGTGACCAAATCATGCAGACACGATAAAAATATCTTATTTCATATTTGAGTCCATTGTCACTATCTGATGAATACAGCCAATCTGGCAGTACTCTGCAGAATTGTGAGTACAACATCTTAAAAGCTACGAGGTAGACTTCCACCTTAGTGTCAAAAATGCAGAAATTGCTACAGTTGCATCTCACCAACCTGTATCAAAGAAATCTAGCTAGACACTGGCGATAGAAAAGCATCAATCACTATATCTCCTGCTGGTGAGCTTCTCTCTGAAAAGGCAAAAACTGGTCTGTGTATGCAGTAGTTCAAACAAAAAGAAAAGGTTACTGGAGCATCGATTGGGCTATGTGAAAAGTGAAGTTTCTATTGGCACAATACAACTTCTCTCAGCAGTAATATAACATGTGAGACGTCGATCGCATTAATTATGCATTAAGTATTAATTATGTCCAAGTACATGGATTTTTGTCCTCCTTATCGTATCTACTTCACTCCAGACAAGAAAATCAAAGAACTGTCAATGCTGGAATTCAGAAACCAAGACAGAAATTGTTGGTAAACTGAAGAAGTGCCACTGGACCCAAGACATTTGCTCTATTTTGTTTCCATAGATGCTGCCAGACTTGCTGAGTTTTTCCAATAATTTCCGTTTTTGTGAGTTCACTCTAGATTTCATTCAACATGACAAAATAGAACTATGGTCTCTTAGAAGGTGATCACTGTTGTGGTAGGGCAACAAGTGCATGGAGGGAAATCATGATCCCTGCTTTTTTTTCATTTTCCATGCCCCCTATCACCAGTCTCTGAATGTGTTTAATCCTTCCCTTCACATTCTTTGGAGGGCTCTGAATTTGGAACCTTAGCCACAATGGGATTGAACTATTTTATATAGATCTATAAAAGCTGCTTGGCCTTTATACTTTGTGCCTATTTACGAAGTTTATCAAAAGCTCAGGTTTCTATAGGATATATGACATATGATTGATAAACACAACCTTATCAGACAATTACTCACAACTTCATTGTTCATATGATGCAGTCAGCTCCACTTCTTTGAATCCAGCCAAAAGCATTATCCAGATAGCAAAAATATCCAGAATACTTGAACGTTACAGTAAATACTGCAAATAATAATCTTGTTCCAATGAGAATTTCTGAACTAACAGCAATGTATTTTGTTAAAAATAGCAAAGAACCTTCCAGTGATTTTTTTATAAATGTACAGCTTGAAATAAATAATAAAAAAGCCCAAAATATTGCAGATCTTGTAAACAGGGATTTTTTATTCCCTACGAGATACTCACTGGTTTGCAAGGGCTCCTATTATCATTCTCAGTGACATATATTAGGTGATGTGGTCATACAGTAACATTGGCTTCGGCATTTGGACATGCAAAGCAGAATGAGAAGAATTCAAAAATACCCTTAATCATCATCAACCACCACCCCCCCATTAAGCTTAAATGCATACCACACCAGGAAAGTATTAACTTGTTAAACAACACCTTATTAAATGTTGATATAAGACAACAGATATACTTTAGTTAAAAATGTATTTTTCAAAATAACTAACAAATAATTCTCCACACAATCATCACTTTCAATGCACCTTCCACAGATCCTTGGAGTCAAAGCTAATTGTTTCCGTTCCACCCTTATTTCAGGAGAATCTCTGTGGCTCCATTGGAGAAATGGACTA
This sequence comes from Ginglymostoma cirratum, assembly GCA_024137785.1. Taxonomy (NCBI): domain Eukaryota; kingdom Metazoa; phylum Chordata; class Chondrichthyes; order Orectolobiformes; family Ginglymostomatidae; genus Ginglymostoma; species Ginglymostoma cirratum. The sequence continues at coordinate 18,581,911 of JAHRHZ010000140.1, read as the reverse complement.
CTCCCTGAGCTTGTCCATTCCTTATAGACATTTTCATTTAATACAAATTTGCTTCTTTTCAACTTGAACAGGACATCAGGGCATCAGACCTAATAGCACCACATGATTTCCTGTCTGCTGATGGACAAAGCTTGAAGCTTTTAACAGACAGTTAATAATCTTTTTACTGTATCTCAGATTTACATTTACCAATTGTTATGGTGTTCTTAATGTTAATCCATTGCATAACCTGGGAGAGCAGGCCATTCGATCCATAGCAACCCTCTAAAGGGCATCCCACTCAGATGCACTCTATCCCTATAACCCTGCCTTTCCCAACTAGCTTGCACATCCTGGACACTACAGGCTATTTAGCATAACCAATCCACCTTACCTGCACATCATTGGACTGTGGGAGGAAACCAGAGCATCTATAGGAAACCTACGCAGACATGGGGAGAATGTGCAAAGTCTGCACAGATAGTCACCTGAGGCTGGAATTGAACCTAGGCTCCTGGAGCTGTGGAGCAGCAGTGCTAACCACTGAGCCACTGTGCCACCCACAAATTGTAGCAGCCTCCACCCAGTCCAGGTAAATGCCACTTTAAAAAGGTAGCACATAAAAGGCAACCCTTTCCCAACCCTAGTGTCACACAAAATCCTCATAGTTCAAGGCACCGACCCCCCAGCCACATGCACAAGGTGGTGCTGGATCTCCTGATGACTCCACTGCTGACTCTTCCTTTCTTGACTGTTCACGGCACTTCCAATGGAACTTTGCTTCTCTCCTATGGTCACTCCTGATCGATTCAGTATTAAACGTATCAGCAGTAAACATGGGAGATGGGAAGTTAGTGATTGGAAGAACAGCTCAAATTATGGGGAGGGGGTTCTTTTTTCTGATTGGTTATCCTCTTGCTTTAATTCTCCTGAACCTTGGTTTTGGGGCCTTCTGTGTATTCTGACCATTGGTGACTCCTATTAACTAGTAGTATGCCTGTACAGGAGGGAGCCAAGGCTGAATTAAATCACCCAGAATGCATCTTGGCTGTCCAAACTAATGGCTGTAGGGACTTGAACTCTCACTCTAGGACCATTGGATCTTGAGTGCTGGAAATTTGTTCCAGAGCAGAGCATTCACCATGCACTTCTTTCCAAATACTTTGGGGCCATTGAAAGAGGAGTGAAGTGACTGAAACCCAGGCCCCTCAAAGGCACAGATCCTTGGTGATTAGTACCATATGTATCCCTCTTTCAGGCAGGCAGAATGTATTTGAATTTTTTTAAAAATTATTCATTTACGGGAAATGAGCATCACTGGATAAGCAACATTTATTGCCCATCCCTAGTTGCCCTTGAGAATAGTGAGCTGTCTTCTTGAACCACTGCAGTCTACCTGCTGTGGGTTGACCCACAATGCCTTTAGGGGGGGAATTCCAGCATTTTGACCCAGCGACAGTGAAGGAACGGCAATATATTTCCATGTCAAGGTGGTGAGTAGCTTGGACGGGAACTTGAAAGGAGTGGTGTTCCCATACACCTACTGTCCTTGTCATTCTCGCTGGAAGTAGTCACGTGTTTGGAAGGTGCAATCTGAGGGCCTTTGGTGAGTTTCTGCAGTGCATCTTGTAGATAGTACACACTGCTGCTACTGAGCACTGGCGGTGAAGGGAGTGGATGCTTTTGGATATAGTGCCAATCAAGCAGGCTGCTTTGCCCTGGATGATAGCAAGCTTCTTGAGTGTTGTTGGGGCTGCACTCATCCAGGCAAGTAGGGAGTGTTCAATCACAGTCCTGACTTGTGCCTTGTAGATGGTGGACAGGCTTTGAGGAGTCAGGAGGTGAGTTGATCGCCACAGTATTCTTAACCACTGACCTGTTTTTGTAGGCACTGTGTTTTATGATGAATCCAGTTGAGTTTCTGGTCAATGGTAACCCCCAGGATGTTGACAGTGGGGGATTCAGTGATGGTAACACCTTTGAATGCCAAGGGATGGTGGTTAGATTGTCTCTTATTGGTGATTTGTGTGGCACAAATGTTACTTGCCACTTGTCCAGATCTTGTTGCATTTGACACGGACTGCTTTAGTATCTGAGGAGTCGCAAATGGTGCTGAACCTTGTGCAATCATTGGCAAACATCCCCACTTCTGACGTTATGGTGGAGGGAAGGTCATTGATGAAGCAGCTAAAGATGGTTGGGCCTAGGACACTACCCTGAGGAATTCCTGCAGAGATGTTCTGGAGCTGAGATGACCAATCTCCAACAGCCACAACCATCTCCCTTAATACAGAAACAAATCATAATTGTGTGTGCAATTTTCTTAGGTCTGTTTTATTTATTCATGTTCGTGACTTCAGAGTTACAAGTAAGGCAATAATTTGCGTCCAACCTAAAACCCAAAGAGAAGTTACAATAAAGAAATAGGGCATTCGGCTCATCATGTCTATGTACCTGAAGAACAAGTAGCCACCCATTCTAATCATTCTTCCAGCATCTTGTGCTTGGCCTTGCAGGTTATAGCTCTTCAGATGCAGATCTAAGTTGCTTTTAAACAAGTGAAAGGTCTTTTACTTTTTGCTTCCATACCTAAACTGGGCAGCAAATTCCAGTCACACTCCTCCATCTAGGTGAAAAAGTTTTTCCTCAGGTCCATTCTCATTCTCTGCCAATCACCTTAAATCTGTGCCGCTGGTAATTGAAATCCCCACTGGAGGAAATGTCTTTTTCCAGTCAACTCGATCTTAGTCCCTCATTATTTTGCACACCTTAATTAAGTCAGCCTTCAGCCTTCTCTGTTCCAAGCAAAACAAACCTAGCGCATCTAGAACAAACACAGGAGATGTTGAAATTATAGCGGACTCAAAATGTTAACTCTGTTTTTCTCTTTCCTTAGATGCTGCTAAACTTGCTGAATTTCTCCAGCATTCTTGTTTGTTTAAGATTTCCAGAATCTGTAGTATTTTGCTCTCATTCTAGCCTGCCCAATCTTTTGTCGTAGATGCAATTTTCTATTCCTGGCAACGTTCTTGTAAGCTTCTCCTACAATCCCTTCAATGTAATTATATTCTTCCTGGAATGCAGTGACCAGAATTCTGCACAAAATTCCATCCATGGCCTAACCAGCATTTTATACAGTTCCAACATTCCATCTCTGCTTTTATATTGTATATCTCATCCAATAAAGGAGAGCATTCCATATGCATTCTTTACCATCTTTATTTGGCCTGCTACCTCTAAGAACCCATGAAGTCCCAATTCCCTTACTTCCTCCAGAATTCACAGTGTTTCTGATTATTGCAAGTTCCTTGTTTGTTTGCCCTCTCCAAATGGATAATCTTGCACATCTTCAGATTGAATTCCATTTGCCACAGGTAATAGGTAATGAACTGAAATTGTTGAAAATTGTGTTAGTATATACAATTTATCTTCATGCAAGTTTTCTGCTTTCAACAATATTTTCAGTGAATGTGTGTCCATGCAATATATTTGTGACAGCTACAGTCAATTATTATGCCAGTTCATACACAAATGAACTGATCTTTTGACTGAAGTTAGAGAATAGTGTTTCAAAGAGTTGCAAAGTAAACATTATTGTGCAAGTAAGGTTATTTTAAAGATCGACAACTTTAAACCTCAGTACGTCACCATTTCCTGACATTCAGTAAAATGTGTCACAATACAATACAAACCACTGTCTGAAATTAGTAAATAAGCCTTTGTGACATATTGACCCTTGTCTTACATTGTTCATTTTAAAATCTCCAACTTGTTGGTGGTTTAATGGCATTGAGCATTGATGACTGGATAAAAATCTTGGTCTAGAGAATAATGCAAGATGACAATCTAAATGTCAAGCTTTTCTTTAGTAAACAGATCAGGATTTCATTTCTTATACGTTACTAGCATAGCAGTGGTGTTATACAGATTTATATCTTTTGGAAACTCTAAACTGGCCCTTATGAGAACAGAAATAGCTCTGATTCACTGATACTGTCTGGATTTGAATAACATTGACTGTGTTTTTGATAACGTCGGGCAAGAGGGAACTGAAAGATTGTGGCTCTGCTGTGAATTTGAACAATTTTAACAGCTAGAAATTCTGGTCAGAGGAGCCAGAGGATCTTCTGCCCAAATCTCAACAAAGCTTTCCTAGAGTGACACAATTGAAAGGCTATAGCACAAACTACAGCAGTGAATACAGGACAAATTAAGAATTTTTGAACTGATCCTTAGCTGTTCCACAGAAATAGAGATTACCTGATGAAAATGCTCATGTAGGATTTGAAGCCTTCTCAGGGTGGTGGGTGCTGGACTTGAATCTGGCATGATATGGTTCCTGAGTAAACGCCTTCCGTGTTCTGGCAGAAACCTACCAGACACAACAGGTTTATCAGAGATTTTACCTGTTCTTTCTAGTACTTAGAACTGCCATTTCAAATTAAAAAGGTCCTTGGCATCAGCATGATGAATTTTAACAATTTAGTCTTCTCACATCCATTGGAAGCAGAACATTGCCTTGAGCTCTATCCCTTAAAAGGAAATTTTGTGCGAAATAGAGAAGGTGAATGTTCATACTTGTTACCTGAACACGCTTTAGAATCTGAAAAGAATCTCTGAATGGAATTCTTTCATCTATTTAATTTGAAGTTGGAAAGGAGTGCAAATTGAAAGATTACTAAATAAAAATAAAATTCTACAATATTTCAAAGATAAAGGCTAATTAACTGCCACTTTTCTCACATTCCAGTTAGTCTATTCTGACAGCCATGAAACTAGGTTTAAGTCTAATGCTATTCTAGTAATATCCTTTTGAACAATTGCTGAAATTCATTCAAATACCTGTAACTATTTTAAAGTATGTTTCCATTGAGCAGTTTATGACTAAAAAAAAATCACACAACCTATTATTTTGTAATTAGCAAATTGAATCAACTAATAAAAATGGGGAAAAAAGTAATGCATTTTAGGACAAAATATTTCTGGTGAATACACATCTCAATTATTGTATCATGTAAAGTGAATTTTTACTTCAAACAATTTCATGTGTTCTTAGAAAAGTATATAAAATTCATTGTTACAAATTTACGGTTACTTTAGCAATTCGGTGTGTTGGTATTAATGTGCTTACATTCCCAAAGTTCATCTTGAAACCGGAATAGCCTGACTGATCAGTGTCATTTCGGTTTTGTATTAAATTGTTGTTAAGAACAAATTGATTAAAAATGTGTGAAATGACATATGTTGGTTTTCTAGCCTATGTTATCTTGGTAATAATTTTTAACAACACAATCAAATTGTTTCATATAAAAAAATCCCTTATAAATTAATGCCACGAATTCTGCTCATTTTCAGGAATAACTACCACCTCTGTTTTGCCAAATAGTGTTTGCATCTATTTTTAAGTTCAATTTGAATTTCACCATTGATTTGTTGCAATATGAAAACAACACTGAGTAGGCAGAAGCTCCATGCAGAGCAGGAGACATTGCAGAGAGCAACCATCCACACAGGAGGGTAGGGATATCAGTGAACCTGACATGTCAAAGTGTGGAATATACAGTGTTCCTCAATGCAGTCCAGGTGGACAACTCAGCATTACACATTTTGCATCATTTGTGGTGTTGTGCTACTGTCAACCTCCCCATGATATTTAACATTGACATAATTTAATGACACAACCATTTTTTAAAAAAGCAAAAAATCCCTTTCCCATTCTCAGAAGATCAAGTATTTCTTGGCCAGTTAATTACTTTTGAATTTTGTAAGGCACAAATAACAATCAATTCATACATGGTAGATTGACAAGTTAATCATTCGTTCATGTTGTTCACTGAGAGTTGAATTTTAGAGAGGATATTGAAAGAATTCTTTCTGCTGAATTGAAAAGCTACGATAGGTTCCTTTATATCTACCTAAACAGATAGATAGACCTTGCTTTGAGGTCCACGATTAAAACCAGCACGTCCAGAGATACATATTTGCCACTATTCAGTTTCCAACCAATCAAGTTACTGCCCCCGCCACAACAATGAAATCATATCAAAAATCCCATGACATCATGTGTGATTATCTTCTTTATTAATAATTATTATTCTTCATTCTTCAACTCTGCAACCTTTAAAGAAGCTACACAATCCTTCTCCAATCTCTATCCTCCATTGACCACTTTGGGTGAGACTACGCATGTCTGACTGTATCATATTGATCTAGTTGCAGTCAAGGAGCCTTCTGTTTCCACTCGTACATCTTTGGAATACTTCAGGAACCTATCATTGGCTCCTTCCTATTTCTCATCTTGCAGGATTGGGCTGTTGAGTTGGAAGTTCAGCAATGATCGTGATGAATGGTGGAGCAAATGGCCTCCTCCTGCTCCTATCTTCAATGTTTCTACGTATCTACATTCTGCTGCTCAGTGACATTATTCAAAAACACAATATTGGCTTCTCCTCGTACATGGAGTTTGCCTTGACCTTTGCTCTTTCACTGCACCTGATTTGTCATATTGTTTGTCCAGCATCCACGACTTCAATGGAGGTTCTTGCAGACAAAAAAGATAAAGAGGTATGCACTCATTCTCTCTGTCACTTCTGAAAGCCAAACACACAGCTGGAGGTGCAATGTCAGTAGGCTGCTGTATTTTGAGTGTCTGCTGTTAGGACAGGGTGGGTCAGGCAGCATGAGTGATTTTTAGGTTAAATTGCTGCAAACGCTAAGTCTAGTGTAACAACCTGGCAATGGCTGCTTTGCACTTTTCTGGGAATTTCAAAACACTTGCCATCTCTACATTGCAGACTGACTTTCAATTTTTGAAAAGCTTCTTGGCACACCTGTGTCCACGTCACCTGTGATTTTTCTTTTTTGGCGCTATGAATTCTCGTGTTATACAGATATGCAGCAAACACAAGTGCTGAGTCCAGCTGTTTGTCAATCTCTGAACTGTGGCTGGGGCGTTATTAAACCAAAGGAGCAATGTCTTACTTAAATATAGGCACTTCATCTTGACACAGACTGAGAGTTCTCTTGCTGTTGGGGTCATGGAGACTTACCAGTATCTTCCTAAAAGATCAGTTTTACTGAAATGGGTCGTGTGGTGCACCCTATCTATGTAATTTCTAATGTGTGGGATTACATTGGAGTCTGTCCTGGTTACTACATTCCAGTAGTAAATGTGGAGATGTTTTGATCTGCCTGACTTCGGGACCAGCACATTGAGGCAGCTCCAGTTGTTCTGGACAGGCTGAATTTTATTGCTGTCCAGTATGCACTAGATTCTCTGCCTGACTTAGCCTAACGTGTAAGATTCAGTTGGTAAGGCTTTTGATCTATTAGTGGGGCTTCTCCCAAGTCAGTGTCATTGACCGTTAGTGAGGTACATCTCAGCAGATATGTATCAATTTCTTTAAATTTCCTGAGCAGTGTAGTTACATCCTCTGAAATAACAGCACAGAGGTCAGTTTCCCATCATCAAGTCACCCTTTATTTACATGTGCACAGTAACTGGGCTATGAACAGCCAGCTCAGAGCCAGTCCCTAGAATGAGGAGACTCTTTAAATCTCCTGTTTATGTCTGTCTGCGTCAATCAAGGATCTCATAGTCAATGAGTTCAACCTGGCCTTCATTCCAATCACTACATTCCTCCCACAGCTTTTTGTTCAGGGGCATCGCCAGGCACTTCCAGTGTCTGCCTGCTTGTCAGTTAGCAGTTCAACTGGGGAAGCTTCCTATCCCCCTCCTGAACTGGCTACCTTCAGATGTGTCCTCCCTCTGAGAGATATTCACTGGTTGGGTTCTGTTTTTGATTCTGTTTTATCTGCACTTGATCTTCTGTCCTGGTAGTTACACTGTTATGGAACTTCAGGGGTACCACCTTTCCCTGTTCCGCTATTTTGGGCAGGTGTTGGTCTCCAACCTGTTCCATATCCTTTCAGAAGCTACTGCCTTGCAGTGGATAGCCAGGTCCATATCCTTTCAGAAGCTACTGCCTTGCAGTGGATAGCCAGGTCCTGCTGCACTGCCCAGCATGTCTTCAACTAGGCGAGGCATTTCTCTCTCTAGCTGGGAACTTCCCTGTTTTCTCTTGAATCGCAGAAAGGTGGTGTTGTCAGACCTCCTGGTGATCCGGCAGAGGTGCAGGCGTCTTGCCTTTTACATTTTTCCGTTTGGTTCAGGATGTATCTGTGTCTCTGTTCTGTCCCACACCCTTGGGGACGCCTTTATTCACAGAGGCCTGGCTAGCATCTATTGCTCTGCAATGCGGCTCTTTTCATAGTTTGGGTAAAGCAATTTCCTCATCAGCTGTGGGTCTACTTGGGAACTTCATGGGTTTCCCACTAAATCTAGAAAGGTGTGACCTGATAGCTGAACTTCCAGTTCATCCAGAATTGGTTTTCTTTTTGATCTGGGGCATGTAGTTTTCTCATATCTATTTGGGAACTTGCCCCATCTCTATTTAAGATTGAGACTTTTTAATTTCACTGGCCTGACTTCAGCTTTTTTAAGCCTAGGTAGCTTCACCTGATCCACCATATTCCTGATGGGTTCTTTCACCCCTTGTAGGGCCCTGTCCTTTTTCTAGCTTCTTACAATTTGCAGGGCTTTGCTGAAACTGTTTAGTTTGCGCAGCCTCCTGGACTGTCTCTTTTGTTCCATCCTAAGCCTTTTTTGAATGTAGAAGCGCTTTCTTGGCCTTTTGAGTTCCAGTGGATTCTAGTCTGATACCTTTTAATTGAACGGGCTCTTATTGACTTTCTTAAGCTCCTATGGCTCTCCTTCTATTTTTCCAATGTTTATAGGCTCTTACACCCTTTTTAGCTGTTTGGTATCTCTTCAGCTCTTGGTAGCTAAGCAGAAGCTTTCTGATTCCCGTCTTTTCCAATCTCCTGGGATTGTTCTCTCGACATAGTGCCTAGGACCTTCCCAAGCCATCTCTCTGTAAAATAACTAATTCACTCTGTTCCATTTCAATGTACGTTTAGGCTTCTATTTTCATCACCAGCATCCTATTTTTCTGGAAAATTCATTCTCTCCTCTTTTCTCTTGCTCTTTCCTGAAACTTTCAGCATAGTTTCCTCTTATCCAGCATTATCAGCTATTTATTGGCTGGACTGGTTATTTTGGGGAGGATTTACCAATGACTTTTAGGTTCTTAAACTTTCTTCAATTCTGGATATGGACTAAGGTCTAAATATTCAAGAATGAAATGAAGTAACTTGGGTCTTTTTTCCTCACTAGCTACTTTATCTGTGTTCCCCAAATTAAGGTTAAGATTTTGCCCATCACATTTTGCTTTTCTGGACACATCTTCATACTACAATTTAAAATTTTGCTCCAACATTCAGATTGAGAGAATTTGCTGCATGCATTTATTTGTTTTAAAGGTTATTTCAGCTACTGAAATTTCTTCCAGGCTTTCAATTGTTTTCTTTTAGTATCTGATTTGGACTTGTTTCTTCAATTTGGACTCTGTTCAGATCTTGATTTTTCTTGGTTTGTTTTGTGCACTTTAGTCAATTCATTTGGCTTCTTCCATAATGGATTCAAATCCTGACTTGAGAGTCCAGATTCTATTATGGACAAGGGAGAAAGGTGAATTGAATTATTTTATTTTCTGCTCTTCTCTGTGTATGCGGAGGTTTTAATTTTGTTTTTCGTGATGTGTTCCCTTCAAAACCCTCTATTTGTGAAGTCCAAATGAAAAATTATCTGCAGCATTTTTTTAAAACTAGATTAAAGTATGGTTTGTTTGTGCATTGAAACCTTGGGAAAGACTGCTTTGGTAGCTGCTGATTTAGATAGCTCTAGAAATTGTGTGACCAATTTGCATCATACAATTGGCTATGTTTCAGTCCAACTGTTCATTTTAACAGCATGTAGCCTTCAGGGCAATTTATGACCTCTCTTCCTGTCTTGTCAACATGACACCTTGTTCAAATCGTTGCTTTATTCACCCCTATGCTAGCTGACCTATATTGTTTCTGGATCTGGAGATATATCAATTTTAAAAGGTTCTGTCTTGTTTCGAAACTCTTCCATGGGCTACCTCTCTCTGTCTCTTTATCCTCATCCAGCCTGCTGAGATATCTATGCACCTTCAATTCTGGCCTTTGGTGTAGAGAAAAATTCACGCTGTTTGTATTTAGTGCTATCTACTGTAAATTGTTTATTGAGTGATGATAAATTTAGGATTGCCTATGCCTCTTTTCATATTGAACAGCCAACTGACTGTCTCACATATAAGAATGATTAAAAGTATAAATGCTTTCAGGACAAGAAAGTATTAATAGAAATACGATTGAACTTAACAGTATTGAATTACAGCACAGTGAATGGTAATTTTGATACCTAGAAAAATATAATTGGAATTTGAATGTTATCGATCCAACCTGTTGAATCAGAAATTCAAAGTGACCAGGCTTTCATAGATTGTTTTTGAATTGCACAGTAGGTGGGCAAACCAGCACTAGTTGGCACACAGAGAGAAAATTACTTCACATTCTGTAATGAAAACAAAATACTGATGTGTTTCTGTACTGAATTCAAAAGAGATATTTAAAATATTGCCATCTGTAAGTATGGGTTTAAATCTCACAGGCCTGCTTTCTAAATAAGTTGTTACATAGAATCATGGATATAAGAAATATATTTTTGGCCAGCATTATCCGATATGGAACCTCATGATATATATTGACCAGTCTGCTGTATATTCTCTTTCTGAGCAATGCAGACATGACTTCCATTGTAAATCTAAATTTACAGAACTTTGAAACATCTCAGAACTTACAGGATTTTCCACACAAAGATGTTCACTGATCCTTTCTGGAATGCTCCCTGTGCGGTGGTCTTCTTTGTCCTGTGCCATCCCTAGGTTGAGGTCATAATCAGCCTGAGTTTCATTGACAAATTGCCCCTTGATTTCTGATGAAGGGTCTAGGCCCGAAACGTCAAGCTTTCCTGCTCCTATGATGCTGCTTGGCCTGCTGTGTTCATCCAGCCCCACACCTTGTTATCTCGGATTCTCCAGCATCTGCAGTGCCTTTTATCTCTGCCCCTTCAAGACTGTCCAGTCTCCTCCCCAATCTGACCAGGTCTCACTCTACTACATTCAATCACCCCATAACTATAATCATTCACTGAGCTACCCAGTACAACCAGGCTAATCGCCCGACTATGATAAAGTAAAATACTGCAAATGCTAGAAATATGAAATAAAAACAGAAAATGCTGGAGAAATTCAGCGGGGCTGGCAGCATCCGTAGAGAGAGAAGGAGAGTTAACATTTCAAGTCCAATAACTTTAGAAGAAAACACTCAGGGTTTTGAAGATTTTAGGAACCCTTAGCAATTCTAATTTCCTATTCAATTATTTCATACATCTTGAATTTCATTCTCATCCATTTTGGAACTGTTTTACTCCCTGAAAGTTATTTTAATGTGCTTTTCCCACCTGGCCAACCTGTTTTGGTCTTTCAAATGAATTTTATTTTTGAAATTCAAATGAATTTCAATTTTTTTGTCTGGTTGATTCAAACGATCCTTGTCTATTATTCAGTAAGAAGTACCTAAACTCCTGTGAAGTCAACTTTGTCAGATTAGACTTTATGTCCGGATGGTCAAAAAACCCTTCACCCTACCACGTCCTGTCTTTCAAATCTCAAATAGTAAATATTCTGGGGTGTGGTGGGATGGGGAAGAGTCACAAAGAAATTCTTCAATGACACACTGAATGCGTGACAGCTTTAATATTAATCACAGGGAAGAAGGTACAGGTAATTCTGCTATAATGTGTGTTTTGTTAACGTGAATTGGCTGTAATGTGATGGATGAATAGTGGATGCTGTTTGGATAACGCAAACTTTCCGCTATACAGGTGTAGCGATTTTCCTATAGCGCAATTTTCTAGAGTGCAATTTTCTCTAGTGCGAGGTCACACAAGAATGCAACTATTTTGTCACGGCAGAACTACCTCTACCGCCAATCATTTAGAAGAGCAAATGACATGGAGCTGTGACAGAGAAAGAGAGAAAAGGAACCAAATCCTGTGCTCTGGATCCCACTACTTCCTACAATGTCCTGCCCATGTGTCCAAAGATGTGGGTTGAGAACTTCCTGTCTAGTCACATGAACTCCCATGGCAGAAACTTGCCACGCTGAGTTGACATCATCCTCAAATTAAGGGACAGCAGTTAATATTATCTCATCCACATTTTTCACTTGTTTCCAATTTTTAACATATATTCACAGGCTATTAAACACATCAACTACTCCTTTGCGACAGTAATTAATATCAATGTCTTTTATCTGTCACTTATCTCATCCTTTCTCTTTAAGCCTTTGAAACCTTTACATCCCTTACAATTTCCAGTTCTGGCAAAGGAAGAATTTAAATTATTTGACCTCTTTACTGATTCTACAACACAGCTACGCATTTTCAGCAATTTCTGTTTTCCTTTCAGGTTTCTAACATTTGATGTTCTCTTCCCAATTAACTGCATTTCTTCCAAAGTGAAGTGTTTCAGTTTAACAGGCTTTGAACTATAGCATGCAGACATTAATACAGCATCGGAGGGATGTTGAGAGAAGGCCAGTCTTCCCTGAATCAATTACTTTGCTGTATTTGAAATGTTATTAATTGACAGATAGTGAGGAAATATAGAGAAAAGAGATAGAAATCATGACTCCAAAGGATTGCATAGACAATGCAACATAGAAGCAAACCATTTAGAACAATTGTTCCATGTTAGTGGAGTCTCCTATTCTATTTCATCTCACGCTATCAACATAGTAATGGATAATAGAGGAAAAAAAGATAAAGCACAAAAGCATGAGTGCTGTCACTGCCAGGAATTGAAAAATGATGTGGTGTATGAAAAATGGAGACGGGTAAAAAATAAGTAGGCTGCATCCACAACTGGGGCCAATCTGACAAATTGGAAATGTAAATTTAATCTTTCCATCTCTGTGGATTTAAGCTGTGTGAGAAATAAAAGTTCAGAACGGAAACAAAATATTTCAAAAGTGAGGGTGAGTCCCCGATACTCAAGCCTTTATTGCAGTTTCCTTACAAGGTCAGATCTTCTTACTATTTTCTCTTTTCAGATGTTTAAACAACACACAAAAAGCTTGACACTATGCAGGAAAAAGCAACTCCCTTGATTGGCAGCACATTCACAAACATCCACTCCCTTCACCCCTGATGCTCAGATAGTACACACTGCTGCTACTATCTACAAAATGCAATGCAGATTTTCACCAAAGATCCTTAGACAGCACCTTCCCAACCCACTTCCATTTAGAAGGACAAGGTCAACAAATACATAGGAACACCACCATATGCAAATTCCTTTCCAATCCACACATCACTTTGACTTGGAATGATATAACCATTCTTTTGCTGTCACAGAGTCAAATTCCTGGAATTCTCTTTTTGATCCACACTGTGGGTATACATACACCACTGAACTGCAGTGTTCAAGAAGACAGCTCACTGCCATCTCCTCCAGGGCAATTAAGATTGGGAAATATTGTCCACTTTTCATGAAGAAGTTTTTAAAAAACTCTATTTCCCCATTTTATGGACTTTCCCTCCCTCCATGCCCCCAACTTTAAGCACTTATTTCTGGAGTTCATTCTTTGTCCATGTTTGATTCAAGGCTGAAGTGAGGTGAGCATCTGGGTGGTCCAGATGGAATCCAAAGTGAATATCAGTGAGCAAATTAATGCTGTTTAACTGACACTTGATAGCACACAAGATGACACCTTCCATCACATTGTTGATCAAGAGGAGGCTGATGGGGCAGTAATTGAATGTATTGCATTTCTAGGCCCGAAACGTCAGCCTTCCTGCTCCTATGATGCTGCTTGACCTGTTGTGTTCATCCAGCTCTGCACCTTGTTATATTGGATTTGTTCTTCTTTTTTGTGGACAGGACATACCTGGGCAATTCTCTATGTTGCCAAGTGGATACCAATGTTGTAGCTGTAATGGAACAGCATGGCTGGAGGCTTGGTAAGTTCTGGAACACGAGTCTTCAGGATTGCTGAGATGTTGTCAGAGTCCATAGACTATGCAATAATCAATCTCTTAAGCCATTCCTTGATATTACACGGAGTGAACTTACATTCTAGCGTGACTTTAACTGGGAAAAATATTCCAAAAATTTTCACAGAGGCTTAGCTAAGAAATAACTCTTGGCATGATTAACATACAGTATGACATTTCTGTGACTGGTATTTAATGCTGGGTTAATCTTTCTAAATGAGTGGATATCTCCTGCTGCATTAATAAAGAAAAATATCATATAACCAAATTAAGCATTTGTAATGTAATATTATCAACAGGTATTTCAAGGCTGAGGGTGAGTAAGTGAGGTGGGGTTAGTTTTAAAACATTGTATGGCCTTTGAATAACTTTGGCAGGATAATGTGACCTGCTGAGAAGAAAACAGTTTTCATATATTGCATGCTTGCTGTCTCGATCAATTTAACTAGTTTTATGAGTTGTACTCTCTTTGCATCTAAGTATTTATTTAATCTTCAAGGAACAAGTAAAGATTATGCAACACTGACTACCTTCATGCTCATCTGTTGTTTCTACAATTAAGGAAAGGAAGCAAGCTTGTCCAGTTCATATTGATATGTTTATGTTTCTCAGCAAGAAAATAACAAAACTTGGATAGTCTCCCATTTCTCGAGTATGAAGTCCAGTACTGAGCTGTGGTGATATTCACCTGCGAGAGCTCAAGATATCCTCACTTGCCTTGCCAGCAAGACATTTATAGAATATAATATCCTCCACACATGGTCAGTTTTCTTTACACAATAATACTGGAAAATTGTGTCCTGAAGCATTATTTAGACCATCTGTGTGTATGAGTGAAATGAAATCAATACAATTTCAACTTAATGCACTTTCTGCTTGAATTTATTTCAATAGAAAACAAGATAAATCAAACTTGAATTTTGCAAATGGAAACTAAATTGAAAGCCATATTCAACAACCAAAATAGAAAATATAATTAAAGTAACAAAAATTAAAATAAGAGAGGGATAGAACCAGAGGCCATCAAATCTGCAATATCCTTGACTTTTGAGCAGGTTTTCCAACTTGGTCTCATCTCCCAGCAAGTTTGGAAAAGGCGATAGTTTCTGTAAACTAGGAACCTGTTAAAATATGTGGGTGACCAATTTAAACCCTTGTGGGGTACTTCAGGGCATTAATCCTGGAGATACCAAGAAACTGTCCATTTTAGGCTCCCAGAGGCAACTTGAGTAGATTTAGGAGACAGTGGCTCAAATCCTTTATGAAGTCATCACTTAGAGTCATAGAGCTGTACAGAACAGAAACAGACCCTTCAGTCCAACTCGTCTTTGCCGACCACATATCCTAAATTAATCTGGTCCCATTTGTCAGCATTTGGCCCATATCCCTCTAGACCCTCTCATTCATATACCCATCCGGATGACTTTTAAATGAAAGACTACCCCTAACCACAGCAATGCCTGTTATTGTAGGTGGCTTTACTCTTGATGTCCAAAAGTCGTAACCCTCCTGGATTACATTCTTACATGACTTGTTGCTGGTCACTAGGAACAGAGGTAGTCTTGTGCTCCCACCTCTGATGATAAAACTGCCACCCCCCTCACTGAAATAGAATCTTCCCATCATTGCTTAATTGGTCACCTCCTTCAAAGTTGGAAGGATCTGTGTCATCCTGGTAGCATTGGTAGGTTCCCAACTTTTATTTTAATTCTGACCATGGAGGAGGGCAAGGGAACTAAAAGTAGTCCCAACAGAACCAAATGAGATTCTTTTCATAAGCAACTTGAACTGTGGAGAAAGACTTAGCACTTTCACAATTCAGTAGATTTCCAAGGAATTTCCTTGGTCTAGGGTCTGAAGGGGCCACTTATTTCCAATGCTTACATTAATCTCAATATGAATATGACCAAAAGTATTGAGTTAAAGGGATGAAGGAAGTGACTGCTCTTATCAGCCACTTAGCATTTGACCAGGTGTGGCACACGCAATGTTGAAATCAATGGGAATCGCGGGTCGAAACTCCCTGCTAATTGCAGCCTTACCATGCCATTAGAAAAGTAACTGCGGCCATGTATCTCAGTGACAAGACAATGGATGGTGTCAAGCTTCTTGAGTATTGTTGAGCCTCATTCATCCAGGCAAGTGGGGATTATTCCATCATACTCCTGACTTGTACCTTGTAGATGGTGTACAGGAATGGGGGAGTCATGAGGTGAGTTACTCACTGCAATATTCCTGTCTTCTGACCTTCTTTTGTAGGCACTGTATTTATATGGCTAGTGTAATTCAATTCCTGGTCATCTCCAGAATGTTGATAGTGGGATATTCAGTGTGCTAATGCTTCAATATCTTGAGGTGATTGTTAGATTGTCTCTTATGTACACGGTCATTGCCACTTGTCAGCCCAAATCTAGATATTGTCTCGGTCTTTCCACATTTGGACATGGACATTTTTAGTACCTGAGGAGTTGTGAATAGTGCTGAACATTGTGCAATCATCAGCGAACATTCTGACTTCTGACCTTATGATGGAGGGAAGGTCATTGCTGAAGCAGCTGGAGATGGTTGGGCCTGAGAAATTCCTGCAGAGATATCCTGAAACTGAGATGACTGACCTCCAACAACCACAATCATCTTCCTCTTGACAAGTATGACACCAACCAGCAGAGAGATTTTCCTCTGAGTCTTACTGATTCTTATTGACTCCAGTTTTACTAGGGCTCCTTGATGTCACACCCAGTTAAATCCATCTTGACGTCAAGGGCTGTCACTGTCACTTCTTCTCTGCAATTCAACTGTTTGGTCCATGTTTGATCCAAAGTTGTAATGAAGGTCAGAGCTGAGTAGCCCTGATGGAACACAAACTGGGCTTCACTGAACAGCTGTTGCTGAGCAGGTGTGACTTGATAGCACCATTGATGACACTTTCCATCACTTTACTGATGGTCAAGAGTAGACAGGTGGGTTGGTAATTGGCCGGATTGGATTTGTACAATTTTTCATGTACAGGATATACCTGAGCAATTTTTCTCATTGTTTGGTAGATGGCAGTGTTATAGCTATAGTTGAAAAGCTTAGCTAAGTGAGTTCAAGTCTTCACTACAGTTCTGTGGAAGGATCACCGGACCTGAAGCATTAACTTTGACTTTTTCTTCACACATGCTGCCAGACCAGCTGAGCTTTTACAGCAACTTCTGTTTTTGCTCTTCAGTACTGTTGCTGGAATGTTGTCATGCCCTATAGCATTTGCAATATCAAGTGCCTTCAACCATTTCTTAATATCACAATGGAATGAATCAAATTGTCAGATGACTGGCATCTGTGTTGTTTGGGATGACTGGAAGATCCAAGATGGATCATCAACTCGACACTTCTAGATGAAGATTCAGAGATAGTAGGAACTGTCAATGCTGGAGAATCTGGTATAACGAGGTGTGGAGCTGAATGAACACAGCAGGCCAAGTGGCATCAGAGGAGCTGGAAAGCTGACGTTTTCAGCCTCAACCCTTCTTCAGAAAAGAAGGGTCTGAAGAAGGGTCCAGGCCCAAAACGTCAGCTTTCCTGCTCCTCTGATGCTGCTTGGCCTGCTGTGTTCATCCAGCTCTACACCTTGTTATCTCTAGATGAAGATTGCTTTGAATGCTTCAGCCTGATTTGTTGGTTGTGGGATTGCTTAGATCTGTCTATCACTTGCTGCTTAATCTATTTAGTATGTAAGTAGTCCTGTTTTGCTGTTTCATCAGGTTGACATCTCATTTTTAGGTATGTCTAGTGCTGCTCCATGCATTGAACTAGGGTTGATCCCTTGGCTTGATAGTAATCATTGAGTGGGGGATATGCCAGGCAATGAGGGTGCAGATTGCATTGGTGTATGTGTCTGCTGCAGATGGTGGCCAACAGTGCCTCCTTGATGCCCAGCCTTGAGTTGCTAGATCTGTTCGAAGTCCGTTCCATTTAGTTAGCATGGTGATAGTGCCACGCAACGTAACATAAGGCATCCTCAGTGTGAAGATAGGACTTCATCTCTACAAGGACTGTGTGTTGGTCACTCTTGTGGATTCTATCATGATCATTCTTACCGACACTGTTTTGGACAGATGCATCTGTGGCAGGCAGATTAGTGAAGATGAAGTTAAGTACATTTTTCCCTCTTGTTGGCTCCCTCACCACCTGTTGCAGACCCAGTCTAGCAATTATGTCCTTTAGGACTCAACCAACTTGATCTGTAGTGGCTGAGCTACTCTTAGTGGTGGACATTGAAATCCCCCACCCAAAGTACATTTTGCACCTGTGCCACCCTCAGACCTTCCTTCAAGTGTTGTTCAACATGGAAGAGTACTGATTCACCAGCCAAGGGAGGACAGTGCATAGTAATTATAAGAAGGATGGTTTCCTTACCCATTTCTGACCTGATGCCATGACACTTCATGGTGCCTGGAATCACAATGGTGACTTTCAGTCATTCATTATCAAAGCAGCATTGACTGCATTGAGTGAAGGTCTCAGATGAATAACTCTGTGTAGATATATAGATAAAATAAGAGAGAAGGAAATACAAGTCTCATATGACTTCTGCTAATGATAGGTAACAGATGTTTCCTGCATTATGGTATTTCTCAGTGCAATATTTTAACATAAGCATCAACTCATTTATTTGAAATGAGTTAATTCCTTGTTAACAATTGAATGTCATTGAAGTACAATAAGTGTGTATCATTTCTTAACTATGGATAATAATAGACATCTGAGAGTGATTACAAGGCAGTAATCTTGAAATAAGATTACAGCCCTAAAATCACTTATGAGTATCTGGTATTTTTGCAATTAATGCTATCATCTTCAGTTGAGATGCTACTAGCCAATGTGTTCCATGTTATTGTGATGATCTCTGCAATGAAGGGTAAACAAATAATTGCTGCAAGAATAGAAAGAAAGATTTGCATTTATATAGTGCTTTCCATGACTGCCTGATGTCTCAAAGCACTTTAAAACCAATGAGGTGCTTTTGAAGTCAAATTGCTGTTGTAATGTTGAAAATGCTACATGCAAACTGACCAAAGGAAGCTCCCTTGAACAGTAACAAAAACAGAAGTTGTTGGAAATGCTCAGCAGGTCTGGCAACATCTGTGAAGAAAAAAATCAGAGTTAATGTTTTGGGTCCGATGACCCTTCCTCAGAACCCCTTCGAACTGTTGCGCGAAGGATTAGATAATGATGTTGCTTGAGAGATGAATATTGGCCAGGACTCCAGGGAAACATCACGGCACTTCTTTAAGATAGAGCTATTGGATTTTTTTATGATCACCTGAGATGGCAGACAGGACCTCATCTTAATATCTTATTCAAACGACAGATATATTGAGTGCATAACCATCAAAGATTTATGAGATGATCAATTTCAAGTTTCATGTATAAAATATCAGACTAGTAAAAAATGTTGCAGACAATTTTTGTTTTTTTTTAACTTGACATTTACGATTATCAATAACTAATTTTTTTATAAGAAAACACTATTTATTCTTGGATATACTGCTGAGGGGTTTTCAGGTCAGTAAATCCAAACTGTTCTATTCATGTATTGACTTGCATATCAAATTCCAAAAGATGGAATTTAACTTTTCTTTCTGCCCAACTGAGGCATTTCACACATTATTAGCCTAATTGCATGTTGTATAAGCATTTACGAAAATTATGACTCAAACTAATTTGAACATGATTCAAAATAAACTGAGTGCTGTATGCACATTAAAATATGGTTACTGGTTTGAAGGATTATAATTATGGGGAAATGCTTGAAAAAATGTTGGTTTTCTTTATAATAGAGGAAATTACTGAATGTTTTGAAAGAATTGTTTCCATTCAGGGTGGGGTGAGACAGAATATATCAAAAAATTCCATCTGCAAATTCAGGGGCTTAAAATGAAACAAGGTTGGATAATTCAATATAATGGGTGAAGGTTTACTAGGCAAGTCCTTTTACATAAAAGTAGTTTTTGCAGCTTTGGAATATACAATGCAAGTGAGCAATTACAGCAAAGACTATCTTACTATTTAACAATAAATTAGATTTGCGGTTAAAGGAAAGGAGGAAAAAAGGGATAGAAGAACCAGCTGGAGGAATTAAAATAACTGCTCATGTGGAGGACAAAAAAAAAAATGACTGTGGGATTAACATAACTGTTTACATGTTGTACTTTGTGTATAATTCCCTGTAATGCGCTCTAGTTCTTTTGTGTGTCTAAAATTTTACATGTAACTCTGAAAGTTTCCCTTCTGTGACGTGAAATTCTATCATCTCAAGCTACAATCATAATCATGTGCATACTATTCACTGTGAATTTCAGATATTCTTCACGCATTGGGAATTTAAAAGTTACCACATGATAGATATGCTCTTTTTGTAATTTTTTTTCTTTTCACAATTACAATTTTTTATTGCTGATATTAAAACATAAAATGTTGGCTACAAATACACATAGGGCAATGCTCAATGTGGAATATTAATACTCTGAGATAAGCTCAGGGCATATTTGAACTAACATGCCCTTCCTATTAGAGGATGGACCTAATGTTGTATAAATTTAAGCATGGAAGCATACATCATTAGCAAATCACCTTAATACAAATGCTATGTTCTCTGAAACATGTTGTACAAGGAGCTTTGACAGATTAATCGACCGAGAACTGCTTTGAGGTTTTTCACATCAAAACATTTCAAATATTCTGGAAGGTACTGTATAGAAGTCAGTTTAAGGATTGTAAATGGAAGCAGCAAACTACAATGAGATATGAATAGATTAAGTGATTGGGCACAACTGTGACAAATGGATTTCATGTAGACAAGTGTAGGGTCATCCACTTTGTATCTGAAAAAGGCAGAATAGTGTATCTTCTAAATAATGAAAAGCTAGAAACAGTGGAGATCCAAAGATAATTCAAATGCCATGTACAAATACAGAAAATAATTAAAAAGCCTAATTGAATGCTGGCCTTTATATCTCAGGGATTTATATTTAAAGGACAAGAGAACAGAATTCACATTTCAGAGTCTATAGGTGTGAGGCTGGAAAAGCACAGCAGATCAGACAGCAACCAAGGAGCGGGAAGGTCAACATTTCAGGCTGAAACCCTTCGTCAGTCCTGACTTTCCTGCTCCTCGGATGCTGTCTGATCTGCTGTGCTTTTCCAGCCTCACATCTATTGACTCTGGCTTCCAGCATCTGCAGTCCTTATTGTCTCAAACTCTAGAATTCACATTTCAGCGCTAATGGACCATACCTGGATCAGCATGAGCACTGTGCCTTTACACCACACCTTAGGATACATTTGGTTTGGAGGGAGTGCAACGCAGAGTTCAGATATTCTTTTGGTTGATTGAATGTTAAATTATGAGGAAAAAAATGAACAAATTAAGATTGTATTGTCCATAATTTAGATATTTGTGGGCTGATTTGAACAACATGATCAAGATATTAAGAGAAGCTAATAAGGTAGACAGAAAGAAATAATTTCTACTCATTGGGATGTGTGAGATAAGGGCATTGTTGAGAGGTTTGAGCCAGCTCTTTCAGAATTGAATTAGGAAATATTTCTACACGTAGCTGGTAAGAGATGTTTGGAATTGTCTTCTGAAAATGACAGTTGAGTATAGTGTAATTGTAAATTTTAAACCTTAGTCTGATTTTTGTTTTACACAGGTATTAAGTAATATGGTGCAAGAGCATGGTGTCAGATCATAAACCAACCATTATCTCCTTAATGGAGGTCACTGCACAAGAATCTTACCAAGGCACATGGTCCATAACTGTCAGCAATTTATGTATCATGACTTGTTCTTCATGCCCTCTATGTTTCCTACTCAATCATTCATGACACCTCTAAGAAAGGATATACTTGCCTCAGGTGTAATTTAGTCAATATGCATGAAGTTTGGTTCTGAGAGTAGAGGGTTGTCTTATGATGAATGGCAGAGTAAATTGGGCCTGTACACTCGGGTATTAATAAAATGAGAGAGAGTCTCATTCAAACTCACAAAATGCTGAAGAGATTTGACACAACAGACACTGAGAAGTTGTTTCCCCTGGGTGAGGAATCTACAACAGTGACCTCAGGATAAGGACTTGATCATTTCGGGCTGAGATGAGGAGAATTATTTTCATTCAAAGAGTTGTGAGTCTTTGTAATTGTATATTCCAGCAGATTGTGAATGTTCCCTTGGTGAGTGTGTGCATGGAAAGATTTGGGTATTCTCATGGAAAATTGGATATGGGGAAGTCAAAGGGAAGTGGAGTGAGACAGAAGATTAGCAGTGATTGTATTCAATGACAGTGCAGTCTCAGGGGATTGCTAGTTCTATTCCTGCATCTCCCTCTCGTGTAAAACAGACCCCATGCCTCTAATCATAATAATCCCCACTTCAAATGACTGTACTTGCATCTTTATGCAAGGAGGCTCTTAAATTTGTTTTAAGGTGCAGTGCCTTCATGAATTGTAGAAGATTTTAAATGTTAAAAACACTTCATTTATTAAGGGAGCCTATTACTGTACAACAATGAAACTAGTAATATGGATCTGTGAAATTCATTTTTAAAAATTACTTTCCGTCATTGAAAATGGGACTGCTAACAGTTGGTGAACTAGATACAGACAAAGAATTTTTTGTGATACACCCATTTTCAGCTGCACTAGGTTGCTACTTAAAGATTAGTTTTTTATGCAGGGGAAAATAAGTATTTTTGACAATGCTGACCCATTTATCTGGTTCGTGGATCATTTTGTCTTTTGTTAAGGAAATAGTATGATGTAAAATGGAACCATTTCTTCAGTTCAGAAAAGCAGCACAATTTTCCGTGTAATCAGAGCACAGATTGTTGATTGTCTTGCAAATGGAAACACTTGGCTCATGTGTTTACGAGTGAACAATATACATATGAAAATATAGATTTAGGTATCTTAAGTATTCCTAGCTTTTCACCTGGTTGATGTGAACTATTAGCCTACCTCTCTGTTAGTCCTTGCAAGCAGTAGACATTAGGTTGCCAGCTTGAGATGTGTGTAGAACTCTCAAAGCATTGTGTATAGAGCCAGAAGCTATACTTGTCTAATGTTTTTCAAACTACAGTAAATAACTGACTTGTTGTTTACCTCCTTGGATCAGAGACTACACAGACGAAGAGGAATGCTGCTTTGAAGATCTAAATGCAAACACAGCTTGTAGATTGAATGCATTGTTGATTGAGCATTTGTTAGTTCTGTTTTCAAATATTAGCCTCTGCCATCACAATTGGGTTCTGGAAGAAGCATATGACTGTATAGTGAGTCTCATACAAGAAATCAATGCCATCCTTAAGGGGATAGTGATTTATCTCACTCCAGAAAAATGGGCCAGCTCTTTCTATTGGGTGCACTAGCTGTAGAGTGAGGGTTAGGGTTAAGCTCAACATAAGGAATAGGAACAGTCTTTGTCACACTAACTCAGTTAAACTTTGATAGCATTAGGCGTTAGCCAAAGAGAGAAATTATTTACATTAATCCTTCTCTTTAGTTCACTGAAAGACCAATGATGAGTACAGTATTTTAACTAAGATGCACCAAAGCCAATTTCGGACAAAATTATTTGGTGTGAATAAGATTTGTCTTCGGGAGTCTATTAGCTTGCAAAATGAAAATGTACCCTCATTTAGTAACATAACAGGGTCCTGAATAAAGGCAGTTGTTATTGCCAAGTTGAATGTTACTATTTGTTATCAGTTTTAATGACAGCAATAAACCTGAGAGGAGAACCAGTGTCCCTGGGTCAATGACCCAGATCTTCCCATTAAGGATCAGACACCCTATTTAATTTTATTATTGTTATGTTCTCTGAGGTCTCCATGTGAACCTGTGGGCCAGGAACCATATCCTAGTAGCAGCCATCTCGTCCAGGCCAGCAACCTTCACAGCCAATAGCGAGGTGGATCAGCCTTGAAACAACATCTATTAGTCATGAACATTCCTGCCAGACTTTATAATTTAAATTCCTGAAGCCACTTTCATAGCCATTGAGAGAAAGTAAGTATGTAAGCTAAGTAGGGGACTTGGTAGGTTGGGGGTGGGTGGCTGGTAAAGAAGGTGTGTGCTTCGGGTGGGTCTGGAGGATTGGGGCAGTGAGAAGGGAAGTTGTGGGGCTACTGGGTGGCTCAAGTTGGGTGAGTCCCGTTGGAGGGGAGGGATGGTCTTGGAATCATGAGGAGCATTCAACCTGAAAGGCAAGTGGGAAGGGTGGCTGGTTTGTAAGGAGTCTGGAGGTTAGGTAAGTGGTGAAGGGATTAAGTCCAAGCTGGGTGTGGAGGGTACAATGGGAGGAGTTGTTTCAGGTGTTTGTGAGGAAACAAAGGGGTTAAGTTGGTGGGATGGAGGATCCAGGGAGGCGTGATCAGGAGTTGTGTGCCGTTCTGTTGGGGAGGGTGTTAGGTCTGGGGGAGAATTGGCTTGGTTCCAGTAGGAAAGATGTTTGGTCTGGGGATGCGGGGTGGTCAGCTGCCCTTGAGGACTGGTCTAAAGAGGAGTATCAATGGTGATCTGGAGGGTTGGCAAAGTCAATTTATAGCCCAGGAATTAGACCAAGTTTTAATGGCTCTGACCTTACTTGAGTAACTATCCAGGTAAGTAAGTTAGAGCCCCCGACTTAAGTGTTGGGGACTTTCTCGGAAGGTTCTGGATGCTGGGTAAGTGCTGATTGGAAATTTCAGCTTTCAGGTTAATACGCGAGGAGTTAGCTTCGTGAGAATTTTGCATTGTTCTGATGTTCAATTTCAGTCTACAGTTGTATTGGAAGACCTCAGCCTATCTTTTGAGATAATCGGTACTGCAGATGCTGGAGAATCCGAGATAACAAGGTGTGGAGCTGAATGAACACAGCAGGCCAAGCAGCATCATAGGAGCAGGAAAGCTTGACGTTTCGGGCCGAGACCCTTCATCAGAAATGGGGGAGGGGAAGAGGGTTCTGAAATAAATACGGAGAGAGGGGGAGGCGGGTAGAAGATGGATAGAGGAGAGGATAGGTGGAGAGGAGGCAGACAAGTCAAAGAGGCGGGGATGGAGCCAGTAAAGGTGAGTGTAGGTAGGGGGGTAGGGAGGAGATAGATCAGTCCAGGGAGGACGGACAGGTCAAGGGGGCGGGATGAGGTCAGTAGATAGGAGATGGGGGTGCGGCTTGAGGTGGGAGGAGGGGATAGGTGAGAGGAAGAACAGGTTAGGGAGGCGGGGATGAGCTGGGCTGGTTTTGGGATGCGGTTGGGGGAGGGGAGATTTTGAAGCTTGTGAAATCCACATTGATACCATTGGGCTGCAGGGTTCCCAGGCTGAATATGATTTGCTGCCCAGCTTGTCCCCGCCTCCCTAACCTGTTCTTCCTCTCACCTATCCCCACCTCCCCCCTCAAGCCCCACCCCCTCCCCCTATCTACTAACATCATCCCGCCCCCTTGACCTGTCCGTCCTCCATGGACTGACCTATCTCCTCCCTACCACCCCACCTACACTCACCTTTACTGGCTCCATCCCCGCCCCTTTGACTTGTCTGCCTCCTCTCCACCTATCCTCTCCTCTATCCATCTTCTATCCGCCTCCCCCTCTCTCCCTATTTATTTCAGAACCCTCTTCCCCTCCCCCATTTCTGATGAAGGGTCTCGGCCCGAAACGTCAAGCTTTCCTGCTCCTATGATGCTGCTTGGCCTGCTGTGTTCATCCAGCTCCACACCTTGTTATCTCAGCCTATCTTTTACCTTCTCTTCAACTCACTTAATAGATGCGGTTTCAACCTACTTGTCCTAGCTCTCCCAGCAGCTCCCAGGTTCTTTGTTTCCTAATGGCATATTAAGAAATGATGGCTTCAACTTAATGCCATGTGAATATGCAGTCAAAGGTTCGTTACCTTGGTTGACATTGATCATGATCTAGCAAAGGGAAATTCTGGATTGTTCACACAAAGTTAAGGCTCAGGTATTTTGAAATTGAATCAAGCAGAAATAACACATCTTTCCAATTTATCGTTGTGAAACTTGGCACTTGTAACTAGCTCCAAATGATAATTTCAGATGATGCTGCAGATGTGCCTGTCTGCTCTTAACTGATAGTAGTGCACATTTGATTGTTTATTCTAATTCCCAATTATGCAAGATCAAAAACCTTGCAAAATGTAACAGTAACAAATTGTGAATACTACAGCATGCTTTTCTGCTTGATCATGTATCTTCCACAATACAATTGCTCCACTATTAACATAGCGGACACTAAATATAGAATGTTAAGTGAAAATTAGATTCAGCAAGTTACCACTTGTAAATATATCAAGGCATATTATCATAAAGCAACATTTTTGATTGGGAGGTCTTAAACAAACTGGAACTCCTTTTCTCTAAACTTAATGGAAGGCATGAAATTCTCATGGTATTGACAAGGGGCAATATTCTGCCAGACTTGCTGAATGTTTTCAGCATTTCCTGCTTTATAACCGATTTTTTAAAAATCCACAACATTTTTCTTAACTGTTGTTGTGCAGAGACCCCTTTTTTTAATTCATGCAATGTTATTCTCTGGCTAGGGCTGGCATTTACTGCCCATCCTAAATTACTCCAGAGAAGTTAGTGGCAAACTGCCATAGTCACTGCGGTGTTTGGTAGGAAAGGGATTCCAGAATAGAGACCTAGCCAAGAAGTAATGTAGATGCAAGTACACGTCAGGATGGTATATGGCCTGGAAGGAAAACTTGCATTTGCTGCCTTTGTGCTCCTGGATAGTAGAAAGGACAGTTTTGGAAGGTACCTTGGTTGTTACTACTGTGTATTTTGCAGATGATACCCAATGCTGCCGTTGAGTGACAGTGGTGAAGGCAGTGAATGTTCAAGATAATGGGTGAGGATACAGTAAAATGGATTGCTTGTCCAGGACTCCTTGAGTGTAGTGTGAATTGCATCCATCCAGGCAGGTGGAGAGCATTCTATCAGACTCCTGAATTGTGTTTTGAGGATAATGGTTAGGATTTTGGAGAGTCAAGATGAGAGTACTGACCACAGAATTCCTAGCTCCCGACCTGCTCTTGTAGCCGCAGTTTTCACGTGGCTAGTCCAGTTCAGTTTCTGGTCAGTAGCAACACTCAGTATGTTGATAGCAACAGATTCAGAAATGGAATGCCATTGACTATCAAGGGACTATGGCTAGAGTCTCTCTTGTTGGAGATGAAGTTGGAGGTGTAGTGGACAATGAAGAAGGTTACCTCAGAGTATAATGGGATCTTGATCAGAAGGGCCAATGGGTCGAGGAGTGGCAGATGGAGTTTAATTTAGATAAATGTGAAGTGCTGTATTTTGAAAAGGCAAATCTGGGCACGACTTATACACTTAATGGTAATGTCCTGGAGAGTGTTGCTGAACAAAGAGACCTTGGATTGCAAGTTTATAGTTCCTTGCAAGTGGAGTCGCAGGTAGACAGGATAGTGAAAAAGGCATTTGATATGCTTGCTTTCATTGATTACTGCATTGAGTGTGGGAGTTGGGAGATCATGTTGTAGCTGTACAGTACATTGGTTAAGCCACTATTAGAATATTGTGTGCAGTTCTGGTCTCCCTGCTATAGGAAGGATGTTGTGAAACTTGAAAGGATTCAGAAAAGATTTACAAAGATGTTACCAGGGTTGGAGGGTTTGAGCTATAGGGAGAGGCAGAATAGACTTGGAGTGCTGTGAGGGGCATGGATAGAGTAAATAGATGAGGTCTTTTCCCTGGAGTTAGGGAGTCTAAAACTAGAGGGCATAGGTTTAAGGTGAGAAGAAGGGACCTAAGGGGCAACTTTTTCACGCAGATGGTGGTGCATGTATGGAATGAACTGCCAGAAGAAGTGGCAGAGGCTGGTACAATTACAACATTTGAAAGGCACCTGGATTGGTGTATGAAGAGGAAGGGTTTAGAGGGATATGGGCCAAATGCTGGAAAATGGACTAGATTTATTTAGGAGATAGTAAGAACTGCTGATGCTGGAATCAGCAATAACACAATGTGGAGCTGGAGGAACACAGAAGGCCAGGCAGCATCAGAGGAGTGGGAAAGTTGAAACATCGACTTTCCTACTCCTCTGATGCTGCCTGGCCTGCTGTGTTCCTCCAGCTCCACACTGTGTTATCTACATTTATATAGGACATCTGGTCTGCTTGGACAAGTTGGACTAGAGGTCTGTTTCTGTGCCATACAACTCTATGATTATATGACGCTATTTCAAATTACTGATCAAAAGTGCTGCTTCAGAGCAAATTCTGTATTTGGTGATGGACTTATGAGTTTGAGAAGAAATTCAGGGAAAAACACCACAAAAAGGGCAGAATTTTTGGGTGCAATTTAATTTGGAATTGTTAATTTCATGCAAGCATTACATTTTTACCCCTGTCAAGCTATAGCCACATAATCCATCACAACACAGAAATAGGAAAATGCTATTAAGGGGATTATTTTCTGCTTTCTTTTATTTAAAACTTGCTTTTTATATAAACTTGCATTTATATAGCACTTTTCATGGCTATTGCATATCTTAAAGCAAATTAAGTACTTTGGAAGTCCAGTCATTGTTGTAATATAGAAAAGCTGGAAGGTAATTCCCACAAACAGCAATGTGATAATAACTAGATCACCTTTTATTGTTTGATGTGGCTTGAGGGATAAATCTTGCCTCGTGTCCAAAATAGGGCAATTTTTACGTATGCCTGAAATGGCAGATGAGGCCTCAGTTTAATGTATCATCCAAAATTTCCACCTTAGCCTTGAATTTTGTGCTTAATTCTTAGAGTGAAACTTATTATTCAATGACAAGTATGCTGTCAACTGAGCTGCAGCTCACGTATTGGTGACTTTACAATAAAACACTTGGGAAAAAAAGCACATTCAAAATTTTGAAGGGTTTGATCAACAAGGAGAAAATGTTTCCAGCGTTAAAAGGTAAAAGCTGGCAGAGGTTTGAGTCAAATCAACCAGAGGAGTGATAAAAAGAATTTCTTTGTACACCGTGTGATGTAAGAAGTGTGATTCATAAATATTTTAATCTCATTTATTTTTGAGATTTTGCATTTTTAACTAGTGACATGTAGATTTTGTGTGTGTCTGAAGGGATTTAGTGATCAGCTTGCAAGTATTTTGTAGCCATGGTGATTTCATTCAAAATAAAGTATTAGAGAGAGACTTTCCAGAGAGTAATGAAAATTTATTTACGTTGGGAGGCTGTATGAGTGAACAAACTAAATAACATTATGTTTTCAGGTTGAAGACTCTAAAATGTTTTTGGGCCTAGGGAAAACATCCAATGCTTGGAAAATGCCATTGAGTTTTATTTTGGGACAGTTTGCAGAGACCTTGGCTGAGGATGGATGTATAAAACAATTGCACCTCGGAGAGGGAAGTAGTTTAGGAACCAGTAAAAAAATAAGGTACCTCGGGGTGAGTAGTTTAAGCCCCAGACCAGAAATGTTTGTTAAGACCCTGAATATCTTATATGAAACTGAGGAAGCATAAGTTCAGTGATATGAAGGCTCCAGGTAGAATTATTAAATTCTCAAGAGGGGGTGTGGAAGACATAGTTGAACCCTACAGATGTGATATCGGAGGGTGTGTAAGTGTTGTAAAGGAGAGTTTTTGGGATTAATGGGATTGTATTTAAACAGGTGTTACTTGTAACTAGTTAGGTTTATTAAATTTATGTTCATTTTGTTTGCACAATAGAATTCTTTTTTGTTGTTAAAACCAAATCTGCGGCATTGCATATTTGTTTTTCAATGAAAAACTACCTTGTTAAAACCAAAACAACAAAATATGATTCATCAAGCCCAATTTCAGACTGGGATCTGACTTGTCCAGTAATAACAGTAAATTGTTATAATCTGAGATTCAAAAATAATTTTCTTAAGGGAATTGGAAAGTACAAGAAAGGAGAAATTTTGCAGGGCTGCATGGAAAGGGCAGGAAGTGGTATTAATTGAACATTTTTTCGAAAGAGTTAGCACAACAGATCAAATGACCTCCTTCTGTAATAAGTCATGCTATGATCCTATGATGAAAGCATTGTGATACCTGGAATGTAACATTACATGATTAATTGACTGTATTAACTTTAGGCAATGACCTCCCCAATTGAAAACCTCCCAATGATTCATAGTGCTGGAAAACTAATGTAAATGTGAATAGTTTTTCAAAGATGCCATTGTGATATCTAAGCTGGATATTTTATGTAATGAAGATTTTTAAACCAGGCGATCAGTCTAAATTACGATAACAAGGCGTAGAGCTGGATGAAGACAGCAGGCCAAGCAGCATCAGAGAAGCAGGAA
>JAHRHZ010000140.1:18517218-18551147 GCA_024137785.1 Ginglymostoma cirratum | reverse complement strand
GGATGAAGACAGCAGGCCAAGCAGCATCAGAGAAGCAGGAAGGCTGATGTTTAGGCCCGAAACGTCAGCTTTCCTGCTTCTCTGATGCTGCTTGGCCTGCTGTCTTCATCCAGCTCTACGCCTTGTTATCTCAGATTCTCCAGCATCTGCAGTTCCTACTATCTCTGGATCAGTCTAAATTGTTGATTATAATATGAACCGTTCTCAGAAAAACTTGCCACTCACTGGACATCATCCAAAAGATTGGCATCCCTGTGTGCTCGCCATCTCTAAAAAAGTCTGTTATACACCCAGACAAGCATTGTCAATCTGCACTGTGAAACACCCTTCCTGATATTCGCCGAGACATGACAGACAAGGGGGATGTTAATACCTCGCATTGCAGGCAGGGACTTGGAGGTCCTGCTGGATAGGATATACACAGTTGGGATGTTCTCTCAGAGATAGCAAGAACTGCAGATGCTGGAGTCAGAGTCAATACAGTGTGGATATGGAGGAACACAGCAGTTTTGCTGCATACCTCCACCTCCACACTGTACGGACTAGGATGTCCTCTCCCCCAGCACCGGCAGAGGAGGCCAAGGCATCAAAAACTATGCCAGCCTGGTTCTGAGATTGCCACCTTGGTCAGTGCAGTCTCAACCATCTGGAGGAATGCCCAGAAGAAGAAGGCCAATGTAAGTGCCACCCTTTCCCTCTGATACTTCACACCCAGTTTATCTCTGCTATTGCATCTACCTCTTACTAAGGCTCATGCTCTACCACTCTCACCAGTGCCTGTAACATCTTCCCTCACTTGCTGTCACTCACCATAGCCCCAACACCGCGAACCCTGCATGCCCTCCCCATCCCTAATCATTCACTCAGCATGCCTCCCCTCTTTGCATCAAAAGCAACAGCTGTGCCACCCCCTGAATACCCGCCTCTTTCTCATTCCAGGAGGAAAATAGCTCACAAAAGGGCAGAAAGACTTAAAATAGTGGTATGCTGTCCAAAACTCAGCTCCTCATCCCTTATATGGACAACATTGTAACTCTGACCATCCCAAGTGGCTGACTGAGCAAGTCCGAGTGCCTGGACCAGTATCAGAAGCTTCTCTCGGCTTACCCTGCTGGGACCCTCTGGCTGAAGGCTATCTCCCTTCACTTGATTTGGGCCTACTGACAACCGTGGCAAGCTTCCTGGCTTTGCAGCTGTGCTAAACAGCAAAGCAAGACAGAAGTAACAATACCCTGGTACCTCTGGCTAAAGTACAAAAAGGCAAGGCAAGGCAATGCAAGACAGGGATACTGTGAGCATCCAGGTAGGCTTAGTGTGAGTGAACATTGTGCCAGCAAGCAAACAGCCCAGAGATGCAGCCTGATCCAGCACATCAGCTGCGAGTGTGTGCCCCTGAGCACACAGTGTCCTAACTGAAGCATAACAGTGAGAGTTACTGGTGCAGTTTTGAGGTGCAGAAGTACACTGTCATTAATCAGAGATGTGCCATGAGGGTTCGTAGGGACTGACACATGTTGGATGGCAATGCACATGGATGACATGTGCCCATGGGACATGCCCTGAGATGTCCAACATGAATGTCCTTCAGAGCAAGTGGCAAGCTGAAGTTGCCATATACCATCTCGAGAATTTTTAATGTCTAGCTTCTTTGGTGTGTCTGTTAAGGCAGGAAACTGACTACTGATAATGTTTAATAATGCTTTTAACAAGCTGTTATCCCTTAATGGACAACTTGCTGCCACTTGTAAAAAACTTACCTCATCACTCAGTTGATGCATAAAAGATGCAGCAAGATGCTCCCAGTGCCCAGGTGGGCCTTGCAGGTCTTCTTGTCCAATTCTGCTATAAATCTCACCATAGCCCATGTCATTCACATCCCCATAACCTACATCTGGTTGGAAAGCAGAATGTACAGCAAAACTATGGGTGACAAACTGCATCACGTCAGGAGATAGCTTTCTCACCTAATCAATCAGATAGCTTCAGTACACCATGTTGAGGAGAGAATAAGGACTAGCCTCATGGCCCAACTCAGCAAACTGCTACCAATGTATGAATGCATGTTATATAAAGGATTGTGTGTGTTCCTGATTGTGCTGGAGACAGAAAGTGTAACAATAGCCAAAATGAAGACTTTCTAATACAAAATGATCTATGTTATCCAACAAGAAAGTTGTGGGATCTGTTTGATATTCTGCCTAGGCATTTTAAGTTATTTTGGACTTAATGACAAAACACCATCTGAATTTCTCTTCCTCATGCTCACCAATGAAGAATGATCAACAGACCTTCAGATGTAATAACTTTTCCTTCTTCCCTACTGGGTATTGCTGCTTCATCAACATTAGTTGATAAACAATATTCAACTGACCCCAACCCAGTTTTTATTGCTCATATTCTCTGTAAGGAAATTGAATGGCTAAAAATTGAAAGCCTGAGAGAAACATTGTTACTTCAGACTGTAAAAAAATTGACTTTAATTTTCTGAAATAAAAATAACATTTGGTATGAATAATGGATGTTACAAACAGCAGCTATGCCTGTGACATTGGTATTTTCCCACTTCAACTCCTCTGCAGCCTTTCTCAAAATCAATAATCTTTTCCTCCTCCAAAGTTTCTTCTCAACTATCCACCTTAGTAAGAATAACTTGGTTTGGCCAGACAATCTCAAATAATAGTTCTTTTTCCTGGGCCTACACTGATATTTCTAGACCTCCCCAAGAAACTATCTTAGGCTTCCAGCCGACATCTAATGTTACCACAGACGTATAGTTAACTTTAACATGTATCCTGGCAATGCATCTTTAACACTTGTCTCAACCCATTTCCTGTCTCGGCCTTCTCAAGACAGCTTATCTGATGTTTGGTCTTGGATGAGTTGTAATTCCCATCCCCACCCCAGCTAATTACTGGAAAGACAGATACTATTTCCTTATCCCAAGCCACAAAATCTTGACACAAATTCCAGTCTCTCTCACGATGAATTGAACTATTCTCAGTCTTGGTTGCTAATTGAAAACCCTAGCTGAGCTTCCAATGCATGTACTCCGCATTCATTGCTCCCAATTCACAATGAGTGCCAATTTCTCCTGCAAGAATGTTGAGTAAATGAAAGATAAACTAACAGTTGGGAATGGTTTTCTAAGTCACTTCTAAGACAGCTGAAGTAGGAGAAGATGAAAATCAGTCTTTTAAAAGTTTTTTACACCGTGCAGTATTGTAAAGGGGAAAGGAGAACCATAACGCAAATTATAAGTTACACACCCCTTAGCTAGAGGACTAGCTGTGCCGGTCTTCCTTTAAAATGGTGACAGGTTAACAGATTAAGTGGCATGTATCTGTTCTCTTGAGCTCTTCCTCCACAAGGGATATAAGGTCCATGCCTGGATGGCTCTTCTGTGCATGGGTACCATTTATACAAGCTTTGTTTGACTGCTTATTCTGGTGCTTCTTGCTTTGGACGTTCTTGAAAAACATGAGAAAAACTTTGATAAGACACTGAACTTACCTGACAGTTGAACGAGTAAATTATAAAGGTAAATAGGTCTGATTTTACAGGTTTTGGTGCAGCACTGACTTTGAAGAAAATTGCCAACATTGATCCCTATGCAAGGTCAGCAGCTAAACATACTGATGTATTTCTCCAAACAGGAAGTCAGGAAATAAAATGATCTGGTTTTTATTTTTAATTAAAATATTATGGAGAGTGAAATAAATGGTTGGGACATACATGTGGGATTAAAGTAGAAGCTGAAATATAATATACAAGATATTAAAATTAGCATTTTAAGAGTGGTACTTGTTTTACTATATGGAGTGATATGACCACAGAAAATAGAAAATTGTTTTTTCAGGCCATGTAAAATTGTTCATGACTGTAATTATAAATTTACTATGCCATTAAAAAATCCACTGACACCTTCAACAAAGTATAACATTTTCAAAGATGTTTAAAGCAGGATTAATAGTGGAATAGGGCAGGCTTTGTCATTAGCTTCTGCTTGATTGCAATCTGGAAAAAACTTCAATACTGCACCATATGGGGAAGAATCACTGACAGCAGCTAGTAAATTTCCACATGTAACTGTATGCGTGTAGATTAAAGAATTTGCTATCAGTTTCAGAGAATAATGATGCCAAGGGTTGACAGCAAAATTCATATCATGATATGCTTAAGCACATTCTGCATTCTCCGTATCCTGTGCTACTTTAATTCTTCTTTTTAGTACTGTTGATTCGGAATGAAATGCCTATGCATTCTTTGACATTAAGTAAAAGGTTCAAATACTGTTGGTTTGTCTGTATCAATATTTGTATAGTCTTGTCATTGTACTTCAGATGAAATGCTTTAAATTCAGCTTTCAACAATTACCAAGATAATTCATTTAAATTATGTAATTGATCGATGACTGTTTAGATTTACAACATAATCTATGACCCATCTTGACTTCCATAGTCCATTACAAGGATAGCATATTTGAACATGCCAAAACAGATCCTTCATATATTAAACATCTCTTATTTTTTATGCACCTGGTGTCTACTGGATAATGCAAAACAAATGTGCATTTATAGATGCATAAATTAGAAACAGTTTCCCAATTCAATACAGAGAATCTTTAAACATATAAATTATGTCAGGAGACAAGGAATATTTTTGATGGTAAACATGTTTTAATGCTCCATTGTAAAATATGACATATATTTTCCATTATTTCAGTGTGACTGTTGGTTACAGCTGAGGGATTCTTCCTCTTCATTTCTACTTAGCTCTCGACTTCAGGAGCTTGAATCCTGACTATTCCCTAAAACTCTGGCTGTTTACCAACATGCCAGCTAAAAGGTTGGTGCTACTGAGAGAATTGCTGTACAACACTAAAAATCCAGAGTACACTTTGTTACATCATTAGGGCTCTTCAGCTTTGACAATGTTGCTCACAATGTGCTTGTATTAATGACATTAGTTGAAAAGAATACAAACGTTTGTTTATTAAGGCTAACTTTAAAATAATTCCTTAATTTTGCAATTGTAGATATCACAGTTCAAGGAATCTTAAGTACATTACACATTTAAATTGTCGATAAAGAAAAAGTAAAAGCCATTACATTGACATAACATGGGTAATGTTTTGTTCAATTTTGAGTGCAGACCATTTACATAAACATATAGGGGATATGAAAGTACCGTAAAACATTAAAACATCTTAAGCAATCCAACAAACAAATGAGAGGGAAAGAAACAAACTATGCCTTCCCACCCTGCAGGTGAAAACTTGCTGAACAATAGCTATGTCAAAGGAGATAATGTGACATCGCTGCTGTGCTGTACGTAACTTGTCAGATTCAATAAAGCAGTTGCATGGACAATGCGTACAGGGTTCAATGTAACCTGCTTACAAGTTCCCAGCTTAAAGCCAGGGCAAAACTATGTACAGCCATAATTAAATTCTGATCCGTCAACTCCACATGCCCACAAGGTTTCTGTTTGGAATGTAGGATTGCATCAAGTTTCACATAGCCCCTAATTCACAAGATACCTGTCCCACCCCCCCCACCCCACACTCCGTTACAATGAATCTGTTTCAACAAGGTGCCTCCACATAGTAGAGTTCGACCATTTGGAAAATAAAATGAACAGGG
Source organism: Ginglymostoma cirratum (assembly GCA_024137785.1). Classification (NCBI taxonomy): domain Eukaryota; kingdom Metazoa; phylum Chordata; class Chondrichthyes; order Orectolobiformes; family Ginglymostomatidae; genus Ginglymostoma; species Ginglymostoma cirratum. The sequence continues at coordinate 18,545,505 of JAHRHZ010000140.1, read as the reverse complement.
AATAGATTTTGTACAGGTCCTTTTATGCAACTACAATGTTTCTGTTGAGTAGAAGCAAGGGAGCGTTGATTGTGCAATGGTGACCATCCACAGCACTGTGCTGATGTGAATTTCTAGAATGCCAGCAGATGAACTCTCTGGAGATGTCTGTTCTTTGGATTGTACAGGAGGAAACTCCTTATCATTTGAAGTAGAGATCTGTGTCTGAAAACATTTCAAATTCCATTAGTTAATTCTGTCACTGAGCACATGCATAAGGGGAAAATTTCCTTAGTCTGCCCAGAAATGCAGTTGTTTGCCTGAAGGAGTCAGCAGATCAGAGTATATACCAGCAAAGCTTGCTCAGTTTTGTTTCCAATGCACCTGGGTACAGACCAATGGGAATATCCCCTGTAACTTAAATGAAGTTCACCTAATGGAATTAGTAAAACTGTTGTATTTGATGCTACTTTAGCAGCATTTGCATATTTTGAAATTATGTCCTGTAAACCCAAACTGAAGTTATTATTTTAGATCAAAAAGAACAGCAGTCTGAATACGAAGCTCTTGGGAACATTGCTGCATACAATTCTCCAATCTGAAAAACAAGCATTCATTGCTATTCTCTGCTTTCTGTCCCTCGGCCAATTTGTATTCATGAAGCCACTGTTTCTTAAATCCCTTGGGTTTTAATTTTGCTAAAATGCATATTATGTTGCACTTTGCTAAATGCCTTTTGAAAGTCCATACCCACATCAAAATATGACTCTCATCAATCCTTGCTGTTACTTTATTGAAGAACTTAATCAAGTCAGCCAATATTACTTGCCTGCAACAAATCTCTTCTGACTTGCCTTTATTATGCCATTCTTTTTCAAATGCCAATTCATAATTTTTATAGAAAATTTCACAAGTTCAAGTAGAATATAAAATGTGAACTGTGAGATCAAAATTTTGATTATCTGAAATATTTCATGTTACTAATTTTCTTTACATGCATTTTTGCAGTTTTCTGCTCACGTTTGAAGAGTTTTAAAGATGTTGATGAACAGGGAAAGCGTATAACTGCTATGAATTATCCCATTTATAGTTGATTACTGATTACCCTTTGTGGATAAATTTTTATGCACAGTGCTGCATTATTCATTCACTCTTCTTTCTAAGGATGGGGAATTGACAATGTTGAGGGTGTAGGAGGTCGTAGTTAATAAGAAGGAAATTATTTAGTTCTATCAGATTTCCACCCTAATGCACTGTAAACTCCATACTATTGTTCCCTTCCAGACTGCCTTCATCGGTGCAAGAGAACAATTAGAACTTTAGGCTCTCAAGAGTTTAAGCATACATTTTATTTTCCATATGGGAAAGACTTCGGACATAGAGATGTTTGTTTATTTGTTCAAGTGCCCGTATACAATTTTCATACTATTGTCTATGGGCATCCTCGTTATGGAAATATAATGTTATAGTTGGAATTATTTAGGAAAGGAATACTGAGAATTACAGTGTGGAAAGTTATATGATGTGGATTATTAACAGGATACTCGAACTAGCTGATGACTGCAAGGCTAGAGGATATGAATGTAATGTTGTCAAACCCCTAATGAAGTTGGAGATTAAAAGAACATCTTTTCCCACAGTGCAGTTGGTAACCGAAGACAACATCTCATCAACTCTACTTAATGCAATATTGATTAACGGCCTGAACAAGCAGCTAGAGAAATATCTGATTATAAACAGAATTGAAAGAAAGGAATAAAGAATAAAATATTCTGTGGAGTTTTACAGTGGCTCAGTTCTTTGGAGGAAAATTAGTGATAGGAATATATTAGGTTGCATGAATAGTAAGTATATGGTCTTAAATTATTCCCATGATTATTTCGGGCAGGGCAAGAAATTGGAAATATGTAATAATTAAGGGATTGATGGTATTCTGAATCATTGGGGTAATTTTAACAGTGGGGAGGAGGGAATAGGAGTTTGGAAAGAAGAAGTCTGAAACCCACACGGACCTCAATCCTTTCCAGTTTTAACAGAAATGAATCATGTGAAATAAGGAGCAGATGGGGGATTGGGGCAGTTGGTGGTAGCTGGCTTGCCAGCTGCATTTTGGAAGGTTGCAAAAAGAGGACTGCATAAGGGGGTGAACTGAATTGTTTAGATAAGTGATCTTATAGTGCTGTCTGTTGTCCATGATCATCAAGAGTGCTTCTCTCCACCCCACCAAATTGACTATTTTAAATTGTTAACCTCCCTGCTACTGAACCTCCTTCCACAATCAGACTGACTGACCACACTACACTCTACAACACATGACCTGACCCTCCATCCTCTGCAATGTGTCTAACTCCTAACATGGGACATAAAAGAAAAGCTGCAAGCCCAAATGGATACATCTACAACACTGGCATCTATCTGACAATGTGGAAAATCACCCAGGTATGTTCTGTCCCTGAACAGAGGATAAATTTAATCCAATCAGTCAGGAGAGAACCCTCCACTAGTTGAAGCCATGCTTCGTGGAAAAGATCACAGTCATGTTGTTGGAGGCCAATCATTTCACCCCTTGGATCTCACTGTAGCAGTTCCTCAAGGTAGTGCCCTAGACTCAACATCTTCAGCTATTTCATCAATGACCTTCTCTCCATCATGAACTTAGAAGTGGGAATATTTCCTGATGACAGCATAGTGAGCATTCCCATTGGTGGCTCTTCAGATATTGATCAGTCATATGCAACAATACTTGGACAACATTTAGGTTTGGGCTGTTAAGTGACAGATCCACCAGAAAAGCGTGAGGCAATGACCACTTCAATAAGACAGAATCTAACCATCTGTCCTGGACATTCAGTGGCGTCACCATCACTGAATTACTGACGAATACATTTTGGAATTACCATTGACCAGAAACTTAACTGGATGAGCCACATAATTACAGTCGGTACAAGAGCAGATCAGAGTCTGGGACTTCTGTGGCAAGTATCTCTCCTCCTGACTCCACAAAGTGTGTCTACCATTTATAAGACATGAGTCTACAACGTGATGGAGCAGCCTCCACTTGCCTGAATGAGTGCAGTTTCAATAATACTGAAGGAGTTTGACACTGTGCATAAAAAAAGCCTGCTTGATCATCATCCATCCATCAGCTTAACCATTCACTCCCTCCACTATTGACACAAAGTACCATATTCAAGATGGATTTCAGCAACTCACCAACACCCTTCCAAACTTAAGACATCCAGCGACTAATGAGGAGGTAAGGACAATACACATATGGAAACAACACCATCTGCAAATTCCCTCCAAACAGTAACTCTATCCTGACTTAGAATTACATCACTGCTTCTTCACTGTCACTGGGTCAAAATCCCAGGACTCGCTTGATTCCCAACTGCACCTTAAGTGTATCTACAGCAGATGGATGCAGCAGTTCAAGAAAGGAGCTCACCTTCTCAAAGGCAATCACAGATGAAAAAAAAAACATGCTGGGCTGCCAATAAGGCTTTCATCCACTGAAAGAATATTAAAAAATGGAAGCCTGTGTTCACAACATTTAGAAAGAAAGATATGGACTACAAATATAACTTGTAAGCATATTTTTGAACCAAAGGAATACTAGCTTATTTTTATGAAGTACTAGGAAAGCTGAAAAATGCTCTGCAGCAGTTAATGAACAACTCAAAGTGAAACTGATAAGCAAAGGTTTGTTTGGTAATTTTTGAGGTATCTTAGGCATAACTTTCTCCAATATATACAGTTCAGAAGGATAAAGTGTGTAATATCACAAAATGTCCCTTTGTGTCGAGCAATGCAATATTTTTTAAAGTAGTAGGCAAATAGATTCTCCGTTGGCAATGAGGCAAGGAAAGGTTTTCTTTTGAAGAGAACTTTATTACAGGGGCAAGAAATACAATGCCCTGGATGCCCAACATACTTTTGAGGATAGAAATGCATGTTTGAGTTAAATTTATAGTCTATTTTGCACTCACCCATTCAATACATGAACTGAAATGTCAAAAGTAAAAGGTATCTTGAACAGTAGGCACACTTTTTTTATAATCGATTGAAAACATGAAATTCCAGGGCTGATTAAATAATTAATATTTTTAATTCTAATTCTTGGAAACCACACTTTACCATTCTTTTTAGTTAAGTATAAATTACATTTTCTGAAAAAGAATTGTACAAAATGCTTTCTATATGTGGGTTTGAATTATTTTTGAATTAAATTCAAACCTGTGAATGCTTTATATAAGAGTTCAAATTACCCTAATAAGTTTAAAAGTTGAAAATTATTATTCTTAAAAAAATCCATAATAAGTTAACGTGAGTTGACTTCTTAAATGCTTACCTCTCTAATACAAAGGTCTGGATTCAGTGATACATTGGATTGTAATCTCTGTGCCTGAGTACAAAAAAATGGAAATATTAGATTATTACAGGTATACAAATTAAGTGAAATGAGAGGGACAATGCAATGGGGTTGAAGAAGATATAACAGGATGTAAATTGTGGCATGCAGGGTAGTGATGGCAGAGAAGACACTAAAGCCAAAGACATGTTATTCCCACTGGAATTGGAGGGGTAAGTGATACAGCCTAAAGCTGACTAAAATGCAAAGAGCAGGCAACCTGAGCTGGTAACAGGAGAGCAAGGTGTCAGTGAGAATCACAATCAAGCCCTGAAAGGAAGTGAAGTGAAAGGGAGTGATGCATTCTGGTGAGACAAAATCGTAAGGGCTAGAAATTTCTGCAACTTTGCTCTGCTGATGTAAGTACTGAAGGACAGCATTTATATCTGACAAAATCATAGGACCCTGAACTTGTCAGAAACTCTATGGTCCTTTAATTTAAATAATGCTGTCAGAACGAAGCTGATGTTTCACAAAGTGGGAGAGCAGATATGCTTCTTAAAGCAGGGCTGTCCCTGTAAATTAATATGATGGCAGAACAAAAGTATAACCTCTGTAACTGGAGGGCTTTAAGCAGTTAATGGGCTGAGCAGGCACTTGGTAGAGGAACTGGTTGTAGAAAAGACAAGTTTCTAAATTATCTAATGCTGAACTGGAAATGCTGCCTATACCTGGTCCTGAAGTGCAGGTTTGATCAGGCGACATTGCACGGGCCACCTGTTTTGTGTTCCTTTCCTGCCAAGTTCAATGGAACCATTATTTGGCAGAGGTGAATAATGAGTGGCCATTCCATTATTTTCTGTTTTGCTATCGCCAAAACTTAAAATTCCACCCACTGATTGAGAACATACAGGTTTTGGTTGTAAACCCAGAGATCCCATCATCAACTGGATTGCGAATTTCTGCCATGCTGCATCTCAGGGGAATTAAAAGGACATTCAATGACTTCTACCCAAATGTTTAAAGATCTGTCTGATTTTGTGACGTTTCTTCTCCTACTGATAGCCTGTAACTGGAAACTTGTACTCAATACTTCTTTTTATTCATTTGTGAGATGTGGGCATTGCTGGCTGGCCCAGAGGGTGTAATCACTCCTTGTGGAAGCTGCAGAGGGAGGTGTATTTTAACATTGCCAACTATCTTTTCAGGACCTGGCTGTAAAGTAGCCTTTGTTAAACAGTTGATTTGTGTGCATCTCAATTCTTGGATGAACCAGAAAGTAGAATGACATCTGTCCGAAGTGCTGATAACATTTTGCAACATCTAAGGTGATATGAAAAGAAAAGTTACAACAGGGCTGAGAAAAACTATTCACAATAACTGTATCTTGTGACAGAACAAATGTTCTTTTATGTAAACAGTTATAACTAAATTTTGGAGGTGAAATTTCCTTGGTGTTTTGATCCCAGAAACTGAGCAGTTATCCTGGTCTTTGTCTTGTTTATCCCGTGACAATGTGTTAATTGTATGGCTCAGCAATAGAATGTGACAACTTAGCGTGTGATGCAAAGATTTTACATAGATCAGTGAGAATTTAGTGAGAACAGGGAGAGCTTTGATAAACTGAGACTTATGGATAAGAGTGGTCCATTCATCTGTGAAATTGTCTATAACAGCAATTACAGTGGCATAAGCATCCTGGTCTTCATGTGCTTGGAATTACAGTGTCAGCATTGTCCTCTTGTATCAATCTAGCATCTTCTGAGATAGCTACAGTCTCTTTATTCCTGATCCCAATGTTGTGAAGATCATAGCATGCTGCCACAACTCAAAGGACACGCCAGAGGCTCCAATCTTCCTTTGAGAACCTGAATAGCCAGCTCAATCCTGTATTTGTGTATGCTTTTTTTCATTGTTGTGTTCCTCTGCAACACCAGTAAACCTACAGAAGTATCATGAACTGTGAAAATGATAGGATTCCAGAAACTGAGCGGCCATCCTGGTCTTTGCCTTGTTTATTAACCTCAATTTTGAGATGCACACACATGTTCACAACAGCCTCTGCAGCTCCTACTGGCACCAACGAGGCCTGAGAGCTTTTGACCTTTTGGTTAAACTGGCCACATCTGAAGCTCTTACATCATCTTCAATAGGAACGGCAAGCATGGAGATAGCCCATTAGGAAGCCACCATTGAGAAACTAGTTCTGAGGAAGGGTCACCGGACCCGAAAAGTTACCTCTGATTTCTCCTCACAGATGCTGCCAGACCTGCTGAGCTTTTCCAGCAATCTCTATTTTTGTTTTTGAGAAACTAGCTCTGCCAGTCTGACATCCAACAATTGTGAACTTGGGATGTGCAGCGAAAAAGTGTTAGAGAAACTTAAGGGAATAAAATCTGACTAAATCCAGAACCTGATGACCTATGTGCTAGGAATCTAACAGTTAACTGCAGTGTTACATAATGCATTGACTATAATTTTCCAAAATTCCCAAGATTCTGAAACAGTCGTAGCAGAGAGAAAGTTAGAAAATCTAACACTGTAGAATAGACATTAAAGGGGCACTTATAAATTGGCAGGCTATGACACCAGACCAATAAGAGGGCCTCAGTTATTTACAATCTATGTTATGTTAATGACATCTACAAAGAGATGTAAAACAATACATTTTTGTTAACAACATAAAACCAGGTAGGAACGTAAGTTGTGAGAATTTCACAGAGCTGCCACAAAGACATATAGGTTAAGATTCTGTTGGCGGACAGGGATCTCAGCTGCTTGTGGCAGGGAATTCCCATCAGTTCAGTAGGGGACCCCTTACGGAATCAAATGCCCTTCAAAAAGCTTTGAGATGTATCCAAAGAAATGATTTGACTTATCCTAATTAAAAAAGGAATATATTTGTTAATATCATTTTAATCCTCAAGTAAACTGAAGGAATCCTGCTCTATTTGAATAAATATAACTTCACAGTTCATCATATTTTGTCTTCCCTAAGATGCCTTATGATTTCAATTTCTATTTGGATATGCTGGTCATGTATATTTCTGCTACCAATTTATGTGACTCAGTTAACTATTAGTTTTTAGAGGAACTGAGTAAGAAGCTTTTGTGTGGGTTTAAAATAAGTATGTCACTTATATTGTGCTGTGCAACCTTTGTGGAGTCTGAGTAGATAGCTTGAAAACATGCTTCTACTATTTTATAAGTGCTCTTCCTGAAACAAATGAAAATATGCACTCACTCACAATCTCATGCATTCATTGGGATCACTGAGCTATCTTTAACAAACTAGCATATCAGCTAGAAGTGGTGCATAAAGTGTCAAAATACCTTTCAGGCTTGAATTTTACTGTTCTGGAGAAGAGAAATTGACATTCTTGTCACTGGTGTGTTCAGAACCAATATTCATTTTGAATCTCACTCAAAACAAAATAAGCTTTTTGGTGTCATTGTTTAGATTTCAAGGGAATGAAATACTTCATTACAGTCTTAATTCATTGTACATTTTTGTTTAAATAATTACTTTAATGTTCAGTACTTTTCATTTACCAAGATTATAAAGCTAGATCTACTACTGACTGAAAAATCATGCAGTTGTTACTCCTGGAATAACAGCTTTAGCACAGTATCATCAGGACTGCCCTTATGCTGTTTGATTGTTTATCTGACTGATATGAAGCAACAAACTTCCTGCAGCTCAACATTAACAAGTCCTTTTTCTAAAAATGTATTCTTTCATAGGATGTGTGCATCATTGGCAAGACTAGCATTTGTTGCAATCCCCTTAAAGTGACTGGATTTCCAAGCCATTTCAGAGGGGAGTTAAGTTTGAACCACATTGGTGAAGGTCTGCTGTCAAATGCAGACAAGGCAGCTTTCCTTAGCCAAAAAACATTAGCTGACCAAATGGATTTTTTTACAATAATCAATTCTAGTTTCATCGTAACTGTTACCCAAGATTAACTTTCAATTTTAGATTTATTAATAGAATTTAAAATCAAACAGCTGTCTTGATGTGATTTGAATCTATGTCCTCAGAATGAACTATGCTTTCTCTCTGCAAATGCTACAAGTCCTGCCAAGTTTCTCCAGATATTTTTGTTTCTGTAGGAGTGGAACCCAGTCTGACTTCTAATAAAAAATACAGGGCACAAGAACAATGGATCTATTACACTCTGTGAGCACATTTTAAAAAAAAACTCCACTATCTCATTTCATTCTAATGCTAATAGAAACCCATAATCAGACCTTAGTTCCCTCTGAGAAAGCCTTTCTTAATGGCTTTCCAAGACCATTATACGTAACTTCACATCATCCAGAAACTGCCATCTGCATTGATTGTCAGTGTTAATCCCATAAGTTGTGGTTTATGTTCTTGCTGGTCTCCACTTCCCAACCCCTAGTACCTCATTCTTTATTACAAATCCCTTTGTGACCATATTCCATCCGGTGAAACTTTATTGAGCCAAACATCTCTGTTCACATAGTTTCTTGAACATGCCTTCAGCCTTCTCCCCATTCATGTAGGGACACCTGATGGAACATTCTTGCTGTGTTAGAGTCATAGAGGCCTACAGCATAGAAAAAGGCCTTTCAGCCCCTTGACTCTGTGCCATATTGTAATCCAATTGTCCAGCACTTGTCTCAAAGCCTTGATTGGCTCGGCATCACAAGTATTAGAGGCTTTTCAAAAGCACACATTATTGGGGCAATATGTTCAACCTAAATTTTGTTTTGCAAAGGTAAGACAGTCATCTCCTTTACTACCTGCTATTTGATCAAAAGTAAAAGTAAACCCTGAAGAGTAAATAAAATTTGCACCAAATGAAGTGCTCTGCAGTACTGAAGGATTTCCCTTGAGTATTCTAACTTACTGGAACACATTATCTTTTTAAAACTGTAATTATAGTTTCATTATATAGTTTTATGCAATTTAATTAATATTACAAATAAAATGTTACCCTTTGTTCTGCTTTCGATTGAACTACATTTCTATAACAGTATTGTTTCTCTTTCAGTTGAAATGACATGGCTACTAATATTTATACTTCAATTGTTACAAAACTAAATGTCACTAATTTAAATATTTTAAAGAGGATAGATTTCAAATAGTGTATTTTACAGATTTAATTTTCAAATCTTTTCACTTTTATGGTTTCCAAGAATGAGTAGGTGCACCATTATTGGCACCAATAATGTATTCTCACCAAAGGACAAATTTCTTTTGTGAAAACTACAAATGTGGCAATGTGTCCAAATCCGTTGATTATCTGGCAAGAAAAAGGTTTTATTTAATTGAGCTTCAAGTTTCACAATAACTGCCACACTAAAACAGAAATAAATTGTTTTATGGTTAACTGGCCAGTTTCAGTTATTGAATTTGACTTACGTACAGAGAATTATCAGAACAATCAAGTGGCATTTTCTATGTCTTAACATACAGTAAAAGTGAAAAAAATTATCTTTTGGCAACAGATCAGTGCAGCCTGACGATGTCAGCTACATTGCTAATACAACTGTCAATTACATCTGACAAGACAAGATGACAAGCTATCTAATGTCTAATGTCAGATCTCTAAGGTTTTAAGCCGATAGGTGTGAATATTCTACTTTACACTCATTAATCAGTGTTTTTTTCTCTCATTTCCTTGCTATGGTTACCCTTGGTAATCATGTAGGCATTGTTTGGTTTCTGTGGATTTATAGCAATCCCTTACCTGTAAATTTGCACATAAAGGAAAGATGCTGTCATCATCTGCTGAGTTAATTTCATTGCCGTAGCTTACTGACTCAGAATTCTGCTGTGGTGTGTAGTTCTGTTTCGATGATACTGTCGTCAGTACAGGAGGCATTAATTGCCAAACATTCACATCGGTGCCATTACCAAATGCTTGTATAGCATTTTCTGTAGTATTAAACAAGAGTAAGAATTGTACACAGTTGCATTAAACTCTAACCAAAATTTAAATATCGCTTCAAAATCTAAATATGTTTCAGTAATTGTAGACATCACCAAATTACATGTTATTGATGTTGTTCCAAGAAACATTGATGGAACCAAGTGAAAGCCTCGACATTCTTGATACTGGCCATCCCACCCACGCAATTTTTTTCTGTTGTTATGCTTTCTCCTTCCGCTGAAGTGTCACACAGGATAGAGAAGAATTATATTCCCCATTGTCTCACTAATGGACACAATGGCTTTTGTTTGACTAATGGACCTCAGTGAAGTAACTTATAACAGTTATTTTGATGTATCGTTAAATTAATGTGCATTGATGGTCTGCTTCAATACTCTTTACATCTATCTCATAACATGATTAATACTTATGTATTTTTCTATTATGGTTCTGTTATAATGCATGTAGGTATGTATTCTATATCAGAGAATAATTATATAAATGGTGCTTATTCTCATTGTCAGTTTTGAATATATTTTGAAAGGGCAAATCTCAGAAAAGGCAAGGTAAAACAGAAGCATTTTCATCCAGATGAATTGGCAAGTTATAGCACTTTACAATACATTAGACAATTTCATAGAAAATTTGTGTATGGATAACAATTAAACTGAACAATTAAATTTAAATGCAATTATTACTTCTACAAAATCTTTAAATCTTACTGCAGTAGACTGTTGAACTTACTGAAGCATCTGTTGTCCTTAAAAAAATTGTGGAATTCATCGCACTCTTCCTTCTGGTTCCCGCTTCCATTACAAGTACACCATGGTGCCACACTGATGCCAGTGGAATCAATATAGTTTGGGGTGATGACAGTTCCTGTCAAGAGAAGCCGAGATCAAATTTAATGATCATTCATTTAACCAAACACAAACTGCTTTTTTTCTGAGATAAAACACTTTGGCTGTCATATCATAGTTGCTAGAAAAGAAACAAGTGTTCAAAAATAGCAAAAAATTGCTCACCCATTACTGTTTTCCATTTTTCAAAGTCAAGCATCAATAGTACCAAGCGGGTTGAGAGACAGTTTTATGGAAAATTGGATAAGCCATCTCTCAGGCATTGTCATTCAATGATAAATCCATGCTGAAAGTATGAGTCTAACATGGACTTGAAAATACACAAATTATAACACAGAAATAGATCATTCAGATCAACCAGTCCATGATGATTGCCTGTGAACAAAGGCATTTAATCACATTTACATTGATGAGGTGGCTGTAAAGATGCTGGGCTAAATTTTGCAGAGGTGCCAGAGTATTGTTGCCAGAACCAAATGTGGGTTGGTTGATTAGTCGAGGTGACAGCGCCTTAGCAGGTAGCAGGACCTGAGACCACATGTTATCACTGGCAGCCCATCAAGCTAAAACTTTATGAAGGTTGAGGTCCTGCCCAAAGAACTGCCAATCCAATCAGAGGGCTAGCATTACAACAGCCCCAGCAGTACAACTGCAAAGCTAATGATGAAGAGGGTGTGTGCCCTCAAAGTCTGCCAAGTAAGGTCTGGGGGTGCCTGAGCTAATTACATTGGTCTCAGCAAAAGCTAGGACGAACCTTACTGAGGGCAGGTGCTGCTGTTACTACTGGCATAGGCACTGTCACTGCTTGGGTGGAGCCCTCCATGGACCATGGCATGCCTAAACAGAAGCAACTTCACTAGGGCCTGACAGAGATCACAAGCATTTACCTGACAATTCTCCATGTTGCAGCAGAGCCTCCTGCCACTGGCAAAATGCCAATAGAGAGAGAAATAGGCCTTTAACTGGTCATTTAAATTGGCTCCTAATGAGCAGCTCATCTGTGACCATTCACACCATTTTTAAAATGGTATGTTGGCGAGAGAGAGTTGAGCACCTGCCTACATTTTCCAAGCCTTCCTGTCTCCTAACATGTAGGCAATGGGCCTGGAACTTCCTGACCAATGATTCCACCTGTGGGAGGGTAGACTGCTTGTGAGATGGTTTAATCTATCAACCATAAATGTAAGGTAATCACAGCTAAATCCAACAAGGTATTCATAAGAAACCAGGAACAAACGTAATTCTGAGGAAGGGTCACTGGACCCGAAACGTTAACTCTGTTTTTCCCTTCACAGATACTGCCAGATCTGCTGAGCTTTTCCAGCAACTTTGTTTTTGTTCCTGATTTACAGCATTCACAGTTCTTTCGGCTTTTATTCATAAGAAACCTTTTGACTCAAAATGTGGTTAGAATATGGGACTTCTTACCCAAGAAGTAATTGTTATATTTATGGGGTGTTTAGACAGACACATAGGAAAACAAGGAATAAATGGATATATTGAAACAGTTGGCTGAAGAGTGAAATTGGGCAGCTTGTGTGGAGCATGAATAGAAACAGCTGTTTCTTTGCAGTAGACTCCACATAATTGTACATAATGTAAGGAAGTGTGCCCTCTTTATTAAAGCTTACCTATGAGTCCAGAGTAGGCAAGTAAACAGGCTGCATAGTTTTGCCTTAAGCAGCCACTTATGGAACGAGGTTCTGGCTGACAGTTTGTGATGAAATCTGCAAGCCGTGACCTGTGAAGAGAGCAAATAGGGAAAATCATTACATTATCGCATTAACGTGGAAACAAGAGAAGTTTTTTGTACTGGCTCAATAGCAATGAGTGTTGCATATATAATTTCTTAAAGTGTTATTGAAAAGAACTTTCTGGTCAGACTCACTTCTCATTAATATATTTGCATCCATGATTGCTCTCGAATACAGAAACAACATGTTTTAAAAATATACCCTATGGTCCTGATATTAGCTACCCGCCCCCATAGTAGCATGAGTGGGGTTGATAAACATCATGACCCCAACCCAGTGTGTGCGTACTGGTGAGTGCACTGCTATCCATATCCTTCAAGTCTATGAATTCTTCAGGGGCTTATCTGGTGCATTGTGTTCAAGACCTTCTGGTCTAACAAGAAGAGTCTTGAAGACTAAACAAGATAAAGTTTATAACATCTCTCCAAGTTTTTAGAGGTTATAAAAATAGACTTTACTTCACTCCAAAGATTGTTGAGGAGACCTGACTTCAGGTCTGTCTTCCACAAGATCTCACTTCCACCAAGTTCACTTGACATCATCACAGTGCACTCAATCAAGATTGACCTTTTCAGGACCAAATACAACACAGTCCTGCCTTTATCTTACAGTGATAGGTTGCATTTCAGTTTCCTGCTTCAAAGCACCAGGATACTTTACTATTTAAATCAGGCTCCTGCGGCGCAGTTAGGAACATGATTTAAACTTACTGTTGGGGTATGAGGAATTTGATGGCTTAAGGAAGAGAAGGTTAGTCTGATCAGGCAGTACATGCTTTTTCAGCACTGCTTTGGAGCCAGGAGTATTAAGAATGCTCCCTAACCTGCTAGTGTAGCTTCTGTTGATTGTGATCTCCCTTATCACAATTGACCATCACTACACTGCTGATACTTGCCTCAATGCCTCCTGCTTGCTGTGCTCCAAGACCCAATCTAACCACGGGACCAACCCTTATTGATATCACATGTTGTCACCTTACCCAACAACCTGTCAATCTTGCCAGGTACTGGAAGGGAAAGTGAATGCAAGAATAATAAGGTCGACTTCCGTGTTTCCAACATTTCTAGGAACTGCTCTCAGGAACCATTCTATCCTGTTTCCTTATAAATATCAAGGTTAGCATCTTTACAATATATCTCTCTATAAACTGTATCCATATTGCTCCCAAAGGCAGTTTTATAGAGCAAATCTAAGGTATTTATAAAGTACTAGCTTTTATGGTTTAAATAAAGGGTTCATAACTGAAGTAAATGAAAACTATTTGTCGTTAAACTTTCAACTGAGAACTAATTAACTAATTAATCTATTTATACAAAGGACTTCAGAGTATCTGATACTCTGAATATGTCAGAAATATATGACATGAAAAAGGCAATACATTTCTTTAAAAGACTGGAGCTAGAATTTATAAGCACAGGTGATCCAAATCATCCTCCATCAAAAAGCAATTAAACTCTTATTTGCTTCAAACATATTGGTCCAATTGTATTGAGAAATATATGAAGCATCTCCATGTTCTACCTTCCCTTCTCTGTTAAAATGCTTGTTGAAACCTTCATCTTGATTAAGATTTTGTTTATCGGTTCTTTTGTGAATGTGTTTCAAATTACATTTAATATAACCCCTGTGAAAAGCCTTGTTAAAGGTTCTATATAAATGCATATTATTGTGGAGAAAACTCAGCAGCAATCTTAAAGGACAGGACTAGTTGGAAATTAACGTGGAATATTTCCCGCATCAAAAACAGAAGTTGCAGGAAAAGCTCAGCAGGTTCGGCAGAATCTGTGAAGAGAAATCAATTAATGTTTCGGGTCCAGTGACCCTTCCTCAGAGCTGATGGTAGCTAGGAAAATGTCAGTTTATATGCAGAAGATAGGGTGGGGAGAGGGGGTAAGGAGTAAACAATATGTGGGGATCTAGTCCGAAGAGAGAGGAACAGTTGGACAGACAAAGGAGTGGATAACAATCTTGCTGGGAAGAAAAATAGTTGTTAATGGGGACTGGTAGTGACTAACAATAGGCAGTGGGTAATGGCAGATTATGTGATAACAAGGTGTGGTGCGTGGGGTTGGGTGCTAAGACATGGGAGAGTTCAGGCCCTAAAATTACTGAACTTGATATTGAGTCTAGAGGGCTGCAGGGTCCCCAAGTGGAAAATGAGGTGTTGTTCGTCCAGCTTGTGCTGTGCTTCAGTGGAATGCTGCAGCAAACCTGAGACAGAGATGTTGGCCCCGGAACAGGGTGGTGCATTGAAATGGCACGCAAAGGGAATCTCACCTGAAGTGTTGCTTCACCTCGAAGATATGTTTGGGCCCTTGGATACTGAGGAAGGAGGAGGTAAAGGGCAGATGTTACACCTTAGGTTGTTGCAGGGTAAGGTGCAGTGGGGCTGTGGGGATATTGGGAGTGAAGGAAGAGTGGACCAGGGTGTCCCGGAGGAATGGTCCCTGCATAAGGCAGACAGGGACAAAAGGGGAATATGTCATGTGGTGGTATCTTGCTGCAGGTGGCAGAAATGGTAGCTGATGATCTTCTGGATTTGGATGCTGGTGGATGGTAGGTAAGGACAAGGGGAACCCTACTGCTGTTGCGGGAGGAAGAGAGAAGCTGAAGGCAGAAGAATGGGAGATGGCTCGGACCCGGTCGAGGGCCCTGTGGACAACAGTGCTGGGAATCCTCAGTTGAGGAAGTAGGTGGACATTTTGAAGACTCCATTGTCGAAGTTGGCCTCATTGGCACATATGTGACAGAGGCGGAGAAACTGGGAGAATGGAATGAAGTCTTTACAGGAAGCAGGGTTAAAGGATATATAGTCCAGGTAGCTCTGGGAATTGGTGGGTTTACAGTAGATATTAATGGCAAATTTATCCCCAGAAATTGAAGCAGAAATGTTTCGGAGGGGAAGGGAGGAGTCAGAGATAGAACAGGTGAAAGTGACAGTGGGGAGGAAATTGGAAATAAAATTGATGAACTTTTCCAATTCCAAATGAGAGAGGGAAGCAGCACCGATTATATCATCAATATAACAGAGAAAGAGTTGTGTGTGGGGTCTGGAATATGACAGGAGCAAGGAATGTTCCACATACCCCATGAAGAGACAGGCATAACTGGGGCCCATGTGTGTGACCATGACCACCCCCTAACCTGAAGAAAAAGAAAAGAGTCAAAAGAGAAGTTGTTGAGGGTGAGGATGAGCTCGGACAAGTGAAGGAGAGGTTTAGTGGATGGGGACAATTCAGGCCTTTGTTTCAGGAAGAAGTGGAGAGCCCTGAGACTATCCTGGTGAGGGATGGATGTGTAAAACGCCAAGAGGAGGTAGCTGGAGCCTACAAACTAAAGTTGAGACGGAGATGTTGGCCAGGGAACAGGGTGGTGTGTTAAAGTGGCAGGTAACTGGAAATTCAGGCTTAATTTCGCAGGCAGAACGTAGGTTGCTTGTTGCAGTACTCCAGTGAAGCTCAGCTCAAGCTAAAAAAAGCAACACCTCATTTTCTGTTTGGGGACCCTGCAGCCCTCCGGACTCAATATTGAGTTTAATAATTTTAGGGCTTAAACTTTCCCATGTCCCAGCCTCCTACCCCACACATCAGATATTGTTATCACATTGTCTGCCATTACACACTACCTATGGTTAGCCACTAATTGTTTCCATTAACAGCTATTCACTGTTCTAGTCAGATCATTATCCCACTCCTTTGTCTGTCCATCTGTTCTTCTCTCTCTTTGAGCTCTATCTCCACCTATCGCTTACTCCTTACCCCTCCCCCCACCCTGTCCTCTGCATATAAAGCGACATTTGCCTAGCTGCCGTCAGTTCTGACGAAGGGTCACCGGACCCAAACGTTAACTTTGATTTCTCTCCATTGTTGCTGCCAGACCTGCTGAGCTTTTCCAGCAACTTCTGTTTTTGTTTCTGACTTACAGCATCCACAGTTCTCTCAGTTTTTATTTAGTATTTAACTCACAGTCACATCTCTTCCAGGCATGCCCACCTTGAAGAAGTTCTGCTCCTCTCTCCACTGGGATATTGATTCCAATCTGTTTTCTTGTCCACTGACATTAATTTCACTATTGTTCCTAGTGTTTGACGGGTATTTGCTAAAATTCATTTCCACAGCCATATCAAATTCCTTAGTGACTTTCTCTGGCTGAGACTCACCCCATGTGAATTCCAACTCAAGTTTCATTCTTTGTTCTTTGAATCCACCCAGGATCACAGGTATCTTCCTGATGTTCAACATTCCACAGAAAGCTACTTTTGCTGCATCCTGAGATCCACACTCAGTGCCATGTGGTGTCACATGCACACTCTTAACCTCTCTCTCCAACAGCGTCACATCATGCTGGCTCAGGGTTGCACCACTCCACAGTTCTACTTCATCCTTCGGCTCATTCGGTGTGCTAACAAGAAACTTTTTCTTTTCCTTTCAGGCATCAACGCCCACAAGATGCAACAACTCAGAGATACCCATGACCCTCTGGAACCTTCCTCCCCTCCTTCCCCTCTGACTCCATCCTTTCGTCCAACCCCACTTCCTGTTGGGTATCCACCAGCCCTTCTAAGCTTCTGCTGTCCGATACTGAACATTCTGTTCTCAGTAAAGGTCTCAGTTTTATTCCTCTGCATCCCTACCTTAATGAATTTCCGGCATGGCATGATGTCGAACTCTTCTTTCATCACCTTTGCCTCCATGTCTATTTCTTTGGACAAGAGTGCTCTCTCTGCCCCACAGACCCCTTCACCCAGCTTCAATACTCTCTCTCCACTTGGACCCCTCCCTCTGGCCTTTTACCTGCATTCCATCTATCGACGTGACACTGGTTGCCTCAATTTCTCTACCCACTCTCACCCAATCTGACGTGTCTCCCTCTGACTGCACTTCATGTGCTTAGATGCAAACCTGACTTTGTTATTAAGCCTGCCGATAAGGGTGGTGTTGTGTTCTGGTGCACTGACCTCTACATTGCAGAGGCTGAGTGCTAGCTCTCAGATACCTCCTCCTAACTCCCCCAGACAATGACCCAAACATGACCACTGTATCACTTACAGTCGCTGACCTCATTTCATCTGCTGACAAAAGTGCCTCCAAGCTGATAGTCCCTCAGCCCTGCACAACTTGCTTCTTCTACTTTCCAAAAATCCACCAACAGGACTGTCTGGGCAGATGCATTGTTTCAGCCTGCTCCTGCCCTACAGAACTCATCTTTTCCTACCTTGATTCAGTCTTCTCTCCCCTGGTCCAATCCCTGCCCACTTAAATCTGCGATTTCTCTGATGTTTTAGACCAGTTTTAGAATTTACAGTTTGCAGGCTCCAGCTGTGTCTTCTTTACCATGGGCATGCAATCCCTTTACACATCCATCCCCCATCAGGGTGGTCTCAGGGCTCTCCATTTCTTCCTGGAGAAAAAGGCTTGAACTGTCCCCACCCACCACCACCCTCCTCCACTTAGCCAAGCTCATCCTCACCCCCAACAAATTTTCTTTTAACTCCTCTCACTTTCTTCAGGTTAGAGGGGTGGCCATGGGTACCTACATGGGCCCTAGTTATGCCTGTCTCTTTGTGGGTATGTGCAACATTCCTTGTTCCAGTCCTATTCTGGCACCCACCCACATTCTTTCTCCGATATATCGATGATGTCGGTGCTGCTTCCCTCCCTTGTCTGGAATTGGAAAAGTTCATCAATTTAGTTTCCAATTTCCACCCCACTCTCATTTTCACCTGTTCTATCTCTGACCCTCCCTTCCTTTCTTAACATTTCTGTTTCCATTTCTGGAGATAAAATGGCCACTAATATCTACTATAAATCCACTGACTCACACAGTTACTTGGACTATACATCCTCGCACCCTGCTTCCTCTAAAGACTTCATTCCATTCTCTCAGTTCCTCCGTCTCCATCACATATTGTTTCAATGAGACCAACTTCGACAATGGAGCCTGGGAAATGTCCACCTTCTTCCACAACCGAAGATTCCCCAGCACTGTTGTCCACAGGGCTCTCAACCGGGTCCGACACATCTCCCACACTCCCACACTCATCTTTCTCAACCCTCCCGCAACAGTGATACGGTTCTCCTTGCCGTTACGTACCGCCCTACCAACATCCACATCCAGAAGATCATCGGCTGCCATTTCTGCCACCTCCAGCGAGATGCCACCACCAGACACATATTCCCCTCCCCTCCCTTGTCCACCTTATGCAGGGACCGTTCCCTCCAGGTCAACTTGGTCCACACTTCCTTCACTCTCAATACCCCCCACCCCTGCACCTTCACCTGCAATCGCCGAAACTGTGACACCTGCCCATTTACCTCCTCCCTCCTCAGTATCTAAGGGCCCAAATATAACTTCCAGGTGAATCAGCACTTTACCTGCACTTCTCACAATCTAGTCGACTGCATTCGCTGTTCCCAATGTGGTCTCCTCTACATTGGGGAAATGAAGCATAGACTGGGTGACCACTTCACAGAATACCTACATTCTGCTCACAAAAATGACCCTGAGCTTCCAGTTGCCTGCCACTTCAACACACCAACCTGTTTCCTGGCCAACATCTCTGTCTCAGACTTGCTGCAGTGCTCTAGCAAAGCTCAGCACAAGCTGGAAGAACAATACTTCATTTTCCACTTGGGGACCCTGCAGCTCTCCAGACTTAACATCAAGTTCAGTCATTTTAGGGACTGAATTCTCTCATCTCCTAGCCCGCAACCCCACACACCAGACCTTGTTATCACATAGTCTGCCATTACACACAACCTATTGTTAGTCATTAACAGTCCCCATTAACAGCTATTCGCTGTCCTAGCCAGATCGTTATCCACTCCTTTGTGTGTCCAATTGTTCTTCTCTCTCTTTGAGCTCTATTCCCACGTATCGTTTACTCCTTACCCCTCCCCCACCCTATCGTCTGCATATAAACCGACATTTTAAAGGCTACAATCAGTTCTGGGGATGAATCACTGGATCCGAATGTAGGCCCCACCTGTCCCCCTCCTTTGACACTCTCATTTTTTTGGCAGAACTGGTCCTCACCCTCAACAATATTTCCTCTGATTCCTCCTGCTTCCAACAAACCAAAGGGATGACCATGGGCTCAAGCTATGCTTGCCTCTTTGTAGGATTGGTGTAAAACTCCCTTTTCCACAATTACACCAGCACCATCCCTCACCTCTTTCTCCACTATACTGATGACTGCATTGGTGCTGCCAGGTGCTCCCGCAAGGAGCTTGAGCAGTTCGTCAACTTTGCCAATGCCTTCCATCCCACCCTCAAATTCACCTGGACCATTTCTGACACCTCCTTCCCCTTCCTGGACCTCTCCGTCTCCATCTCCAGAAATCGACTCACCATTGACATCCATTTCAGACCCACTGACTCCCACAGCTACCTTGACTACACCTCCTCTCACCCACCCTCCTGTAAAACTGCTATCCCATACTCTCAGTTCCTCTGCCTCTGCCGCATCTACTCCCAGGATGAGGCATTTTACTACAGGACTTTCCAGGTATCCTCTAACTTTAGGGACAGGAACATCCCCTCCTCTGTAATTAAAGATGCCCTCGAATGTAACTTCTCCATTTCCCACACTTCTGCCCTCAAATCCCCTCCCCCCAACAACAATAAAAATAGAATCCCCTTAGTCCTCACATACCATCGTACCAACCTCCAAATCCAACGTATCATCCTCCGACATTTCTGCCGCCTACAATCAGATCCCAACACCAAAAAGATATTCCCTTTCCCACCCCTCTCCGCTTTCCACAGGGACCATTCACACTGTGACTCCCTCGTCAGCTTTACTCTCCCCACCAACTTCTCCACCACAACCAGTACCTTTCCCTGCAACTGGAAGAGGTACAACAGCTGCTCCTACACCTCTCCTCTCACCTCTGTCCATGGCCCCGAACAATCCTTCCAGATTCGGCAGAGATTCACCTGCACTTCATCCGACCTGATCTATTGTATCCGTGCTCCCGACATGGTCTTCTCTATTTTGGGGACACTAAAGGCAGACTTGGGGAGTGGTTTGCGGATGATCTGTGCTCAGCATGCACCAACAAACCTGACCTTCCGGTTGCCATCCACTTTAACTCCTCCTCACATATGCCTGACAACATGTCCATCCTTGGCCTCCTCAACTGTCAGGGTGAGGCCAAACGTAAACTGGAGGAGCAACACTTGACATTTCATCTTGGGAGCTTATAGCGCAATGGCCTCAATATTGACTCCACCAGTTTCAAAATCCCTCCACCCCCAGAAATATCCCATGACCAGCTCTCCCCTTCCTACTTGCCTCCCTGACCTGACCTAACCTGTCCATCTTCCTACTCACCTATCCATTCCACTTTTCCCACTGACCAATCACAAAAACCTCCTACCTGCATCAACCTATCACTATTCCACCTACACTTCCCCCAGCACACCCACCCCCTCCATTTACTGCTGGGCTTCCCTCCCTCTCCCCAGTCCTGACGAAGGGTTTCAGCCTGAATGGTTGAGTTTCCTGGTCCCCGGAAGCTGCCAGACATGCTGAGCTTTTCCAACAACCTCTGTTTTTGTTTCTGATTTACAGAATCCGCAATTTTTGCTTTTTATTTAATCCTGCAAGTCCGATGAAAATTACCCAAGTTATTTTGCCATCCTGAAGCTGGTGGGAACTACTGGATTGCATTTTTAACCTTTTCATCTCTACTGGCTGCAAAACCAACATGCCCTTGACTTCTAGGATACCTGTTTACATATGCATGCCCCATCCCAATGACATAATTGACACATATCAGCAATTTTTACTTCCTGACCTGAGTGGGAAGCAGCCAGTTTCTTACTAAGCCAAACCAGCTTTGAAACAAGCAAGGGCCAGGAGAGTCCAGGAGAGGCAGTGGTGAAGGGAAATGACACTGGACTAGCAATCCAGAGGTCTATGTTAATCCGAGGACCCAGAATAATTTACTGAGTTCTGAGGAAGTGTCACCGGACCCGAGATGTTAACTCCGATTTTTCTTCACAAATGCTGCCAAACCTGCTGAGCTTTTCCAGCCATTTCTGTTTTTGTTCCTGATTTACAGCATCCGCAGTTCTTTCAGTTATTTTATTTACTACATGCATTGCCTGATTTTACCCTGACAGGAACAGGGTGGGTTGGGTTGGATATCCAGTTTAGGCATTAAATTTGTTGATTCGTATTAAATGAGCACCCAATCTGAATCCATTTGTCCATACCAATTGGGCTTGTCCAAAATTATGCCGAACTGCTCAATCACCACACAATGCCAAGTGAGAAACTAAACTGAACATACCTGATGCATTTGGCCTTCGGTATATGGTTTGTGCTGGCTCACAGTCAGAATAATGCTATTGTCAGAGCAATGTTTTATGTATAAATTTTAAAGGACAGACTTATTGTTTCCATGTATAATGACAGTCTTACATAATGCCATACCTCCAAGATAGCTACACACCTGTAATTCTGACCACATGCTATTTCCCAATTACTCCACTTACTGTCAAAACCCAAAGCTCCGCAATTCCTGTGCTAGACCTCTTGACCTCTCTATCTCATGTTTCTTGTTTAAGATACTCTTTGAAATCTATCTATCTCACCAAAGTTTTATTCAGCTGCTGCAATATCTCCTTTTGTGGTTTGGTGTTAAATTTCATTTGATAATGCTCCTATGAAGCATCCTGGGATGTTTTCCCACATTAAGCGTGTTTTATAAATACATGTTATCTTTTACTTCAACAGGGAGAGATGTGTTTTTAACAAGGTGATTGTTTGATTAGTATTCAGACATTTACACCATCATTTTCTTCATAAGGTGGCTGATTTGCTGAATGGTTTCTCAGCTCTTGCATTATTCATTGCAGTTTGAGTTTGGTGTATTCAAAAATGTAACTGTGACATGATCTCTAGTAATGGGGGTTCGGAAAGTGTCTTTGTTGTCAAGTCTAATCGATATAATGACTTAAACCAATGACTATGTAAATTACTCTTATTTTTATAAATGCCTTTTGTCAGCACTGAATTAAAAATATGAAAATAAACATAAAATATTATTTCTAATCAAAGAGATTTCATTAAGACAATTCCATAACAGTAATGTACTATCAATGGAATTTTGAATGTTGCTGTCTTCTGGTTTAATTTCCCATCAATTATTTGTCAAAAATTGCACACTGCCTAGCCTATTACTCATACATCAAAGTGGACTACAAGAACCAATTAGGTAAAACAAAGGCAGCAGAAATATATTGGGTGCTCTATATGACACTTAACTAGCCTGCTATTAATCAATCATTATATGTGTAATAAAAATGAACTATTGATTTTAAATTAACCAGCAGTATAAAGAATAAAAATTATAATCACTTCATTCTGAAAGACCTGCAAGTTATGAAGACCATTCAATCTTAGGAATTAATTAAACCTTTACCATTATTGCTGAACTGAACAAAATTTACATCACTACCGAAATATCAGTTCATTCCCAATGTTTAATATCTAGAGGTCAATGAATTTGTCATATAAACAAAGGATAACAACTGCACAGAGCTACATCTTTAATTAATGCATTTTTTTCTCCATGAGTCTCAAGACTTCAAATAAATCACCTACAACCAAAAGGATTGGATACTCTGGGTAGTTCATTATTTCATTAATGCGCCCAGAAATCAGCTGACAAATGATGAAATTTGAGTTGAGCATGGCTAACTAGATAAATTATTCTTTCTCAATATCTCATACACACTAGCAGATTTAGAAAGTGACAGGTTTAGAAATTGACAGGAAAGTGAAATAACATAACCAAAGACAGGAGTTATTAAATATAATTCACCATTAATTAGCTGCAGTTAAGTTTCCGGTCACTATTCCTTGTTTTTTCATTCTGTCCTTTCAGTGCCCCACCACCTACATAGGTCAAAATTGTATGGTCTCCCTGTTGGCAGGTTTGCAGGCGAAGATCACCTGTAAAATTCCTTGGATGGTCTTCTCACCACCCTTATGCCTGTCCTTGTTCTGCAGGCAATTTTTACTTGTGGCAACTCAGGGCTAGGGCAGGTTACCATGCTTTGGCCAAATGAGGTCCTTAAATGACCTTACTGGTTCTTCCTTTTGTTCAGCCCCTGGTCTCTCCATCAAGGCTCCCATCCCCTCTCCCCGGCTCAACTCCTCTCCTCAGACCTGCGCTTAACTGACCATGGAGACCAGAACTTAGATTACAAGCAGTCTCCAGATTCTGAGAGAAAACAAAGAAGTGCAGATGCTGGAAATCTGAAACAAAAACATAAAAGTTATGTACAAACTCAATAGGTCTGACAGCACCTAAAAAGAGAAAAACAGTGATAGCATTTTGAGTCTAGTGACCTTACATCAGACCTTTTTTTGAGGAGGCAGTTGGTGCCAGCAAACTGGAAATTTGAAACTGATGTAAAGCATCAGAAGAATCATGGATGTAAGTGGGAAGGGACTGGACAAGGGGCAAAAATCAGGTCAAGGTAAGAAGAGATAAGTTCCCTGGGGCAGGAACTGAGGGTGAAACAATGGGTCTGCCCGGACAGTCCTGTTTGTGGATTTTGGGAAGGAAGTATAAGTGGGTTGTATGGGGTTGGTGATCTATGAGGTGGGAGGCTATCGGGAGGAGATCCCCAAGCAAGATGAGGTAAGCGATGGTCATGGATACAGTAGCTTGACATTTGATAGTGGGTTCATGGTCCAGAGGGTGATATCTGAGGTGTCTGAGAACTAAAAAGTTTCATCGGACTCAAATCACTCATCTGTTGTTCCCTCTACAGATGCTGTTAGATCTGCTCAATTTCTACAACACTTTCCATTTTTCTCTCAGATTCTTGTCCTGGTTGCTGGAACTATTGCTCTCTGAGGGGAATGTGAGATGACTATAGGTTGGAAATCCTGTCTCAAGCCAAGTAAGGGCTTTGCTTTTGGAGACAGCAGAATTAAAAGTAGAATGTGCACCTTATGAAGGACAATTCAATGAAGGCAGGTAGGATTTGGGGTGAAGCAGAAGAGTGAGAGAATCATTAAGTATTGCTGTCAGAGCCCAGGGATCAGCTAGGAGAGCAGTACTACTATTGGCTCATTCATTTCTTTTGCAACTATCACAAAGGCCCATTGCATTAACAGTCATTGTTATACCCATAAAGTTGCATCTAAAAATACTGAATCCATCCAGCCAACTTCGAGCTGGATGACGGAGCCTGCAGTCTCAGTATATAAAGACTAAAGTAACATATGGGGAGGTGTTGGGACAGTGATACTGTCGCTGGACTAGCAATCTAGAAACTCAGCAAAATATTCAGGAGGTATGGATTGCACCTGACCTGGACAGACGGCAAAATCTGAAATCAGTATAAATCTGGAATAAAAAACCAGCCTAACAATGGCTAAATAACCATCGTTGATAATCATGAAAACACATATGGTTAATTAATACCATCTTTATTTGGTCTGGTCTACACATGACTTCAGAACACCGCAACATGGCTGACCCTTAACTGCCCACTGTGTAGTACAGGGATGGACAATAAATGCTGATCTAGCCAGTAATGCCCACATCCTATGTGTGAATTACAAATATGATAAAATTATGATTTTTTTTGTCAAGCATAATAATTGTATTGAATTTCTTTGTCAGCCACTTGTCAACCCTAGTGCCAATCTTAAATGAAGGCTTACTAACTTAAAACTCCTAAAATATTATCCCTAAGAGATTTCAGCAGAACCACTAAACTGTTTACATTGAGACTTGTGAGATGTTTATGATTGATGACTTCGGGGTGTTGAAACCAATGAAGTCTTGGCTGAAGCACGTAGCCGTTTCACTACTCTCAGAGCAGCTTGACCCAGCTTACTCTGTACAACTTTGGCAGACATTACTAGAGTGAGAGGCTAGGGTACAAATGTGCTGGGAGATAGCATAAACTGCTCCCAGATGATGACCCCACTTTCAAACATCAAGCTACTGTATCCATGACCATCACTAACCTCATCTCAGTTGGGGATCTCCCCCCCGACAATAGCCTACCAGCTTAAAGTCCCCCAGCCCCTTACAGCTGACTACTATTAATGAAGAGCTTTAGGAAACCTGAGATAAAGAGAAATTTCTTGAGTTGTCTACCAGGAAATACATTGGATAATTTGGAAAAAAATGCTGGAATGCAAACAATAATGGGATGCCATCATGCAGCACCTTGTTGCTCGCAACAGAAACTTTGTGATTGAGTTGGGCAGTCATTTAACCTTGAAGACTTCTACCATCTTCCCAAAAATCCACAAACAGGACTGCTTGGGCAGATCCATTGTTGCAGCCTGTTTCTGCCCCAGGGAATTTATCTCTTCCTATCATGACTCAACTTTTTCTCTCCTTGTCCAGTCTCTTCCCATTTACATCCATGATCCTTCAAATGCTTTATATCAGTTTCAAAATTTCCAGTTGCCTGACTTACCTAACTGCCATTAAGGCTGAAAATTGTCAACTGCACAGCATATTTAAGTGACATTTTGAAATCACCTGCTATTTGATTCACTGATCCCTTTAAAGTGGTGCAGTGAATTTGCATGGCAGCTGCTTGACGTTCCGCTAAACCTCCAAAGGCTGATAACATTGTTTCCTGTTGTGAGGACCCCATTGTCCTGCCACATACTCCAAAGTAGATTACAATGGGCCAATCGTATGTGACATAATAATGTATGAAGTAGACAATGCCAGTGCATTTTCAGCAATTGCGCTATAACATTTTGGCATAACTTTCAGTAATTTGCACAAATTCTAGTGTGAAGCAGCTTTCATAGTTAGTCTCCAAATGGACTGCAGTGATTCAAGAAGGCCTACTCCACCACCTACTCAAGGGGAACTTGAGTTGGGTAATGAATACTGGCCCAGCTAGTAATGCCCACATCCCAATTGTGAATAAAAATGTCCATATTTCTGTGCACCTCAGCAATGTTGGGAGAAACTTTGTCCCTGGCGAGCTCTCACCTGAAATTTCCATTCTCTCACTCGTAATAAAGACGTAACACATGCAGACCCTAGTAACTACTGTTTAACCCACCCAGGGTGCCAATCTCTGTGATGGTGTTTAGGAATGATGCAGTGCATGATAGTGCCTCCTTAGAAGGATTTTTTTTCCCTCTGAGGTAAGTTCTTATGGAGGTCCCTGTTGCGGTGAAGGACCTAGAGGAAAGAGAAAATGTACAAAATTAGATTGGCACTGATAGGGTAAGCAATAGTAGGCAATGTAGTTTAATCTAGCCAGGAGAGCTAAATGTGTTTTTATTTGAGGTGCATGAAAAGGTGTAATTAATAGTCACACACTTTGATCAGAAAAACACCCTGTCTTGAAATCTACAATATAATGCTGATCCTGAAAGCTTATAGCTCCAGCTTGAAGAACATCATGATACTTTGTGTTTTTCCTCAGTTCTACTTTCCTTGTCTTGCATTCCACCATTTTCTCCCACAGAGATCAAGAATTAGTAAATGACCACTGAAAGGGGAGAATGCATGCATGGAGCTTTAACTACCTTTCATGCTAAGAGAGACATACAGAGAAAGAGGAAATCAAGGAGTTGCATAGAAAACAATTGGCTGGAGTGTCAATTCAGGAAGAAGTCATCAGAGAAGAATGAGAGGTCAAGCAGTGTACCTATGCAGTAGAGAAGGATGTGATGCAGTGGAGGAAATTATTCAGTGTACTGGAGTCAGGTACACAACTAAGGGAGCAAGGACAGTTACCAAAGGTTCTTGAGAGGGATTGTGAAATAAAAGAGCTTTACTTAATTTGTTGCTCCTGCCAGATCTTTGGTATTCTTGCATTTCTTGCATTTGTATGTATGCCCTGCAATAGTGTTTGCAGAAATGACCATCTTCGCCACCTCTTAAAGCCTGAGAACATAAAGTTTTGCTTTTATCTTGCCATTGTTCCATCCTTGCCCTCACCTCTTCCACCAGGATCTCCAGAATGAAAGGACAGCAATATCAATTAAATGAATGCAAATTCTCTTTAGAAGGTACATTCCTGTTTTAAGTATGCCAACAAAACCCTCTGTATCGAGTTGAAATAAAGTTCCAGAGTAAAATTCTCTGGGCAAAATTTTAGACCAACCAATGAGTTTTGCACATACTCACAAGATTCCTTACCAGCCTGAAACCAGTTTCAGGTTAAAATCAGACTTACTCTCAGATCTATTCAATGCAACTCTGTAATCAACTAGCAGGAATTAGCCAGAACAGCTCCTGTTGGTTCATAGATAAAAGGTACTGCAGATGCTGGAGAATCCGAGATAACAAGGCGTGGGGCTGGATGAACACAGCAGGCCAAGCAGCATCATAGGAGCAGGAAAACTTGATGTTTTGGGCCTAGACCCTTCATCAGAAATGGGGGAGGGGAAGAGGGTTCTGAAATAAATAGGGAGAGAGGGG
>JAHRHZ010000140.1:18461706-18516818 GCA_024137785.1 Ginglymostoma cirratum | reverse complement strand
CTGAAACGTCAAGTTTTCCTGCTCCTATGATGCTGCTTGGCCTGCTGTGTTCATCCAGCCCCGCGCCTTGTTATCCCTGTTGGTTCATGCTTTGATTTGTCTGTTGAATACCACTTGCCTTAACTTGAGGTCTATCTCAAGGAGCCCAGCTGTGAATGGGCAGTCATCCTGAGGTGAGGCACAGTGATAAATGCATATTCTATTCACTGTGTGCAGCAGGTTGCTATCAAAATGCGAACCACTACTGAGTCTCATGTTCTTAGTGCTCCTCCCATTTTAAATAATATACATGTTCTAGAATATTTAAATAGTACATGCAAAATTATCATTGTAGTTTGTGTGTAAAAAAACATAGATAATCAGTTTATATGAATTGCAGGACTACAAAGTTATATTTTTTAATTAAACCATGCTTTTATACTGAGACTCTGAACCATTAAAATAATGGACATAAAGGATACATTTGGGGATGTGCTTGGCATGATTTAAAATGAAGGAAAGCACATTTGTGTCATTTAATAGCTCGTGCAAATTACACTATTAAAAATCTAAGATATGGGCCAATTTATGATGCTGGTCTTGGACACTGGCTTCAGCACACGTTGAATTCCATTCATGCTAATGGTACGAAAGAATTAATAATGTATTTAAATTTCAAAATAGTTGCTTCATCCCTATGCCCAGCTCAGTCCAATTATTGCAGCAAAGAACACTGGTAGAATTATAATTTCTTATCTCAGTAATGTATATTTCGATTCTTACAGTAGCAATTTGGTGTGCTACTTAGACCAAATCTTTGGTTCGACTCCACAATCACTTGTCAGAAGCACTAACATGACTGCATTAGTTCTGTTTACATGGCAAATGGACTCAGTGCTCGAATCAACTGCATTTAGATTAACTCAATCTACTCTGCTTTGATCCCTGGGTCATTGGGGAATTCTTTGAAACATCAGAATGAATATGTGAAATGGCCTCTGTAAACAGTATATGGAATGGACTGTGATAATCACAAATTCCTTTCCATTGTTGTCCAAGATTTTAATCCAATCAGTGGGACAGTTTTTATATGTGTTGCGAGAACTTTAGCTTTGACATTGCCAGCAAAGACTTGTATCAATCATCATGAAGCCAGCTGTCCGAAGTTAAGCTGTAAAAATGTCAAAATACACATTCATGTCAAGAACATGCTCACAGATATCAGGTTCTATGTGCATCTTAACATCGCCATAAAATCTTCCTACCATGCCAACCAGATGGGTTAAAATCTCACCTAGCTATGTTAACAAACAATGTTTAACTCAGGAGTATTCCATCAGAAGACCTTACACAATAAGTACATGAATCAATTTAAACTTAAAGGTCTATATAAATGACATGACACTGTGGTTCATGTAATTGTATAATTTCATCATAAAAAGGAAGTTCTGAGAAATGTTCAATGCTAGTTTTCTCCTCTCTTTTTTTAACCCATATTTATGTTTTACTTTGTGTATTTGCTCCCATTAGTTGTTTGGCATCAAATATGATATAGTTCGATGCCATAGATTCAAATTATGGAACAAATAATACTTTTATTTCTCCAGATTACATTTTCCTGTTGGTAGCAAGTGCAGTGCCTGATTTCTGAGTGAGTAATAAAACAGTTTTGCTGCTGGCATTTAACATTGAAGGTAATGATGTACTAAAAGGGCAGAGAAGAGTAATTGCAGATTTATGTACCATGTTCACATTTTTTTCCCAAGCCAACAGAATTTTCCAAGCTGCGCAGGTTTCTTTTAAAGACATTTTTCCTCTTTGTATTTTGCATACAGGGCAGGACCTTCTGAATCCTCTGGCTTCGAACGTGGAGGTGGATATTAATTCAGATCAAGGGGGCCTGTCACATCACAGCAATTAAAACCATCAGCTTGTCACTTTCCGGGGATAGGGAGTTGTCCCTCAATATAACCTATGGGAAAAGAGAGGTGGCATTTGAGAGTCAACACTAGCCTTTGCTGCTGACCTTCCTGCACTCTTCTCCATGCACTCCACACCCCATGAAATCCTATCACCCAAGTGCCTTTGTCCTGGGTCACTCTGCGATTCTGGGACTCCAGTGCCTGTCCTTCCAGCAAAAGCCACAGCCTCTGCAGTGGCGCTGTTGAGCAAAGGAGCTGCCAGTCTTTGATTGACAAAACTCCAAACCTGGTGCTTGATTCCAGGGAAGGTCCACTAATAGCCTTAGCACAGCCTGATAGGCTTGATGTTGGTGGGGCTTCTTGAAAAGACTCAACATGGTTCTCTCACTGGATCTAGCCCACAGTTGAGATCAGCAAACCTCAACGGGGTTCTACCAATAGATGTGGGTTGTATGTTCAAATTATCATGGGATGCACAGAAAAAGGTAATCTAAAAGTTGAAACTTAGCCATCATTTGCCACTTCCAACAAATATTTTCTGACTTTCATTCAGTAACTTGCCAGTACAAAGATATATATTACTAGACTAAATTAAATTTGTTGTGGAATGAATTATGAGGAAGAGTCACATAAACCTAGATTGGATTCTCTTGCGTTTAGGCAGTTGAGGAATTATATACTGTAACTGTGTTATTTAGAATAATTAAGGGATTTCATAGTTAGATTTATTTCCTACCCAATGTTCAGCTATGTTATGGGCATACGAATGCTGGACAGAGCCAGATGTTTTATTTTGTACAGTTCAAGAGAAGGAGACACTGTCAAAATCTGGTTCACAGAAATTATGAAATATTTTTACTGTCTCCAAAAGCATACAATTGTTAATAAGGTGTATCCAAATTTTACCACTCTTGGCTAAAGATGAGCCTTGTCACAGGAAATATGTAGTTACTTCAAGTAAAAAATCTTGTTTCATTCTTGAATCTGTTACTTTAAATTAGTATCAAAAACAGCTTCACCTCAGAACAGAGTAACACGTGATGATTTAGAATAGTGTTCATGTCATTATAAATCAAAGTAATATATAACTCACTATGAACAATGGCACAAAATGTTTGGTGGTATCATATAAAATGGTCAAGCTACAAATTTAGAGAAGAATGACTTTTAAGTTGTCAGTTGTCTATGATCCTTTAGCTTTCCTGACAAGAAATCTATTTTAATAATCACATTTTGCTGGCTTTGCTTAATAAATATAAGGAAGCACAGAGGTGTGATTTCCCCTAGAGTTGTGTTGACTTCATAGTTTAACCCCAGTCTGTGTAAATGGTAATTCATATGGGCAGCTGTTTTTCTGGCTCCCTTTGTCTGGGCTGTAATCTGATCATGGTCCATCAGGGGAAGGATTTAACTGCACTGAATTTCATACATCATCAAGGCAGCTTGATCATTTGTGGAGCCAGATAATGCTGTTGCAAGCTTTAGAGGTTTGCTATCGCAATTTCTTTCCTTCACCTCAAGTTTACTGTCCAAGTATCCAGTAAATTACTTCAAATGAGCCTCATGTTAACAAGTCAGTCAGGCTTATGTTTACATGCATGGAACAGGTGAAAGTCCCATTCTCTAATGTTACACTGCTGTGGAGAGCATATGGGAATTCATATGCTTTGCTACCTTTATTGGGATCAAGGAAGTCCTGTGGTGAAGTAATGAAGACCCTGTCACAGAGCCAGAAGCTCTGGATTGAGTCCCATTTCAGTACTTGGTGATCAAAGGAGACATATTCATGATTCAGCCAAATAAGGTATATATTAACTTGAAAGTCCTCCCAAAAAATTCCAATTCCAGCTGATAACAATGGAGAACATTCCTATTCAGCCATGCAATGGAAAAAAAAATTGGAGCCTATGCCATCACTAGCCATAGTTTTGAACTAAAATGCATCATGCTACAGCAACTCATATTTTTTGGGGAGCAGGCTGGCTCAGTTGGCTTGATGTGTGTGACTGGTGCCAATAGTACAGGGTATGTGCCAGCTGGGCTGCATTTGGGATCTGCCTCCTTACCTTATCCATGGTGAAGATTGCCACGCTGTAGATTCAACCTATTTTTGGGCAGATAACTAAATAAGAAAAAGAATCTTTACTGGACTAAAATAGTATTCATCAGGTGATACAAAGTGCTTGCTACACCTTGTTAAAGACTCATTTAAGGCAGTGATCTCCTGAGCTAACTATTTATCAAAAGAAGTAAAAGCAAAGTACCGTGGATACTGGGGATCTGAAATAATTCTGAAATAAAAACAGGAAAGTGCTAGAGATGCTCAATTAGTCTGGGAGCATGTGCGGAGAAAGAAACAGAGCTAAGTGCAGAATAGTGACTCAATGGTTAGCAATGCTGCCTCACAGTGCCAAGGTCCTGGGTTCAATTTTAGCCTCAGGCAACTGTCTTTGTGGAGTTTGCACATTCTGCCTTGTGTCTGCGTGGGTTTCCTCCGGGTACTCCAGTTTCCTCCTACAGTCCAAGTGAAGGTTAGGGGGGTTGGCCATGCTAAATCGCCCATACTGTCCAAGGATGTGCAGGCTAGTTGGGTTAGCCATGGGAAATGCAGGTTTACAGGTATAGGGTAGGGAGGTGAGTCTAGGTAGGATGCTCTTTGAAGGATTTGTGTGAACTGAATGGCCTGCTTCCACACTGTATGGATTCTATGATTCTAATGTCTCATGTTCAACACGACTTCTTCAGAATAGAAAAGGTTATATTGGACTCAGACATTTGCGGCATGGTGGCTCAGTGGTTAGCACTGCTGCCTCACAGTGCCAAGGACCTAGGTTCGATTCCACCCTCAGGCGACTATGGAGTTTGCACGTTCTCCCCGTGTCTGCAGGGTTTCCTCCAGGTGCTCCAGTTTCGTCCCACAATCCAAAGATGCGCACGCTGCGTGGATTGGCCATGCTAAAATTGCCTGTAGTGTTCAGGGGTGTGTAGATTAGGGGGATGGGTCTGGTTGGGATGCTCTGAGTGTTGGTGTGGACTTGTTCAGCCAAAGGGCCTGTTTCCACACTGCAGGGATTCTATGATTAATGCTGTTTCTCTCTCCTTAGCTGCCACCAGACCTGCTGCATATCTCCAGCACTATCTGATTTCTTTTTTAAAGTGTTGAGTTTTGATTTCACAATTCAAGCAACTTCAGAGCTGAGGAGTGCAAGATTTCCCATTGTTTGATTTCTTAACAAGCACTTCCAGATCAGGCCCATAACAAAAATAAATGGTTTTCCACACTTTCACAATGTCCAAACAGTGCCTCCAATTGCTCTAGCATAATGGTTTCAATTCCTACGTCAACTAATTTAAGACCTTGATGTATTACACTGCAAGTTCAGTATCACATTCTTGGCTCTATTGTGTCACACACACTTGCCCCAAAAACACGACTAGGATTGTTGTACTGCATTTGCCTAAGGATTTTTAGAGTAAGCAAGCAGATTTACATCCTTTAAAATGGCTGAAGGTTAATTAAAGATCCAAACCAATGTTAATTCATTTTAACACCCAATCTCCAAAAATATTGCTGTATTTATCATTCTGATTACCTACTTGGGGATTGGTGCAAGTTAATTGCTTGTGAAACAAACCAGTAAAGAAATCTTAAAAACTAGGGAATTACCGATAGCCCCTTGAAGCTTTTCAGTAGCTTCCATAAACCTGTGCAGAGAACATCACACCTGTGATTGCACATTATTGTTCTATCACAGATCATATTAGACATGAATGACACTGTTGAGTGTAAATTATCAAGTTTTCTTCAGCGATAGAATAATGGAAAAATTTCATTAACTAGCTTGATATCCAAATCCGTGGGAATGGTGAATTAGTGATTAAAGCTATTCCACAGCTGCAGTCCAGTAGGTTTCAGATGCCACTGGCAGCCAATGGAACAGAAAAATTGGGTTGTATTTTTAACAGGTGGCCAATTTCCTATCACCTGTTTTTCACCCCTGTTGAAGTTGAATTTAATCCTCTCGAAGATTTAATCGTCATTTTCCACAACATGTAAAGTCACTTGCCCTTCATTGACAATTTTTGCTCAAGCTGTTAAACAAAACATCGTGAAATTGCAGACCGCTCTATTTTATGGGAGATGAGTTTGACAGGATTGGTACAGAAGCATATTACCTGCTGTTCAGCCAAGACAGAAATAATTGCTATGGTCATTATGTCGACTAACTAAGGCATTCAATAAGAATTTTTTTATGATTTTGCAACATGCAGTAACCAAAGGAAATCTTTTCACATAGAATGACTTTAAAAACACATCTGAATGAAGAAGCAGAGTAGTAAAGAACACAAATAGGAACAAGTTATTAGGAAATGGTTTATACCATTATTCCTTAATGGTGCATGAAACACAGATGCTAAGATATTGTTCCACATTCGTAATGTTTACATAAGCAATATATTATTTGAGCACAATGAGAATTGTACTAAGTCCATAGAGTGAAGTAGAATTTTGCAACGCTCATGGACAATGTACAATATTTAGATTTTCCCATGGACTGCAATTCATATTTCTCTAAGTCTGGTTCAAACCTCTAGATAATTCATTTCACTTATCAGCCATTCCACTGGAACTAACAACAAGAAACAGACTTATTATTTTGCTCTAGTTGTCAGGTTTTCCCAATTGCCCAATACCCTAGTGGAAATTCTGCAACAGAATCTTGGCAATTTTAGCAGCTATAAACTTCTTTCTGCATTCTCATTAATCACTTCTCTGCCAACTGGTATCTTACCTGCAGATGTAATTTGTCTTGCACGTTTCAGCCAAGGACAAGCAATTTGGCTTTTCATCATCCTGGTATGAGCAAATAGGCACAATCATCTGTCGTCGCCGTTCTATGCAAGCCATGTCCCTACAGGAACAGAACAGCATTCCATAGGTGTATTTTGCAGGAACACGGTCAAAGAATTGTCGCAGGGCTCTGTGGCACTTTCTTCGGTTGCAGATCTCCGATGCAGAAACACGGGCTGTGCAGGGCGAGATGTACATCGATCGGAATTTTTTGCAGTTATCATTCAGATTGCAAGCTTTAGCGCCATCCAAACAACTGTTTCCCTTTGGACCAATGCGTTCTGCACCTAATACAAAAGAAATTGCATCTCATTTGTATTTTAATAATTTCTTCATAATTATGTTCTTTTAAATGTTTGGGATGCTACTTATGTATATGAAAAATGTCTTTCAATACTTTATAATGAAATTTGATTTTATCTTGTTGCATGCTTTTATGATGAAGGCAGCTGTATGATCAGTATAGAGGTAAACACCAATATTAAACTTTGGAATGAGATCTTTGATGAGTATTTAGAGGAATTTCAAAATTGTAAATACTTCCAGTGTTAAAACCTTCTTCCCTTTTAATTGTTGGTGCCATTGACATAATTACATCTGTCCACTCAGGTGTAATGTTTTACTTGAGAAGTACAGCTCCAAAAAAAAATTAAATAGAGTCAGTTTAATTTACTTTCCATATAATTGGATGTCCACCTAGAAATCAGCAAGAAAACTGG
Organism: Ginglymostoma cirratum; assembly: GCA_024137785.1. Lineage (NCBI taxonomy): Eukaryota > Metazoa > Chordata > Chondrichthyes > Orectolobiformes > Ginglymostomatidae > Ginglymostoma > Ginglymostoma cirratum. The sequence goes on along the minus strand of JAHRHZ010000140.1, from coordinate 18,509,346 downwards.
AAAAAACAATGCTTTGATTGGTTGGGTGCATTGCTAGCAAATTATAACATAAGCGTGTTAAGGATGATCACTGTATTGGCATCAGGAGCATTTTACTCAAACCTTAAAAACCTTTTGTAAGTTATTCATCTCTTAATGTGTTGCACATATTAGCAAAATTGTTTGCCGTAACTTGCCATTGTTGAAAGCTTGAAATCTAACTTGAAGATCAACAGCCCATTAAAAGGTAGCAAATGTTCTTGGTGGTAGTGGAAGCAGAGTCAGTAATAACTTTCAAAAGAGCTGGAAAGAGAAAAATGACCAGGCAATAGGAAAAGAATGAGGATTAATTGGATAACTCCTCTGTCCTGTATGATTCTATTATGATTCCTGAAGTCACACCATTGGAACAGCAGAATAAGAAATAATTTTAGTCTGCTCCAGGCTTTTGTGGTGCTTAGATTAGAACAGTAGCTCCAGTCAGTGCAATGTCCCAGTCACCAACAGGACTGATATTTGATTCTGAAATCTTGTCATTTAAAAATTGTGAGAGGATTGACAATTCCTCTGGTTAAGTGATTTTGTGTTCTTGAGCTTTGCGTGGCAGGATTACATGTCTGGAACTAACACAGGAGGTCAGTTGGTACTGCAGTAATTTGCATCTGTTAAAAGTAGTGGTTATCAGCATAGGGATGATGAGCTGATCAGCGGTTTCCCTGCTGTTCCAGTCTGTGATTCTAACAGATGACTGGTCAATACATTTAGGATGAGGTAGCCTAAGACAAAGTTGAGGACAGTAATACGGTTTTATCTTGTTTGACTTTATTAAATACATGTGGGTTGCTTAAAATAAACAGATTGCTGTCATTGATATCTTTCTGGCTGCAAGTACAATTCATCATGTATTTCTTTAGGTTTCAGTCATTGTCAACCGATGCAGCTATCTTTGGCCGAGTAATACTTTGTGGCAGTATCTCTCTATATGACAAAGTCATGCACTATACAGCAGATCACAATCATCCTGAGACCTTTGTAGAAGTATCGTGGAGCAAGACCCTGAGCTGGAAGACAGTTAGAAATTTATTTTACATCCAAGTAACCTCCATGAAGTGAGTTTGTTGATAATGTGGCTGTTCTTGTTTGGAGTTGAAAAAGAATTATTCAGAGTTCCTGGGCTAACAAGTAATTTTGTAGCATTAATTTCCATTAATGGCCACAAAATGGGATCTATATTATCAGTGTAGTGCATATTCACATGTATGATTCTGTAGTACCATCCTTGTCACTGAATCGCCGGGTAGCTCTGCACTGCAGTCCTGAAACAGTGCTCTGAAGTTTGCTCCCATTATGACCCCATTTGAAGTTTGAAAATTCTTGCTATTCCTAACAAAGAACTAAGAAAGTGAGGCAGATGTGTTGTTAAAGTGGGGGCCAGTGTGGTAGAACAGGAGTGCAGTTGTAATAACTTAGTTGAATGCTTCATGGTGGTTATTACAGCTTTAGATTTGTCTGTAAGGTACCACCTGTTTGGTATGCCCTGTGCTGCACTGTTGTAGGTGCTGAGGACAGTTTTCAAATAATCTCTGAAAGGTGTAAGGTTGACAGAAATTGAAAGCTTCTTGAACCACTTATATATCAGACTCCAGCAATCTAATTGAAGACTGTTTGGAGTAATGAGTACAATACAGATGGTACATGGTCTACTGACTTTGTGCCTGTCAAAAGTAAGGTCCTTCAAATGGTCCTGGACTCTGGTTTGCTTATATATATAGTCTTCAGCCTATTTAAGGCATGTGTTTACAGGCATGTATGACAATTACATTAGGTGACCTTTGGGCATCAATAGTGGGTTAGAGTTGTGACACCCTACCTCTACCAACCAAATTTTACATAGCCAACTACCCATTTAAGAGGGGAATGTGCTGGAATTTATTCTCAAGAGTGTCATGAATTTCTACTCCAAAAAACTGTAGAGGTTGAATCTTTGAATATATTCAAGTTAATACACAGATTCTGAACTGTAGGTGAGCCAAGAATTACGGGGAATACCTAAAGACGTGGATTTAGGATGAAGTTCTGATCAGCCACGCTCTTTTTGAATGGTAGAGAAGGTTCTAAGTGCCATATGACTGTCTCTTGGTCCTATCTCTTAATTTCTTATGTTTCTTATCTGGGAAATATGCAACAAGCAGTTGAAAATTGGTCCTAGCATCTGTAAACTTACCTGCTTGTACACTTCAATGTAATAGGTCCTATAGTGTTATTTAAAGTCAAACAGAGGAACTTTCATTGTCTCTTGGCTGATATTTATTTATCAATGAACAAGACCAAAATGGATCAACTCAGCGCTGCTGGGATACTGCTGAGTACAAATTGGCTGATGTGCTTTCCTACTGAGCAACAGGGAGCACACTTCAAAAGTAATTCATTGATTGTGAAGCTCTTGTAATAGGAGTTCATTATTTTTTTCCTCTCTGTGGAAACAGACAAGTTATATGAAAGCAGAAAATCAAGAATCAAGGCGTTGGGTCATTTATAGATACATGTACACCATCAATAACACTTTAGGGAAACCTACACAGCAAACAGAAATGCCGAGTTATTTTTCTCTGCTGCTAGCTGGGGTCCATGGAGAAATTAAGGTTGCAGTTTGTCCTGGCAAAAAATGTGCTGCACCTGCTTGATGCCACTGGCACTCCTGGTTGTGAGATTTTGACAGCTATCTTCTATTGTTATTTAGAAAGAAAACAGTGGAGTAAAAATTCACAGTTGTCTTCACCTCAACAGTCACTGACAGTATTTTTCCCGTACTGGGATTAGTTTGAAGGCCTGCTTGTAGAAGACGGCCTATTGCTGTCACTGTTTCGTGATCCATAGCCTCATAAGATAAATCATTTCTAACAAGCTAAGGGAACTGATCCTTGGTCTCTGCACACAGATAATTGGGTGAGGGCAGGTGTAGATCATGAACAAAGCTCATGTTGCTTTAGAGCCTCTGCAGCTTCCTCTAGAACCAGCAAATAAAACGGCATACCAAAAAATGCTGATATTTAGAGGTGCTGTAATGTCACATTAAATTGCAGTTGACATCCGTTCACAGATGAAAAGGCGTGAACCTGATTAACAAAGCAAAATACAAATACAACATGCTTAAAAAGCAGTGCAAAAACTGAAATCAATGAACAAATGTAATCAAAAAGCTAATTTGATAATTTAACAAGCACAATACCTTATGAAAGAATGGTCCAATGTCATAAGACAATAAGAAAATCAGCATATTGAGACCCTGGCATTGTGTTTTATTTTTCAAAATATTTTTACTAAGTAAAGTACTATTTGTGTCTCCCATGTCCTTTATTTTGTTGCATGATAATGAATTCAGCATCCAATTGGTCCAAATTATGCACACTTATTGGCTCTCCTATATTTGACAGGGAGCAAGAAATATCATTAGGTCAGAGGTTAGATGAAATACTGAGAGTTCCTCTTATCCTGGAAAGTACAGCACATCTCAAAAATAAGTTATAACCCCATGTTAGAAATATTTTCATGGAATTGAAAGGTTAATGCAACCTGCAATTATCACCGTAAATTAAGTGAGATATATGGGATGGTCACATTTTTTGCAAGTTGTTTTCACTTCCTTGGACAAGTTTTGACTTTTCAATAAAATAATATCCATTTGAATTGGAGAGAAAACTATAAAAACATTAGATAGCAAAAAGAACACTATGATTATGGCTTGCTGCTCTATAACATACATTATTCTTCTTCCAATATTACGGGAAAAGGTGCTATTTGCACAGTCGCACCTTTCATTGATTTTACAGCAGTCAATCCTAAAATATTCATTTACACCAAACTGAGGTTACACATATGGAATTGCTTGTGTTACTAATGTGAACAAAGTCAGAAGTGACACGACACCAGGTTATAGTCCAACAGGTTTATTTGAAATCACAAGCCTTCGGACTGTAGCCCCTTCATCAGGTGAAGGGGCTAGGCTCTGAAAGCTTGTGATTTCAAATAACCTGTTGGACAATAATCTGGTATCATGTGACTCCTGAGTTTGTCCACCCCAGTCCAACGTCGGCACCTCCACATCATTACTAATGTGAGAGCAGAGGTAACTGAAGAAAAGATATGAATAATAATTGCATGGAAACTTTCAGATATTGAAGAGGTTGGTGATTTATTTATAACAGAAAAATTCTCAAATTTCACAACTGGAGTATAAACTAGAGATGATTCTTACATTTTATTTGACTAAGGCTGAATTGCAATTGGGTTTTTGGAGATTTCTCACTGCAAAGCCTTAATATATTCTTATCCTATCTTACCAATATCACCTCATTAATTGACAATCATCCCCCACTGGTGTCTCTCGTGTCTAATTTCTGCCCCTTCTTACCAAGCTCTCACTCCATTAATTTCGCAGTGTGACAATGCACAGTATATCATGTTGGTGAATAACCACTGTCTTGGCTTTTCCAGAACAGATTGCCACTCAGTGGATATCTACAAAGACATTGACATCCCATGCACTCACTGTGACTTTAAAAGAGGATTTTCTCTTGGTAGTCCACTGCTGTTAAAGCCAATTGTAACATCCCCTCCATTGCCCTTGTTGCACCTGACTAAACCACTACAGAGAAGGGATTGATCCTATAACCATCCTTGTCTAGCTCAAAACCACACTGAGGTAACACCGTATTTATTTAACCAACTATGATGAAGCTAGAAAATACAAATTGTAATTAAGGTTTATCATTTTGATATTGTGTTTCTTTTACTTCCTTTGATTTTGTTTTTGAAAATGTGTTTTATTTATGCATTTGTGAATACTGATGCCACCATAGAGTGAAGTGTTGGGGACCAATTGAATCCAACAACATGTAAATTAATCCAGAATACACAAAGCTGAGATGCCAAGATCACAGAAATAGTGTGATTTTATGACAACTTATATCTGTACAGCACATTTGATGTAACAAAACACTGCAAGGCATTTCAATGAAATGTTAAAAAAAAGTGACACTACCCCAATGTATAGTGGGATCTATGAACACCAGTCCAATTCCCTTACAACGCCAACCTAAGCCAATCTTCCTAACCTGTTTCCACATTTATTTCACTATTTAGGAAATGTAAAAGCAACAGGTAGGATGGTAAGGGTGAAGTAGTGGCTGGGTTCTGAACAGAAGACCATAAATATAAGATAGCCACTAATAGATCTAATAAAGAATTCTAGGAGAAATTTATTACCATTGAAAGTGTTATATGGTGGAACTTGCTGCCACATGGAGTGATTGAAGTAGAGATCATTGGAATATTTAAGGAGAATCTTGATGCATACAGGAGGGATAAGGCAATAGATGACATGGGAGAGGATGGTATGAGATCATGACGCAACATCGAGGGCCGAAGGGCCTGTTCTGCGCTGTATTGTTCTATGTTCTAAAAGAAGCTTGTCTGAATTTTGAAGACTGGAATAGGCCAAATGGCCTATTTTTGTTCTGCAGATTCTATTTAATTTGAAAACAAAATATGAAAAGACTAACAAAAGGTCTGTCTTAATTCATTGCATTCGTTAATTTTTAAGACTTATCTTGATGATAAAATCCATATGTTGCAATTTGTAACTACATTAAAGTCTAATTGCAATTTATTATGGTGCATAAGTAAATTTCCTGTCAAAATAATGAATGGTACTAAGTAAGGATGGTAGATTCTTTATATTTTATTTGTGTAATAACCTGGATTATTATTAGTTAGACATACACATGATTTAAGTGAGAAGAATGGAGGAATCACACTGTGAATTCCAGCAGAAAACACATACGTAAAACTTCATAAGGGATCTTAAGCCTATGATCTGGGTATTCCAGGAAACAGTAATAAAGTATCGTGGATTTAATTGGTACCTTTGGGTGTTTCTGTTGTTCAGCAGCATTCCATTGAATCAGCAGTCTGCTTCATTATTGTGCATATACAAAATTAATTGCATTTCTTTCTACTACTGCTATCATACACAAGCAGGCAAAGGTTTGCTGTGAACTGCTGCTACAGCAAAAGCTATGATGCTACAGATCTTACTGTCGCTTCAGAGTCCCATTTAATATTATCATTTTTCAAATTTACGTTCCAATCCAATAATCTCTCAAGAATTTTGTATCAAATCAGATAAAACAAGGTCATGACTCATGTAATTAAATCTCTAAGCGTCTTTGTCTCTTCCAGTTGACATGGTAAAAATTACATTCAGTGTGTTTGCGGACTCTTGAGGATACTCTTGGCTGATCATATAAATGATTTCTTAGGTATTGAATTACAAAATGAAAAATCTGTTCAATTCTTTCTATATTAATAAGCAAGCACTCAAGAATGCGCGATGTAACAAAACAGGCTGTGGGTGCATTATGCAATGTCACTGATATTCGAGCTTGGAAATTCAAGACAGTAATATTAGCAGACAAATACTTCATGTTTTTCTATGAAATTCTTATGTCCACAATTTTTGAGACAGCATCAGCTTATTTGAAAGCAGCAGGTTAATGTCCCATCAAAAATAGAAGACAAAGTAATGTCACATGTTCCTGCATCCCACTGATATTGTCAAAATTAATATGTGGCTATTAAACTGTTCGTTTTCTTACAGTCCTACTTTGCATCTTAATTCACAATTTCAGACATTGAGTAATATTGAAGCCTGTGATTGTACTTGTGTAAACAAATATTATCCTGGATTTCTAATTGTTTTCATTTTATTTAGAAAGCTGATGGGACATCAGGGATTGCATCACCCAGGCATATTGCTTTCCTAGGATTTGCTTGGTTTGAAAGGAAAATCTGAAATTTTTTGTTTTATCCTAAATTACTCAGCAGCTTTTTTCTTTACCTCTCCTAGGAGATAGCATGACTTGTTTGGAGTGGAATTGTGGGAATAATGAGAAGATACACGACTCCAGGACAGCAGAGGCATGGTGAATCCGTTGCTCTGTGTTTCATGTCTTTTTTCTCTTGTCCGCTTGTATTTATGCTATTGGTTTGAGAGTGAAATCTAGTGAAAAATCTCTAGACACATTCAGTTTTCCAAAGGATATATAGCTCTGTGCTGTGGGAGCTTCTAATTCAGTTTCATAATGGTAAATGGCAAGAACTTGAAGTTTTTTTTAATATTAAGACTGCTTTGTTCAGCATTTTTCTTGCTGTAATGTGACCTAACCAGCAGACCTTAAATCAACAACTGAATGTCACCATCACATAAATGCAATATGCTTTCAAACTTGCCTTGTTGTGAAGATGTTGTTAATGATTTGGAGTAGAGGAGGATAATGTGTTCTAGTTTCATGACATGACATGACATGAATGCTACTGTTGGTCTTTGACTGCATCCTCCATCTCAGGATCCACCTAATGGCTACTGTGGATGAGGCCGGACTACTCAAATTGCCAAACTAGTGAGTTGCTTCCATTCCCATAATTGGCACCACAGTCCATTGATAATATGCTCTGGAAGCCACATTAAGTTGAGTGTTGGATCTCCAAACCAGTTCTTAGTTTGGAACAAATTCTAACTCCATGGATGGAATCTGACATTGATTTGAGTGATGTGGGCTATGGCGAGATGTGAGGTGGAATCAGACGAGAAGTGTGGCAAGGCTCATCTCAATGTTAAGATTATCTCAGTCCATCTTTTACACTGTTCATATGCAGCATGGCTTTGCAACGGAGTCTATGCCCCTGTGCCCCAGGGAACAGGTCACAATCAATCCTTTGTCTTTAAAGGGACAAGTTCGGAAGGAAGGACTATCACAGTCATGAACATGTGTAGCCAGCAATCAGGGGTCTGAGCAGGTCTGTCTATGCTGGCCAGCTTGGTCACTTGAGGGGTCCATCCACATAAAAATAAGAGGGAATGAAGGTGGGGCGGGTGAGGGTGAGGAAGCAAGTTTAGGAGCATATTGCCAACTTGGATGGAGACTTGAGGAAATGCCAAGCCTTAGAGGGATTGACAGGATGGGAACCTAGGAGGAAATGGTGATGTCTGGGGGCTCACCAGCACATTCAGGTCACTGGCTGAGGACTGGTCTCTCTAACCTTCTATTGTGAAGCAAATGGAAAGTCTGCACTCAGAAAGAAAACAACCAGCACTCTCTGAATGGGCAGGGTAAGTGAGCTGATGTGTGAGGGAGGGACCTGCAGAAACCACCAGTTGTTGAGTCTTTACACAGGAACAACACCGGCTGGAGAACCATGTTTGTGGCACAGGAATCCAGACTGCCTACTCCCAGGCCATCCTGCAACATTGACCCTCTCTGTGCGCTGCACCTCCCTAGCACAGTGACTGCTAAGGAACTCACAGAGCTAGACTCGTGTGCATACAGCCACTTGAACAGTACAGAATGTTTTACAGGGGGTGCTTAAGTTGTCAGAGTGACCCAATTTCCATGTACACTCATTCCTTGCTATCCTCATAGATTCCTGACCCCACGAATCCACAAATTCAGACCATAAGTATTTTTTTTCACTCATTGACATGTCCAATCTGATTGTGTGGCACTTTGCAGTACACAGAAAGCCTTATTGAAATGGTATCCATGTTTTATTGTCATGTACAGGATACTCCACTGCCCTGGGATAACAAGGATTTGGTGTACGTATATTGCTTCCCTGCTCCAACATAAATGTCTTAGCCACTCAGCATACACCCTCATCCGTTACGTCCTGTTAGTGTCCGTGAAGTAATGCCAGAAGGGTCAATAAAGCTTAGATACCTAGAAAAAGACACAACAACCACATGAACAGTGAAAACCAAACATTTATACAATGTTTGTGAATTACTAACAGAAGTGTCACCCATACCACCACTATGCCCTCAGTACATTTTCCTTTTCCTTTCCTCTCAATGCATCTTAGTGAGCTTGCCAGTGCCTCTGATGGCGTGGAGAAAATTTGTTTGCTAGAGGAGCCTGTTGGCTCTAGTTGTTTGATACAGTGACCCTAGGAGCAATTTTGTCTGCAAGGCCCAGACATGCCAAGGAGCTTCTTGCCAAAGGCAAGTTGACCCTCCTCTGCCTGAAATTCCAAAGGTTAGAGGGACCATGCAGTGTGGAGGTAGAGGGCCTGGTCACTTCTGTAGTGTCCGGAGTGGAAAGTGCAGAGGTGCCCGTGTGGTTCCAGCTCTTGGCTGGCTGCCTCCCGCCATCACAATATCTCCTTCTGAGGAGGCAGAACCTGGATTGGGTCAAGGTTTCCCAACTTAATGTTGGTCCTGGTTGCCAATGGAGATGGAGTACGGGTATGTGCTGAGGGTACTGGAGCTGGCTGTCCATGATAGGGCCAACTTGCTCATGAAGGCATCCAGATGGTCACAAGAGTCATTGCACTGATACAGCTTCTGGGCCAGGGGAGCCATTGCACCCCATATACCTGTCTGCTGCTGCTACACCTCCCTGTGTATTTGGATGAAGTCCATTATTGCCAAGAACATAGGGTCATCTCCAATGTCTGAGCAGGTGCCTATTCTCTGGAGGTCCTCTGAGTGCCAGTAACCTGGGGCATTTCTCTCTTACCCATTTGTGGAGTTGTTGCAGTGTGATGTTCACCAGCCTGTGGTTAAACACTGTGTGCTTTTAGTCCTCAACATGGTGTCACCATGTGAGCTGCTGGGAGGAGGGGAGGTGGTAGGAAGCAGGAGGTAGCCTTGCCAATGCTTCCTCCGATGCCTCGACACTGTCACCAAGATAGGACAAGAACGTAACTTTTGGAAGGGATGGGCTGGTCTCTCCAGAAGTCCCTGGAAGGATGGTCTGTAAGACACATAGGGCTGGGAACAGCAACTAATGTGGCGAGTTTAATAAGACACAGCATAGCCAAAAAAATGTGACATTCATGCCTGAATATTTTAACCAATAATACATTACTGCCATAAATGACTTTCTTTAACACTTCCACCTAAAAATTATTTTCAGTTGTTACTAGACTAAATATAAAAGTAAAATGATTGACCTTTACAATTGTTGAAGTAAGCGCAAGATTGAATTATAATAAAGGTAATATTGTCCCAATTTTGTTTAACAGAAATGATCCATAATTAAAATACAGCAATATTAGCAAGTCAGCCAATTAATAACATAATGTACATGGAATTAATAATGAAATATAGCTGATGGTAATACATTTAATATTAGCCAATTGATATATGATTATTTCAGAAAATTCATTTATTGTTTAATCGCTCCAGTTGCAACTGTGGTCAATTTACTTTATAATTACATTCAACTATTGAGTTTATATTGGCAGGCATAAAGCCATTTTCCTTCCTGAAACTTCCTTTAGGGAGATTGATTTTCGAGGTAATTTTTTAAAAAATCTATTAATTTGTTACAATTTTACAAAATGTGCCCAGATATCACAACCTTGAGGGAAGAACTGCTCTGCTAGTTATATGGAGTGAAATCTTAAACACATTATTTGTTTGTGATGTAGATACACAAAACAGTTTATCCCACAATGTTGTTTTGATCATCAAAATATTTAATTCTGCAATTAAATTAATTACAGAGGTATTTTAGAGGGGATAATTTTACAAGGGGCAAGCTCATAAGGCATCAAAAGGGAATTCAAGTTTTCAATCGACAAGACTTGGCTGTTTGATTAAAAAGGACTTCATTAAAAAGTAATGAAGAATTATACAGATGACAGAACTTATAACATGTTTCTCAAATGGTCAGTTTAACTCCACATTTCAGGGTTTTTTTTTCCAGAATTAACAATCAATGTATTAAAAATGTTTTTATATAGCCCTGTGTTAATTCAATGAACTGAAATTTCATTCATTCTACAGAGTTTTTAAAAAATGATCTAGGCAAGGCAGAGAGCATGATTTATATTGTGATTTAAAAAGATGCAGACTTTAACAGAAGATGATAAGCTGCCAGGGTACAGTGCTTAAGTGAAAAGGCTTCCACACTAGATTAGAGTGTCAGTTCATACATAAAATACCACAATCTCATATACTTGACATGCAGCGAACAAAGCTATCTCTCAATGTCCTGAGACAGATCGATCAAATTCAACACTATTGCTGAGAACTAAATAGTAAGCTGGTAATAACGTAGCTAGAAAAATTGCAATGTATAATTTACTACTTCCACTTCAGGCTAACGTGTCCATGCCAATGACTAATGTTCACCTAAAGATTTTAGTTGAATTGAACGGAAGTTAGTTACAGTCCACATCATTTGCGAAAGCTTCCTCATACCTTAAAGCAGTTCTGGGGCCATAATACAAGACACTATATGAAAATACCCTAATTTCCCAATAGTGAAGAGCATCAATTTGACATTTTGTCACCCTAAATGTTCACTTTTACAAATAAAAGTACATAATTGCTATATCCTCATGAGATCTTAGCAGAATGTCGCCACTGGCTAACTATAGAACTAAATGGACCACATGATTGTTTACACTACTACAGTGCCTTCATTATAAAGAAACAGTATGGTTCAACAAAATAGCAATGTAAAAAATACTGTGCTAATGCAAGCTAATAAATTAGACAGCTATGCATTACAATCACACATCATGTCAGTGAATTTTACTCTGCAGCTGCAAGTAAAAAAATATCATAGAAACACTGACTAGAATTCTTTTCAGCAGGTAAATGGTCCTAGCTACAAGGGTCAAAAAGAAATGAGATTTGAACTTGATCGGATGGATGCCAGTATTCTGAAAAGCATTTTACTTGCAGCAGCTGATTGAAAAGCCACTGCTAGGACCACTGTCCAGTCAAGAACAATGGCCCACCTGCAGCAATCAGAGGGTGTTTGAAGTTGGAGGTGGTCACTGCTGGAAATGCTGAAGCTGTAGTAAGAAGTGTGTGCCACAGCACGAAGGCAAGGTAAATGTTTTCACTTACTTTGCTGGACACAGGCAGACAGGCTGCATCGTAATGGCGGTGCGAAGCTAACATCTTTCAGAGGTGAACATTTGCTACAGCCTGCTGTGGACCCACCCTCCACCATGGGAACTTTCTGAGAGGCTGCCAGAGTTCATCTGTTTAGTACCCCATCCCGAAGTGGGGAGCAGAGACGAAATGGTCAATATATGGTTATGTATTTGCCCTTCCATGGGTGACATTAATCTCCCTTCCAGATGGCATCTGTGTCATGTTATGAGGCTGCCCAGTCTGACTCTAGATCAATGGTAAAATGCAGCCTGTTACAGATTGATGACCACATCAGCCATGCAAAGAACAAAGATAATAATGGCAACTATTTTCTGCATAATCATTTGCTGCAACTATCAGTATACAAAGTATAAGCTAAACTGTTCAAATCAATCTTCAATTGCTTTGCTCTATTGTTTTTTCTGCTCAGTGGATGCTTGACAGGTGCAGAGACTCATCATCATGTTAAGGAGTTTTTGACCATCCTACAGAGAAACCTGTATTGGTAGAATCTCTATCTGGTTGACAGGCTATCTCTATGGAAACACATTTCCATTATCTATTTTCAGAGACCTTTACTGCAGGATAGCACATCCAAAATGTTCAACTGCCTGTAGGGATGAAGCTCAGGTTTAACTAAGAAGAACTATGCACTTACAATACAGACTACTAGTTATCTTCATGCTGCTTGCTCATTTAGGATTACTACCTATCTGGACAGTGGCCTGTACATTGGACCATATTGGGAGGGTAGAATCTCTTATCAGAAGATTTAATTGGAGAGGGGTCAGGGGAAGTTTGTTCTGATACCTGATCTACAAGAAATGTGAGAAAAGCTCTTATCTAATGAATCTGGTAGCTGTGGTCTCTATGTAGATGCCAGGTTTCCCAAGCCCTATGAAACTCAGCCTGCAATCATTGCACATAAAATTTCCCTAAATCTGAGGAATCATTTAAATACGACAGAAATTGACCCATTCTTTGATTAGAGCAACTTACTCAGATGCCCACAAAACTAATTGCATTAATAGCAGAAGTGGGGGCATATATAGTGTGGGTTCATAAATGTCCTCATTTAATCCCTGGATTTAAATTTCCTTTAGAAGATTTTGCAGCCACAAACATAATCTGAATCCAACTTCAGGCTATCTCGGGGGAGAGTCAGTACCGCCTAATAACTCTACTTTCTTATAAAGTTGGCTGATAGACCCCTGCCATCCCTCCCCTACATATTGAACAGATTTCACCTATTTAACATTCACGCCCGTTACACAACCTACTTCTCACATTAAATATAAAAGCTTTCCTCCTGTGGTGCAGACAGTTGGCTTTTTTTCAGCCTGCATATAGATGGCTCCATTTTCATGGCTTGCTGGGTCAAATGTCAATTCAGTACTCCAGATATCAAGATACCTACAAGAATTTTTTGAAAGGCAGAAAACTTCTCAGTTATTGTCACTGTCGCAGAAGCAATTATTTTGATGATAGATTTAACCAACAGAAAACCATTTAGTATCATTTAATATAATTGGGCACTCTTGGGGATGAACACATTCCATTTCAACTTCCCATGAACCTTCCTGGCCTCATGATGTGCTGCATCATAATCCACATTTGCAGCAGCTCTTGATTTCCCTGAAGAAACTTGAAGTACCACTTTCAAGGCACTCTGCTTTTGCTTACTGATTCATTCTTCCTTTTATAGATAGCTTACAGGATGTTATTTTTGGTGATTGAAGAGTGAACAAAACTAAGTTTCAATTTGTTTATTATTTCAGCTGCAAAGGTATGGAACTCATTGGTTACCTTATTTGTCATTGAGTCCATACAAAGTTTGATCCCAGGCTAGGGGTGACCGAATGCCTTGAAAGAGAGAAAGTGCTTCCATTAAATATACAGCCTTCTCTTGTTTTGATGATGTCCTAAATGTTTTGACAAGATATGAATTACTTTATGAAATGCAGTCACTATTGGCAATACAACATGATTCCACAATGTGCAAATAAATTAATTACAGTATTATTTATTTCTACCTGTGCTTGTTGAGGGCTGACTGTTAGTTAGAGCAACAGGATGCTCCTTTCTCTTTTTAGAAAAAGGTTCTTTGGCTTTTCAGGCAAATGTAACCTTCCTTTCATTCAAAAGATTGCGCTTCCAACAACAAAGCAGTCCTTCACAATTGTATTGAATGTGGAATCCTGCTGTGGGGTTTGAATCTGCAGCCTTCTGATTCAGAGGGAGAGGTGCAACAACGGAGTCGAGCTGAACTTGGCTTGACTATTTGCAGCATACTTGTCATCCCATATTCTACCCTGACGGTTCTCTTTGATGTGAGACCAGTGCTTTTCCCAAAACTGCTGAGAGCACCCTTCTTGATAAAGTTAACTAGTTAGTTGTCTGAATTTTCATTTGTCTGAATTATGTCAAATAATTGCCATTAGAATTCAATGGATATACCAATAATTGGGGACTATACCATCAATTGCACTGCTCTGGACTCCATGCTGGTGCTTTGTAATTGATGAGCCATCAAGAAAATCATGAGCTCCATCACATGATAGATTCTAGACTAAGTTATCAATTTGGAAGATTTTGTCTAAGGACCCTTGGAGAATTTCTGCAGTGAACTTGTAGATGGTACACACTGCTGCTACTGGGTGTTGGTGGCAGAGGGAGTGAATGTTTGTGGATGTGGTGCTAATCAAGCAGGCTGCTCTGTCCTGGATGGTGTCAAGCTTCTTGAGTGTTGTTGGAGGTGTACCCATCCAGGCAAATGAGGAGTATTCCATCACAATCCTGACTTGTGCCTTATAGATGGTGGACAGGTTTTGGACAGTCAGCAGGTGATCTAATCACTGCAGGATTCCTAATCTCTGACTTGCTCTTGCATTCACTGTATTTATATGGCTAGCCCAATTCAGTTTTTGGTCAGTAGTAAACCCCAGGATGTTAACTGCGGGGGATTCAGCTTGAAGCTCATGGTATTCTGATGGATTCTGATGGAGTTTTTGTCCATAGCCAGTTCAATATAGACATGATATGCACAAAAGTCATCTAAATTTCAAGTTATGCACTAGGTGGGATCTTGTGGAGTGGCAGGGGTCCAGGGTGCCTCCTAGAGA
The DNA here is from genome assembly GCA_024137785.1 of Ginglymostoma cirratum. NCBI lineage: Eukaryota > Metazoa > Chordata > Chondrichthyes > Orectolobiformes > Ginglymostomatidae > Ginglymostoma > Ginglymostoma cirratum. The sequence continues at coordinate 18,494,292 of JAHRHZ010000140.1, read as the reverse complement.
GCTGGCAATGCTCCCATGCTGCCTCTTTTTGAGAAAGAAAACCACATCTTGTGCCACTTAGGCAATTGACAGACCAATGACTGATCTTCCTCATGGGATCAAGAATCCCAGCCTCCAAAATGCTGGCAGTCTTCTCGACTCAGTAGTGCCACTGGAGAGACAGAAGTTGCTGTCAGTACAACATCCATCTGAGGGCTGTGTCAGGGGCGGATCCAGGCACTGGCGAGTGATGGTGGGAGGTGGAAGGGTGGGGAAGGGACTCGGCAGGAAGTGCAGGAAGATTGTAGTCAGTGACATCTCCTTTCCAATGCCAGGTCACTGAATTAACTGTATAACTTTGAAGGAAGAACCTGCCCTTGAGAGCCTGCAAACAAATATACCAGGATATATTTACTGCATTTCATCAATACCAGCTGCAGTGTAATAAGGCCATTAAGTGGGCTGAATGCCCGTCTTCTGATCCTATGTCTTATGAATAGCTTTCCTTATTCAAGATATTTAAAGGAATATATTATTTTAATCTGAATAAAACATTGACCAAATTAAACACCGATGGCTTTATTTAAGATTCATACAGGAATATTGAGTAAAATAAGTTGAAATTTAAAACTTTACTCACAGTGAGTATTTTATTAGAGTAAGGGAGAAAGATGGGGCAAAGTCATTTGCTTTTATCGTTATATTTATCCATATTATCAAGAAAGATTACAAACAAGTTATCTGATAAAACTTGTATCAGAGATAATAGGAATTGCAGATGCTGGAGAATCCGAGATAACAAGGTGTGGGGCTGGATGAACACAGCAGGCCAAGCAGCATCATAGGAGCAGGAAATCTTGACGTTTCGGGCCTAGACCCTTCATCAGAAATGCTTTCCTGCTCCTATGATGCTGCTATCTGATAAAACTTATTTTGTAAGTAGACAATTTGGTAAGTAGAATAATGCTGGTTTACAGAATCAAACTGTGAGCACTTGAAAACTCATTCATGTAAGACAAAGCTGTAAAGTTACTTAATTTATTGCAAAACTATTCTATTGCGTTGCTAACCAGATACTTTTGATAAATTTTGCACTGTACTGTTTAATCTATTCTGGCAGAAAAGTTACAGGGAAGTTTAATGGGTTTTGTCTCAAGATTAAAACCAGCTCTCCAGGGCTATAGCATATACTACACCCACAGAGTGTAATTTAATAAACGTCCATTAATCTTCCTTCGTTTTTTTTCTTTAAAAAATGAAGCTTCAAGACCAGAGTCATGCTTGTAAGTCATTAAAACTTCTATACATTCCTCATTCCCATTTCACATCATTATCTAAACCAACTAATGACTGCTTGTCACAAAATGGAAGCTTTCAGACAAGCTGGAAAATTATTAACAAAATTGCCTGACCATTTCATTTGACATTCTTTAATGGGATAATTCATGCCAACAACTCTTTGACATATATTCAAGCTAATTGGAGACCCTGATTGTATTTCATTTAAAGATTCATAATTAAATCTATTCATTAAAATATCTTACTATTAAAATCAGCCACTTTGCACAAACCTATATTGAAATATCAATATTGTTGAATTAAGATTTTTACAGTATCAATTCTTTATGGATATATTGGCTTGGTTCAAAGGTTAATGAAGTCTATTCAGTAGTTACATTTTATCTCTGTTTTCAATAAACTCAAGAGATCGTTTTGATATGTGATGTGCTGAAGATATATTAGTGGGCAATTGTATGTTTCTTGTTCAAAAAAAATCAGACAAAGTGGATCAATGCTGAAAATCATTATTTTTAGTTGCCCAATAACTATGTGACATCATGCCTATTATTTGATCTTTAATTTCCTGATGCATGAAGTACATGAAAAGTGATTAAAAATTTGTATGCAACCCATCATCTGTTGTTGTGTGGTGATAGAGAAGTACAAATATTTCCATACAGTGTTTGTATCTGAAGGAGTCAAATTTGCCGCCAAAGCAATTACATCCATTCCATCTACCAAACCTATAGATTTCATTGTGCATTTTCTTGACCATGAGGAACACAACCAGCAGTACTGGCTAAACTAACAGTTTTCGGGGACTGTCTTTTTTTTATTAAAAATCCCACTTGTAGTATAAAGAACTGGAAGTAAGCATTTTGGATATGCAGAGATATCTTTGGACTTTAGCTTTTAGCAAAATCACTTTTCAAGTCTTTTGTTTTGAAATGCATCATAAAACAAGTAAACTCATCAGCAAAAATGTTCCAGCAATGAGCAAAACACGGCTTTTTATCTAGTCAATGCTATCAAGTAAGTACTGCAGCATGTATTGACTGCAACTGCTACCCAATGAGTCAATGCTTGAGCAAATGCCTCCATTAAACAAATATTTCCATAAGCAAGATGTTCATAAACTGGCATGTACTTTATCTTTAAAGTGCTTAACTGCTGGCTTTTCCTACTTAGAAAATTAGAAGAAATGTTTTGTGCATGACTAACAACTATTCTGGAAGACTCAGATAAACAACATTTTGTGGATGCAACCATCTGTTGGTAATGTCATAACTCTTTCCTTAGACCCTGTAGAATCTGAAGGATAATTGGTAGTTTATCTGTAATATATTCAATGACAATTCATTGTATAGGTAAGTAAAGCACTTTATTAATACATTTGAGAATGTGGCTATTGGATAACCCAATGGTCATACTGGCCATCTGATCCTATCACAAAATAATCACAGCTGGCTTGTGGATTCTACATTGAGAAAAACCAGAAATGAATCATCTAGAATCTTTCCTTCCATATACTAACTCTCCATCATAATATCCAACTGAATCTTGACAAAATTCTCTATTTACACATTGTGACTTGTCAAACATTTATCACTCTTTGATTAAGCTATCATTTGCTGGTGTTTAAAAAAAGACAAGTGTACTTTCTGGATGATGACATTACTTGATATCATGCAAATCTTGCTTTCCCTTTTCCCCTCAGTTTTGTAGAAGCAAGAGCTCTCCCTTTGTTCAGTCCTATTACCCCTACATTCTACTTGTCCTTCTCTGGAAATCATTTTATGGAGCATTTAGCCATATTTTTCAATCCCACACTATTACGCATTACCCAATTATGACTCTTTTCCCACAGTGTCTTCCATTTTTATACACCTTCTACCCATATCTCTATGATTGCCAATCCCTTTAATAAAGCTCTACTCCCTCTCCCATAATTACTAACATTCCCAAAAAGTTCTATTCAACCCCTGCAATTAATGACCCTCACCTCCTTTATCAACTTACCCACTTTCCTGTGTTCACCAACTGCTCTCTCAAGCTGTGCCTCATCCACTCCCCTGTGATGTTTCCCTTTACCATCTCATCCATTATCATCATAAAACCTCTCCGTTTATTGGCTGCAGGCTTCCATCAATCCTGTCGATCAAACTGGCTGTTGGATGAGGAACTTGGAAGACTGTTATCAAAAGGTAACTCCTTTTGTAAATTTTTATCATAAGTTAACTTCTTCATCTTAGTATGAAGTTGTGTGAGAATAAAGACCATGGAGCATCTTATATTTGAGTTATGGAGGTCAATGACTTATATTTGCATATTTTAAAATCTGATTTCAAGTATGATGTGGAAAAATAGATGTGTTTAAATTATTTATTGTGAAATTCAAACAGAAGCCTAAGAAACATCTAGCTGCAGGGGGTTCCTGAGTGATTAATTAACTGATGCCTTCTTAACTCCTCAATTCCCAATCCTGCTGCTGGAACAGCTTGGCTGTCTAAGTGAATTACTTGTTTCCTCGTCTGGCCTTCTGTGTGTCTAGTGCAGGGCAGCATCACAGAGCAATGTGAAATGGAAGCAAGAGTACAAGCATAAAATCAGCTTGGTCAGATGATTCAAATTTCCCGGGCTACTGGGAGCTGACTCACCATACACAGCATGCCTCGATACCTACACTACTGGCTCTGCAGTGATTGGCAGTGTTAATCAAAATTATTAGCATTCAACCAAATTTAAGGATTAAATTTCCAGGCAATGTTTAAAATTTGATGAAACTACTGGCATGGACTTGAACAATTCCACCTGGTTCAGCAAAGAAAACTAGTGTTCCAATGGGGATTTACTGTGAGCAGGCTTACAGCAGTAACATAAAAGGGCGCAGACAGGACATTCAAACCTTTTAGTTCAGTTGAACTGACCACTATTATTACAATTTACTGTAAAGCTGTCACCTTGTGAGTTTGATAACAGTGAAAGCAGCATTGTTCAGTAACAGCACTTCTAGCCTTTTGAAATGCATAGAAATTTACGTATCCATTTCCCTCTGAATCACAGTAATTCAAAGCACAAAGAATGTGATTTTGAATCCATTGTCTGACATGCAATAGAAGTGCCATATTGACAGCATCAAAGCAGGATGATTCCAAATTGCTGGACGCAGCAGGAATACAGGCTCTCCACAGTCTTGCAAAGCAACGGACCGAGTTATAATGAGGCAACAACTTTGTATAAGGAGACCTGTCCCTTCAAGGCACTGCTTCTCCCATTGTACGGTTATAAGTTTTGAATCAGCAGGGTAAGCAAACTGCTGAAATGCCCATGACTAATGCTAGGTACCATGTTAATGCTGCTAAATGTTAATTTGATTTGATTAGTTTTAATTGATTTATTACTATGACATGTATTGTGATACAGTGAAAAGTATTGTTTTGCATGCTAACCAGACAAATCATACCTTGCATAAGTACATCAGGATAATAGAACAGAATGCAGAATATAATGTTACAGCTACAGAGAAGGTGCAGAGAAAAAATCAACTCTAATATATGAGTTCCATTCATAAGCCTGATAACAGCAGGGAAGAAGCTGTTCTTGATTTGAAGGAAATATACAAAACCCGCATTCAACAAACTCTAAAAAGCTGAAGTGATCTACTCAGACAAATTACTATGTCCAAAAAATGCTCAAGGTGCCTATTCATTGAGTAGCTTTCTTCCAAAGGCAGGATGAATTAATGATCTATGCAAAGAATGGCTACTTAATATATATGTCATATGTATTCATGCCTCAAGAGGTTGAAAAATCATTTAAAGAATAGTCTCTTGTCCAAACAAGAATGATTCAGAATGAATGGCAAAGGAACTCCAGAACAAATGCCTTCAGCTCAAACAGAAATGCAGTAGTTTGGCTAGACTTTCCAATATAAGAACAAAGAACAAAGAACAAAGAAAATTACAGCACAGGAACAGGCCCTTCGGCCCTCCAAGCCTGTGCCAATCCAGATCCTCTATCTAAACCTGTTGCCTATTTTCCAAGGATCTGTATCCCTCTGCTCCCTGCCCATTCATGTATCTGTCTAGATACATCTTAAATGATGCTATCATGCCCGCCTCTACCACCTCGGCTGGCAACGCGTTCCAGGCACCCACCACCCTCTGCATAAAGAACTTTCCATGCATATCTCCCTTAAACTTTTCCCCTCTCACCTTGAAATCGTGATCCCTAGTAATTGAGTCCCCCACGCTGGGAAAAAGCTTCTTGGTATCCACCCTGTCTATACCTCTCATGATTTTGTAGACCTCAATCAGATCCCTCCTCAACCTCCGTCTTTTAATGTAAATAATCCTAATCTACTCAACCTCTCTTCATAGCTAGCACCCTCCATACCAGGCAACATCCTGGTGAACCTCCTCTGCACCATTTCCAAAGCATCCACATCCTTTTGGTAATGTGGTGACCAGAACTGTACGCAGTATTCCAAATGTGGTCGAACCAAAGTCCTATACAACTGTAACGTGACCTGCCAACTCTTGTATTCTATACCCCGTCCGAAGAATGAAAGCATGCCATAGCCTTCTTGACCACTCTATCAACCTGCATTGCCACCTTCAGGGTACAATGGACCTGAACACCCAGATCTCTCTGTGCATCAGTTTCCCCCAGGGCTTTTCCATTTACCGTATAGTTTGCTCTTGAATTGGATCTTCCAAAATGCATCACCTCGCATTTGCCTGGATTGAACTCCATCTGCCATTTCTCTGCCCAACCCTCCAATCCATCTATATTCTGCTGCATTCTCTAACAGTCCCCTTCACTATCTGCTACTCCACCAATCTTAGTGTCATCTGCAAACTTGCTAATCACACCATCTATACCTTCCTCCAGATCATTTATGTATTATGTATACTTTCCAATCTTGATGAAAAAAAACTGCAGTATTTCATTTCTCACATAAAAATTTTGTGACACAACATCACACAAACTCTGTTGTGTATTCACATTAAAGGATTACTTCAATATAAACTGCTGTTTTAGTTTTTAACAGAAATTTGTGACTGTAGCAATTACTGTGGGTGGGTTTTCAAAGATTAAGATTATGACATGTATATATTTTTGGTTCATTCTTAAAACGGGTTGAGAATCTCTTAAAACAGACATTTTTCCTCGCATTCAATCTTCTTCCAAAACCCTGACCAAATTGAGACTTTTCAGTCTTGCTTGATACGCTTGTTATAAAAGATTTTAAATGTGCTACACATGAGTAAGATTTCTATAATGTTTCCTTTAGTGTGTGGTAATTCTTCTGATTTTGCACTGTTTGTTTGGGAAGTTCATGTATTAATTTTTCATTAGCTTGATCTTTTCCTAAGACCCATCCATAAAAAACCAAACTACTCAATCCTGGTATTAAATTGTTAGGTCCTGAAGGGAGTGACCACTGAGTCTGATGGGCACAGAATTTCACAATGCCTGTTTCAATTTATTGTATGATCATGAATTTATAGCACATTTCGAAAATTCACATCATTGAACATTGGTATTGCTCAAAATGAGTGCTTTACACGGATATAAGTTCAAGAAGTCAATGCAATTCAGACTGGAGCCGATTATCTGTCCGTGCTCAGTGATAGAAAACATTGGGCTCAATCTTTTTTTTTTGGCTGCAGTTTTGTTGACTTTTTTTGGAGGGTTTCTCATCACAAGGCTCTGCCAGATCTCTCACTGTATCTTTCCAAAGTCACCTCTTCAGCTACATACCCAATTCTACGGAATCCCTGGCCCAATTCCATTCCCATCTGTTTCCGGAACAACTCTCCCAGAATGGATTGGCATGCCAGAATTGACTGCGTATCTTTAAAGGCTACAGACAAGCACAGGCATTCCAAAGTTGCCCTGCTCGGTGATAAACATTCATCAAGAAGTAGAAAATGATACTGCGATTCTGACAGGAAAGAGGTCGTGAAGGATGGGGTAGGGAAGAGGATTGGTATCCTTTTCCCAGAGGTGTGGCAGAAGAAGTCATGACACCAAACCTTGTCACCCTGGTCTAAGGTTGCTGCTCAGTCAGTATGGCCTCCATGGTCTGGAAGAATAGTCAGCAGTGGTGTAAAAAGTTTAATGACCTACTCTGCTCTGCCAGGGTAAGTGGCGCACTCTTCTCTCTCGATCTCACACACTCTGTCTCTGCTACCTGCACCCACCTCCCATGAAGGCTCATGCAGCATCTTCCCTCCTTCACTCCCAAACCACGATCCTACAAATGCCGGGAATACCTCGCCGCCTTTAGACCACATACATTAGCACTAACGGCCATGCAACCCATTTCCATCTCATGCAATGCCTTCCCTTCTCTCATTTCATTCCATAAGAAGATAGCCTACAGTAAGTAGAAAAGGCCTGAATGGATGGAGGGTGTGCCTGACATCAGACCCCTCACCCACTTTGAGAAGAGAATCCTTTCCTTCACGGGAGAAGACGAGACCTGCTCATGCAGAGATGTTGAGACATACATGTATTGAGTAAATACCATACTTCCTATGAGCCTTAGAATTTCAAGCTGAGGAGCATCCACTTGCCTTTGACAAGAAGCCCCTCAGTATGTTTGGACTAAATCTCTCGAGCCAATGGTCTCGACTGCTGATCAGGCACCCTTTTTCCCAGCTACAGAACCTGGGACACCACTAAGTGGGAGGAAAGGAAAGAAATAATCTTTTGGGAGCGCTTCAGAAGCATTTAACTCTTAACTTCCCCATACTTCATCTTTTAATAAATAATGCACTGGAGATTGACATCTTTAGCCGCATCGAGCAATGCAGGAGAAGTGACATTGCACAGGTGAGATTTTACTGTATATAAATTATCATGTTTGCATAAATTTTATTGCTTTTGCACTACATCTGTTCATTTCAGTCTCCGTCTTGAAAATAAACTGTGCTAAGATGATGCCTCACTTCATGTTCAGACAGGAAATACGATTGATCAATGTTGAAAGGTTGCCGCAGCCTGTGGAAGCCAGAAGAACAAGGTGTAAACAGGACAATGGGTTCTGCTGGCATCATTGACCTCATAATCAAACATCCCAAGACTTTTCCTGGCCGCTGTGTGCAAATGTGTTGATGTGAAGGAGGTGATCGGTGATATATGGGGCAGAATGTGTCTGGCACAGTGGGAGCTAATCTAATTGGATGGCCAAGGATCAGGAAACCCACAGTTCTGTTTCCCAAACATTATGCCAGTGTGTGTGTAATGTTCTTACCCCTTACAGGGCCACACATCAGCAGTGGATCTTGCAGCCTCCACCCTCACTGGTCAAGACATTTATCCTATCCACCCACGCTGCGCATGGTCACTTTCTTTCATAGCCCGATGGAAAGTGACAGTGAACGCTCTTCAGGCAGTAGAGCCCAGCCTCTGCCTCTGCTTGTTGGTGAGGTCCCAAATATCCAGAGCATTCAGATCTCATTTCTGAAAGTTCTTCCTGTGAACCCCATAGGCTTCACACCTCTCCAGGTCGCCAACCAACCTGTCTACATGAGCTTGTGATCGCCCTTTCATCTCAGCCTGCAGTCCTTATTCCTCATGAGTAGGATCCCAAGTCCCTATTTCACAATGAGGGGTATGTCAGTGCTGCCTCAGTGTTACTGCCACTCATAAAGTGTAACTGCCTGGACACATACTTAAAACACTATAGGAACTACAGCACACAACAGCTCCTGCAGCATCATATCACTGACCTTTCATTGCAACTAGAAGAACATACATATCTGTTAGCTTTTCACCAAAGGGTTGTGAAGGACAAGGAACAACCACAAAAGATAGCTTCAGGCTGAACACCCCACAGATACGCATGTCACTTTGAGCTTTATTACTTTTCACCAACCAAAGCTCTTTGACAACAAAACCACCTTTCATTCAAAGGCATTTAAATCTTAACTTCCCTGTACTTCATACTTTTTATAAGTAGTGCACTCGAGATTGACATCTCTATCTGCATCTAGCAAAGCAGGAAAAGTGAACATTTATCTAAGTTAATCTCCCTTAATTCTTCTTGCAGAGTATGAATGTACCCAGATGGGATGGGGATGGGAAGATGATTGATGTAAGGTTCCTGACCTGCTTCAAGTAGCAATCCACTGAGCTGGAAGGACAGCAAAGGGAAAGAACGAAGTGTCTGCACTTGAAGATGAGATTGAATATCTACATGCATTCAGTAAGACAGGCTCCAATCTGCTACTCCCTGCTGCACATGAAACAGCAATGTCTGAATTAAACCTTGGGTAACGGTGATGTCTTGCAACATGAGCAAATCTTTGTTTTTCTATGCAGCCTTTGGATTTCAAATCCAGGAGCAAAACAAAAGTGCCCCAACCCCATGTCCAACTCTACCAGCACCTGAAACCACACTGCTGAACAGGGGTGGCTTCGAACCTCATAGGATTCACCTCCAAGGCCTTCCTCTCCATCCTCTGCCAGTACAGAGACATTCACCACCAGTTCACAGGCCCAATGGTTGAGATTCTCTGGCATTTGGAGGACAATGGAAGGACAGGTTCCTGCTGAGCCCAATATAGATGATGAGCCTCTGGACTGGCCACGAATGAGCTAAATAAGGAAACGTCTGGCAAAGGTGCCACAGATTGTGTACAGACTGAAGCAAAGGACAGAGGAATCCACCCAAGTTTTGTCTGATTTCTTGGCTCTGTCATGTAAACTCATGCCTGCCTCCACGGAAAAGTGACAACTGCTATGGAGAGTCACATTCAGTAGAACAAACAGTATGTGCTGGGTAGACATGGGGACCTTCACTCTATTGCTCAAAATATGCATATTCATTTACTGTCCTAGATGAGTACTGAATTATCATAATGAACTCAAAATGTTAACCATTTCTCTACATACAGATGCTGTTAGATTTTCAGGGTTTCTCTAGCACTTTCTGTTTTTATTAGACACCTAATATATTGTGTTTGTGAATGCGTGTTTCCTATTTTGACCTAAAGTGATTGTGACCTTGAACATAATTAAAGTGGGCTGGCATCTTAATGAGCATTCGTGCCTTGTTAATTAATGTAACAGAAGTTCCTAACCATCAAGGTTGAGAAAGCTGACCCACCTGAAAGGTTCCAAGAAATTAATGTCAAACCCTAACCCTGTTGTTGGGAAACTGAATTTTTGACTCCTGCCAAATTAAGTTTCCCTGCCTGCCCTTCTAAATGCTCTGATTGGGTCCAGAAGTTACTGTCCCAAAGTTCCATTATAATACACACACAGTTCAGAAAGTTGACATCAAACACAGCCCAAAGCTGGGGAGAGGTAAAATACTTAATGTATGATTCCTTAATGTGCAAGGTCTATTTTGAATGTTCTCCAAACAATTTAATTTCAGAATGCATTATTGAGTTATATGCTGAAACAGGAGAGTGGATGATATTTCCATACAGAATGAAGCCTGGTCTGTGCTGAAGTCTGATCAATATACTATCATGTGGCAGTCACTACCTAGATTTATTGCTGCCATAGTGTTCGTTATTCATATTTCCCTAATGAAACTCAAGGTATGAACATCCATAATTGTGTATAAGGAGAATTCTAGTCAAAGATTAATTACAATTTCACATCAGCAACTGCATGAGTCACTGACTGTGTTATTAAATCTATACTTGAACTGCATTTTATATTACATGGTGATGTGGAATGCATTCCACGTTCCTTTGAAACAGAATCTTAAAATCTAATGTATTCTGTTTTTAGCTTTCAAGAGATGACAGCGACACCACTTTATTTTTATTCTTTCATCGGATGTAGGTGACAGTGGCAAGGCCAGAATTTGTTGCCCTTCTCTAATTACCCTTGAACTGAATGGCTTTTATGCTATTTCAGAGGATAATAAAGAGTCAATCACATTGCTGTAGGTCTGGAGTTACACAAGTTCAGAATTATAGATTTCCTTCGTAAACCAGGAAGAGCATTTTAATAATCAATGATAATGTTAAGGCACTAGCTATTAATTTTCTTTTACTTTTAATTAATTGTATTTTAAATTCCACCAGCAATCACTGCCACAATTCAGTATCTATCCTATTGTCTGTATCATGATCAGAATTTACTCGTGCTGTCTGTGAGTTGCGAACAAGGAAGAGCTCTTGTGCAGTAAACCTGTAAATTATTCCATTGTTTGGCAGCATCATACTATATCCTGTTCTAACAGTGGCAGGAGGGTTAAACAGTGTTGTGAAAGGACAAAAGGTGACTTCAAATTGAAGTTTGAAGTATGCCCTGGGTTCAGGAGTACTGACTCAGATGGCAAAGTAACAGAACAAGTGACAAAAAAGGCAACTGCTCTGGACCGGATACTAAATCAAGTCACTATGACAATACCGATTACCTGGAAAGAAATTGAAAAAGAGCCATTGCAGAATGGCATGTCCACTTTATACTTTACTATCTGCAAGGAAGACCAGAAAGCTGAAGAGTTTCTCTCTATTGATCTGATGCCGTAACATTGAAAACATTTTTATTCCTCTTTCCCTGGTGGTTCAGTGGTTAAATGCAGCATCACCTTGTATGGCAATGACTCAGACATCTCAGGAAGATTCCCAATCTGTGCCTGTAAACTGTTATCGGGAACAGTGGCTATGAAGGCACAATTTACCACTGTATTTCTCATTGCCCCTGTCCCTTGCACCTCTAAGTCTGGATCAAAAGGACTTCTACTGAGTACTTTCCAAGGTTTATTGAACAGGATATCTATGGTCCCTGTGCCATTTATTAGGCAATAAAAATAATAGGGACTCAATTTACATATACGCATGAGGCTACAGAATCCTCAGATGAGGGCTTCAATGGGACAGCATACAGATAATGATTGACACTTCTGTACACCAAAAACACTTGCTATGTTCCCAGGCCTACCAGAAAGCCACTGTCAAGGAGCATAGACACTTGGTTGTGCGGAGAACTTGAAACAATTCTCTCCACCATGCAAATGGCAATTGACTTCATTACCACACATGTGAACCCAACCATCATGTAACATCATGTTACTGATGTCTTAACTTCTTTTGCAGCAAAAGCAGAAGTCCCACAACGTGTGGGAGATGCAATGGAAGCTCAAACTGAAGTCATGCAAAGTTAGCTTGGCCATGCAGACTTGGTCTGTTACCATCATGGCTGCAGATCATAGCACTCAAAGGAGTTTTCAGTGTCCCACAGCTGTCCTACAACCTATACTCCAACAGATTAGTGAGATTGTTGCAGTACCATTCAGTGGCATAGTGAAGCATGAACCCTGCAATCCTCTCATGAGATGAGTTCCCTTGCTACTGCCATTCCGTCAGTGTCTATTAGCAATGTACGTCCACGAGGCAGGCTGTATCTGCCCTTGTGGTGGCAGTATTGTCCAAAGTAGGGCCTTCCAGAACTAATTCTGTAATCATGCGAGACTAAGTGCAATCTCCCACACACAACATCAGCAGTGTTCCATCAGCTGTGCTGCAGCCAGTGGGGCAGCTCCATGTGGTGGCAGTAGGCAAGTCAAAAATACAAGGAAGAAAGGCACTAAGAGAATGCACAACATTGATGAGTCATCTTTGGCATCAAATATCTGACAGTTTGATTGCTAAGTTGGTTTGGAATGTCTGTTTTTGATGGCTTTTACTTCAGCGTTATGGACAAGACATCACTGTGGTGACAAATATCAGAGGGAGGATAACTGCAGGACTTACATGAAATAGGGGATTGAAGTTGTGTCAGGGGTGCCACTGATCACAGAGAGCCTGCTGGAAAGGAAATGCATTGGTTTTCGCTTCTTTCCCTCAGCTACTCAGTGTCTACATAGTGACAAGTTTATACAGGATGCTGCAAACCATGACAAATTATGACACACACTCAGGAGAGTAGTGTAGGAATCCTACAGAGTGGTTCAGGCAGCAAAAGTATTTCTTAAGCACCACAAGGTCTATTCAATGACATTTTGCGTGGTAGCATGCCTGCCATCACAAATGGCATAGGTTGAACAATGAATTCATGAGCCAAATGCAAAGCCAAAGGATGGAATTTTTCACTCAGAGCCCACCCCTCTGGTTTCTCATGGTGTCTTAAATATCGATGGTACAGCAGATTGCCACAGGATTGTGACATCATGGTTACTGCCAAAATAGCAGGCTGCATTGTACATTGAATGTGCTCACATATGGGAACAGACCACTTTGTGGTTTACAGTTTATGTCTGAATTTACATGTGAAATTCACAAAACAACATTTGCAACAAAAAAATGACCTACACCACTGGAAAACCTTCAATCCTCATGAAGTTGCAAGCATATTCTATGCAATCTTCTCTGTAAAGAGTGAGTGCAATGAATCATAGAATATAGAAAATGGCAGCAGGAGTGTAGGCCATTCAGCCCTCAAGCCTGCTCCACTATACAGTATGGTCATGCTGATCACCCAATTCAGAATCCTACTCCCACTTCCTCCCCATACCCTACGATCCGTTTAGCTCTAAGAACTATATCTAAACTCCTACTTGAAAGCATTCAATGTTATGGCCTGAACCACTTTCTGCAACAGAGAATTCCAAAAGCTTAGCATTCTCTGCGTGAGGAGATTTCTCCTATTCTCAATCCTAAATGGCCTACCCCATGTCTTTAGATTGCGACCCCCCCTTTAGATTGTGAGTCTCTGTTTTCAGTAACATCCCTCTTTCTTTGTACACAGGACTAAGTGACCTCACTTGTACAATGATAGATGGAAACTGTAAGATATCAGAGACATTTCCTGTACTTACTATTGCCTCTAGTACTGACAGGGTAACAAGCATAATGAGGATGGACATACTGACCATCTTCTCATCTGTGTGCTCATCGTAGCTGGGACATGTGGAACAGGATGTTGGAAGGCTTGAGGAATTTCATTAAGGTATTTTGCTATTTCCTGAGAAGCAGATCCTCTGAGAGAAGATTCGTTATTATTGGTTGGGCTGGATGGCAGAAATCCCACCTCATTTCATTTTTGGTGATGCAACAGCAAGAATTACTTTCAGAGAACTGAGTTAAGAAGAAAAATATTGGTGAAACCTATCAGCCTTGAAAGTGGTGCCTCCCAAAAGATATAGTATATAACATAGAGAAAGTAAATCCAAAACACTGTTTCAAATTAGACAGTGGGTCAAAGGGACACAGGCATAGACTGGAAAAAGGCAAATTTAGGAGTGCAGTTTTCTTTTTCTCTGAGTTGATGAGGAAAATGAGATACATGGCCATTTTGATCCATACCAATCTTGTGAGACATTGATAGCAACCTTCAGTGGAAAAATGGGAAACTGAAAGAGATTGGCTTTGGGCAGGCATTATGTACTTCTGAAGACTTACCATTGACAAATTCTGAGTGTAGGATGCCAGTCTTTTGGTGATAGATAGTGTATAGTTTGAGAGGCAAGAGAGAATGATGAGAAAATAGAGGTAATAATATCATCAGATATTTATAGAAAATTTTAGTACATTAATTAAATTTACCCTTATGTGACATTTTCCTTCTCAAAAAATTGCCAAAAGCTGGTAAGCCACTTTAGTTACAACTTCACAAGCAATAGCATACTTAAATGATGAAATTATCACAAACATAAGAAGTAAGCTTTTCTTTAGAAGCATTAAAAGTAACTTGAAGTTTAGGATTAATGATTGAAGAACAGATGCAGTAACCATCTAATCATTGTCTTCTAACGTCATGCAAAACTTTTGAGATATGTCAGTCACTGAAGCAATGCAATATCTTCATTTCAAAAGCTGTTTAAAGTTGCAAGTTTCACTTGAGCAGACAATCAAAAAAAGCATTACCGTATTTGCTACAGGATTTAAATAGTTTTATTCAGAGAAGGGAACCACAACATTTAGTAACCCTTCCGAAATGAAACTGGAACCTAGCACTGCTTTGTTTCCAAAAACCAATGACATACTCCAGATCTTACTTTAGAATACAACTACTGTTTTCATTAACGATTTTGACTTGGGTTAGCATTCAACTTTGGGGAAACTGCTGTAAAGATCAGAAAGACCACAAATTTGACATTTATAAATTATATAGAGGAGTACAGACAAGGAACAATATGTTACTTATAGCATTTTATCAGAATTTAACTCGAAAAAAATGGATTTCACCAAAGTAATTTCAGTAAGTGAACTCTTATCACAACAGCCAAATGGGTAGAAAAGTGAATTATGTCATAACTTGAATGACAACCACTACTGGCGTTTGCTTGCCTTCTGAAATTTCATTGTTCTAAAATTAGAAACACAGTTTGTAGTCAAATTTTCAGACTGGAAACAAATTTAAAATTTATTTGGAACAATCCATTTATATGGCATTTCTGAAATATTAGCAATCTCTTAAAGCTGATTCTTTTTGATTTTGCTTTCACACTGTCTTACTGCTATTGGTGCCTGGTGATCTATCAATGCGCAATGCTAGGACTGAATCAGCATCATGAGGACTCTTTAGCTCCTGTTGGAGTGATAAGATCTATCATAGTAGTTTAGTTTCTTTTAAAACTGCAAATTATGCCTAAGGTTGAGCTAAGTGGGGAAGGGTCATAGGAATTCAGTTTATTGAAGAATGCAATTGTTTCTTCAAGTAGATTGCATAAAACAGGGATGAACTCCCTGGAATTTGGAAGATTAAATGGCAACTTGAATTAGAATTTTGAAAGGAATTGATGGAGTAAACAGAGAGAGAGCAACAGAGAAAGAGAGAGAATCCTTTTCTATTGGTGAGTCAGTCAAGGCAAGGGGATATAGTCTTTAAATCAGAGTCCGGATATCCTAGAGGGAGATAAAGAAACACTTCTTCATGAAAAGGGTGACGGAGGTGTGGAATTCTCTCCCACAAAGGGCAGTCAATACTAACTTAATCAATAACTTTGTAATTGAGATCTGATAATTTTTTTTCAAGCCTATGTTATAAAGGAATGTATGATACTAGGATGGATACATAAATTTAGGATAATAGATCAATCACCTTCTTATTGACTGGCGAGCCAGGACTCAATAGCATACTCCTGTTCCCGCTTTATATTTGTTGTACTTTTACTTGGCTATGATTAGAAAATCAATAAATTGGGAAGTAAATTTTTCATAGGTTGTGATGATTATCTTTCTGCAATAGAATTGCAGAGATAAACACATGCAAAAGAAAACAATTTGAAAGCAGAAAGAGAGACTATTAGAATTAAGAACAGCACAGATCCCACTAATAAGCTGACACAAATAGATGAGGGTAGAATTTTATCACCCCTCTCCCACTCTCACCTTTCATAATTTTTGAGATAGGCATTGCTGTTTGATCAGGAGAAACTTTCTGTCAAGGAACGGGGATAGAATCTGAAAATCAGAGTCGGGATATTCCAGAGGGAGATAAAGACTTCTTCATGGAAAGGGGGACTGAGGTGTAGAATTCTCTCCCACAAAGGCAATCAATATCCATCCAGGACAAAGCAGTCTGCTTGATTGGCACTACATCAACAAGCAGCTACTCCCTCCACCTTCGCACAGCAGCCGTGTGTACTATCTACAAGATGCATTGCATAAATTCACCAAAGATCCTCAGACAGCACTTCCCAATCCCACAACCACCTCCATCTAGAAGGACAAGGGCAGCAGATATATGGGAACACCACCACCTTCAAGTTCCCCTCCAAGCCACTCACCATCCTGACTTGGAAATGTAATGCCATTCCTTCTGTGTTGCTGGGTCAAATTCCTGGAATTACTCCCCAAATAGCATTCCAGGTCAACACATAGCATGTGAACTGCAGCAGTTCAAGAATGAAGCTCACCACCACCTTCTCAAAAGCAACCAGAGACAGATAATAAATGCTGGCCAGCCAGCAACATCCACATCCCATGAATGCATAAAAAAAGGAAATTTCCTTAATGGAAGACTACACAAAAAACCCTATTGGGTTTACCTGCAGCTTAGTAGGATGGTCCTTCCTTCTCAGGCATTCTGTGTCCAGTTGAGAGACCTATGGTGAAGTCATCCGTTGGCCTTGCTATTGACTATCCCTTCCATGTGTTGGCAATCCCCTCTCTGCTGCCTCAACCTGTGAAAGCTTACAGGGCTCCTTGAGCAATCACGGCAAACTTCACAGTACCAACATCAGCACTGTCTTCCCCTGGCACTAGTAATACTAATTAGTCTCAAGCCTCTGATTGGCATGCAGCCCTTGGGGGAAGGATTTCCACAGTGCTCTAGACTTAATTTAATTGTGGACCTGATCCTGCTGGGGCAAGAGCCTGACTCTCTTAAATTTGCATTCAGCCTCACAAAAATGTTCAAAGTGAGTTTCCCACCAGTTTTCCAACTGCTGCATGTGAACACTGCCTCCAAACTTAGATTCCACCTAAAGGTAATTACTGTCAACATACAAATTACAGAAAATTATGTCCACTCCTGATATGCCATTAACTTATTGAGGATAATTTTAAATAGGCCTTCAATGAAACATGAAATTGGGCCTGTCGGATCAGTCAAATTGTGTTAGTTCAGGTCTATCTAATCTCCAATAATATACTTGCCAATAGACACTTTGTGGCCTTCAGGCAATTGAAGATCCCAACCAAAACAGGCAAGGGCTTTCAAACCTTATTGAAATGAGGAACAAGTGACATCACAACCCTGATGGGTTGACTCAATAAAGCCAGGTTTTCTCTCATTCCATGATGGCAAGAAATGGTTGGTCTTAATTTTCTATCAAGATGTATTTTAAAGGTATATAAATTTTGGTTGAGTGTGATCCATGTTTATTTCAAAATTAATGCAGATTTAATAGTGCAGAGAAAAGAATTTGTCTTCTTTTTATAAAGATTGGTCACTTGTGGCGAATTTAATTGAATAAACAGAAAATATTAATTTCTGCATTAATCTCCTCTAAATTCTTTATTGAGTTTCTTACAACTTTCTTTGTGGTGAATTTTATCAGAGATAAAAAAATGTGCTGGAGAATACATGGACCCAGAATGTTGAGTCAATTTATTGATAACAATATCGCCTTTCAAAAGATGCTTAAGACCAATGACTCAAAGTTATTCCTTTTATATGAATAAATAGGGAAATAAAGCACGCCCATTCAGTTTAAATCCTTTCATATTTGTAAGGCTTTAAAAATATGTTTTTGCATTGGTGCTGGCATGAGACCATGTTCTGGTAACGAGTACATTAAAGTATTTTCTATCGACAGAGACAGTCCAAACAAGGCATTCTGAGGAGTTATTCCAGAAAAATATCTATTAGGTACCATAGCTATGATATAATATTCAAATACATTTTGAGAGAATTATACATTCGTGGGTTCTTCACAATGCTCCAGCTGAATAGCAATAAAATACTTCAAATGGTCAGAATAGTGTACTCCAGAGCCCAAAAACACTAATATGTTTTTCACTGATCTTTGTGTCTGGCCACTTTAGAAGTAATTTCACATTTCTTGTCAGCGCTATGATAGGCTATAGCTCGTCCCACAGTGACATGTTCTAATTACTGTTTCAGTCAGCTAACACAGTAGCTTCTTGGCCAAAAAACTATAGGGGAGAAAGAAAAGGATCACAGAAGCACAGTATTGTTACAGAGCAGAGGAGGCCATTTGGCTAATTGCGACAGCAATGGCCCTTCAAATGAGCAATTCACTGAAAGCCATTCCCACCCCCACCCCCACTTCTCCCCATAACCTTACATATTCTTCCTTTCCAGATAAAGGTTTGATTCTGCTTTGAAAGTTTGATTTGGATCTGCCTGCACCATAGACTCAGGTAGAGCATTCCAGACCTTAAACAATTATAATGTTTGCAATCCCTGCAGTCTACAGACACTGCAATTAATTTGGGTGAAAACATTGAAAAAAAAAATCTTCATTATTACGGTAAATGTATTTATTTTCTAAGCTCTTTACACCATGGTCGATTTAATTACTTTGATAGCTGTGTGCCTCAGAGCTTTAGAAGAACATTTTATGTTATCTGTTCATGGATTATCTTGGAGCAACATTTGTCCTGGAATTTCTACCTCCAGCCGTGTTACAATCAATTTGTTAAATTGTGTCTTCTAATCTTTCGTATTAATGATTACTGGGAGTTCATATATACTCTGTAAGACTTTGGGCAATTTTCATATGTCTAATCCAAGGATGTTTTTCAACAATTTCAGGAAATCTAACCAAAAAAACATGTAAATCAAATGTTCTGGGACATTTTGTTAGGAAGTAGATGATAAACCAGAAAGCAAGTTTAAATCTAAATAAATATGTGATGAGGATGCCATTATCACAATGAGTCACTTTAAGTACTGTCCTATTTTTTCACCCGGCAGCAGTATATTGTCAATTAAGTTGTCAATTATAAAACAGAGTTAACGTTTCAGGTCCAGTAGCCCTTCTTCAGAATGACCTGGAGAAGTTGCTGGACCCAGATCATTAACTCTGCTTTCTCTCCAGAGATGTTGCCAGACCTGCTGAGATTTTTCCAGAAATTTCTGTTTTTGTTTTTGATTTCCAGCATTCTCAGTGTTTGGGGTTTTTTTTTAATTTGTTAAGGACGGTTATAGCTTGTCAAATACCTGACTCGTGGTACAACTCACCTCATTAATATTCAGCTTCTTATCTTACCAAACACAATGAACAAAGTAACGTCAAAGGTTTTCTCATTGAAATCCTGCTGCAGTACAAAACAGTTCAGTACAAAATTGTTCAGTACAAAACAGTATCTCAGAGCATGATTGATGGGCACCACATGCATTCGTCCCTCATCCATGAACACCGGCATTCAATATTTGCCAAGCCCTCACGATCCTCATGTGACCCTTCTGATCAACTTTAAGGACACTTAACAAGCACAGACCTTCACTACAGGTGCACTGATAGTGAGCGTTGAAAGGCTTTGGAAGGATATTTTGCATGCAAAGCAGATTGGACTGGACCAGAGTTCACCTCAGGGCTAAGTGCTTGCTGTCTTCGCACTCACTCAGTTTGTGCCTGCAGCATCCATGCCTTGCCTTACCTGCTATACCTTGCCACTTGGTTGCTGGCGCTTCCTGTGCAGCATACAGACTACACATTTATTCAACCAATGTAAGAAAGTGGGTAGGACTCATCCTCAGTTTAGACACGGAGTTGGAGGGATGGGGCTACTGCTGTTAGTCAGGATGTCATGGAACTGTCGATCATGGTCACAGTTTGCTCACAGTCCAGAGGCTTGGCTACAGTCGTTCATCCTCTTGGGCCAAACATGACCAAAGGTCCTGTCTGACTACAGTCTGGGGAGTGGGCAACGGTGCATCCTGTAGGACTGTCACAAGCACACAGGAAATTCATGCTTTGGCCATCAGGGAGCTACAAACACATATACATTCCACTATGGAGGAAACCTGGAAGTGAGGCAATCAATCGCAACGGACCCCAGAGTTTAAAAACCAGGCAGGAAAACACACTGACGCTTCATCAGAGGCTGCACTGAGGATGTTACCAAGCATGGCAATGAAACTTCTGCGGAACAACAAACCAGCTCGGTGAGACAGCCAACCTCAACACTCACAATCCGAGCTACAAATCTACTCCAAAACCTTACAAACACAGCAGTCAGGAGCCTGGTCAGTCATGTCTAGGGGCTGTTTGTTGAAGTCAGTTAGAGGTCTGGGGTGAAAACAGTGCTGATGATTGAGAGGGCCTCAAAGAGGATTCAATATGTGCAGTGTGTGGATCATTGCCAAAATGGATGGGGAGACAGTTCTGGTGGTAAAGCAGAAGCATGTGTGGAGATGGAGACAAGGATGGTGACGGGGTAAACTCAAGGTATATGGGAGTTAGCTGATATGTTTCTCAACTCACTTCTCCTGCTTTCTCCCTGTAACCCTTGATCAGCTTACTAATCAAGAACCTATCTACCTTTGTCTTAAATACACTCAATGACTTGCCCTCCACAGTGTAATGACTGTAATGAGGTCAGCCAGATGGACATCATACTTTTGAGTTCGCTGATTGGGGCTGTTAAGCTGGTCCAATCAGGGAGCTCTGGCTGACAGATGAAAACAGGAGTGTCTGATGGGAATTGACTCTGATGAGGCTGTACCAGGGTCAAGGACTTTCCAAGTGTAAATGAAGGGTGACTTGGTGATGGAATATTGGCCTCTGTGGGGATTATTTCACACAGCCCTCTGCGACAATGAGTTCCACAAATTAACTGCTCTCTGGCTGAAGAAAAACCTCCTTATCTCAGTTCTAAAGTATTGCCGTTTCACTCTCAGGATGTGCCCTTGAATGTCCTAATCGTGAAAACATCTTCTCCATGTCCACTGTCTCCAGGCCTCTCGGTGTTCAATATGTTTTAATCAGGTTCTTCTAAACTGCATCAAGTACAGACCTAGTGTCCTCAAACATATGTCATGCCCTTCATTCCCAGAATATTTCTTAGAAATCTCCTCTGGACCTCTTCCCAGGTCAACACATCCTTCCTTAGATACAGGGTCCAAAACTGCTCTCAATATTCCAAAAGCATTCTGAACAGAGACTTCTACAGCCTCAGCAGGATGTCTTCACTCTTGTATTTGAGCCCTCCTGAAATAAATGCTAACATTGCAATTGCTTTCCTAGTTGCCAATTGAACCTGCAAGTTAACCTAAAGAGAATCCTGAACTAGGACTTCTAATTCCTTTGTACTTCTGAAGCCTTACCCTGTTTAGAAAATAGTCCATGCTTCTATTCTTCCCACCAAAGTGCATAACCTCATACTTTCTCACATTGTATCCATCTGCCACTTCTTTGCTCAGTCTTGTAGCCTGTCCAATTCCTTCTGCAGCCTCTCTGCTTTATCAACACTACCTGTCTCTACACCTACATTTGTGTCATCTGCAAACTCAGCAATAAAGCTTCATCTAGATAATTACGAATAGTTGTGGTTGCAACACTGACCCCTGTGGAACTACATGAGTCACTGGCTGCCATCTTGAAAAAGACCCCTTTATCCCTACTCCTTGCCTTCTGCCAGTCAGCCAATCCTCTATCCATGCTAGTGCGTTGCCCTGAACAGTATGAGCTCTTACCTATTTAGCAGCCTTCTGTTTACCACTGTCAAAGGCCTTCTGGAAATCCAGATAAATCATGTCCACTGGCTCTCCAATTTGTCAGGCATGACCTCCCCTTGACTAAGCCATGCTGACTCAGCCTTATTTTACCATGCACTTGGAATCATAGAAGTCCTACAGTGCAGAAAGAAGACATTTGGCCCATCGTGTCTGTACCAAACCTCTGAAGAGCAACCCACCCACACCTATCCCGTATCCCTGCATTTACCATGACCAATCCACTTACCTGCACATTCCTGAATGCTGTGGGGCAATTTAGCATAGCCAACACACCAACCTGCTAAGCTTTGGACTGTGGGAGGAAACCGGAACACCCAGCAAAAACACACACAGAAACAGGGAAAACATGCAAACTCTACACAATCACCCAAGGCTAGAATCAAACCAGAGTCCCTGGTGCTGAGGCAGCAGCACTAATCACTGTGCCACCCACTTCCAGTACTCTGCAATCTCATCCTTAATAATGGACTCTGAAATCTTACCAATGACCAAGGTCAGGCTAACCAGCCTATAGTTATACAGGAGTGTTATATTAGCCATTTTCCATTTCTCTGGGACCCTTCCTGACTCTAGTGATTCCTGAAAGATCATCACCAATGACTCCACAATTTCTTTAGCTATCGCCTTCAAAATTCTGGGATGTAGACCATCTGATCCAGGTTATTTATCCACCTTCACACCTTTCAGCTTCCCTAGTACCTCCTTCTTTGTGATGGTTACTCACTCACTTCTGCCCCCTGAATCCTTAGATATTCTGGTATGCTGCTGGTGTCTTCAACTGTAAAAACTAAAGCAAAATACATATTCAACTCCTTCACCACTTATTTATTCCCCATTGTTACTTCATTTATACGAAGGATGAGCCCTTTTTAGATGTGGAGATTTTGGAATGAAGGAAATTGATATTTCTCTTTCACCTAAAGATTGCAAGGATTTTTAGTATTATTTTTATACATTTTATGGGGCAGCAATATTTTTCACTGCACATGCACGCCACCAACTGTTAATGTTAAGGGGAGATGATTGCCTTGTGGTATTATCATTGGACTATTAATCCAGAGACCCAGATAAAGTTCTGGGGAACTGGGTTCGAATCCCACCATGGCAGATGGTGGAATTTAAATTCAATAAAATATCTGGAATTAAGAATCTGATGATGACCGTGAATCCATTGTCAATTGTCAGGAAAAACCCATCTGCTTCACTAAGGTCCTTTAGGGAGGGAAACTGCCATACTTGCCTGGTCTGGCCTACATGTGACTCCAGAACCACAGCAATGTGGTTGACTCTGAACTGCCCTCTGGGCAATTAGGGATGGGCAATAAATGCTGCCTAGCCAGCAACCCCCTCATCCTGGGAATGAATAAAAAAAATTCTACAGAAATGCATGTTCAAAATATCCTTACTGTGAATTATACTGGAGGCCCAAAAATTTCATGTTTATTAGTGCTAGAGAAATATTTGACCATTATTGATTATGTCTACTGTAATAATCAATAATACATTTGCCATCTTTATAAAAATCAGAGCTCAAAAATTACTTGCTGATATGGGAGGATGAATTCTTATTGTACTTGTGCGACAGCCCTTAATCCATTACTTTAATCTCGTTTTTAGGGTGTTAAAACCTCATAAAATAGTGAAATAAGAATGTCAGTTAATATTTATTTTCCAATATCATCGATATTAATGTTGGAAGTCATATTTTGCAGTATTAATGGAAAGTCTTGAAGGAGTAAACTGAGATAGTCAGGCCCAGAGCTATTGGGAGAAAATTCCAGCAGGTGTAGGCTACTGAAGGCACAACTGCCTTTTCTGTTCTTCAGCATCTAGTCCTCCTTTTCATCTCCAAATTCACACTCTTTCTGACCTACTTCCTACATCTCCCAGTTGGCCCATTGGTTTATTGAAGAACTTATTTCTATTTCTATGGAATCTTAATTATCTTTCAGATGTTCATTCACTCGCCTTTTTTTTAACTGTTTGGATTCCTTTTTAACAAATGAAATTGGTAGGGAATTGGTAGGCAGCACGGTGCCTCAGTGGTTAGCACTGTTGTTCACAGCACCAGGGACCTGGGTTTGATTCCACCCTTGGACGGGCTGTCTGTGTGGAATTTGCACATTCTCCCCATGTCTGCGTGGGTTTCCTCCAGGAGCTCTGGTTTCCTCCCAGTCCAAAGATGTGCAGGCTAGGTGGATTGGCCATGCTAAATTGCCCATAGTGTTCGGGGATGTGTAGATTAGGTGGGTTATAGGAGGATGGGTCTGAGTGGGATGCTCTGAGGGTTGGTGTGGACTTGTTGGGCCAAAGGGCCTGTTTCTGCATTGTAAGGAATTTTATGATTTCTACATCCTATCTATTGTGTAAGGGCATTTGGACCCTGGAGCACCCTTGCAATGATATCATGGAGCTGCTCCTCACTGGACATAATTAGCACCATTTGTGTGAACTTAGTTAGATTGGGTTTTACTAGATTTGAAGGATGAAGCACATACAGTATTTTAATAACATAATAGTACAATTAGAATCTGGTACATTTGAGATTGTCACATATTGTATTTAGTATTAATATGCAATAAACGAAGTTCTAAAGAAGCTTAAGCCTGAAGATAGTTCTTGACTTTACCTTCTCCTCACCCAGTCTGTCTTGAACCCAAACTCTGCATGTCGGCATAAAGCCTCACAAAGACTATCAACACTCGTTAGAATTTCCCCACCCTCCAGCTTGGTTCTTTTTCAGATACTCTTGAAGTATTATGTCTAATGAGGAATATTTTTGATTATCTCCATCAGATTTCTTCATAATCTCCAATATTCTAGAATGAAAAGTTACCAAGTTTCCATAACCTCTTGTATAACTAAAGTCTTTGACCCCTGCGATAATCCTTTTAATTTTTCATTTGTATCCTTTCTGTGGCCTTAACATCCTTTTTGAAATAAGGTCTCTAACTAGCCACGATATTTGTACTATAGCCTAACCTGTGCATTATTTATGTTTACCATTTATATTTCGCTTTTGCACTCATGTTTCTTTCAATATAACCGTGTCTCCACTCTGCAGTTCTACTATGGAATCTTGTACAACAGTGGCTAACATTCCTGTCTCTTAGGCTGAAGCTCTATGCTTCAGTCCCACCCAGGATTTCACAGTGAAGAAAGGTGTGTACATACTATGGCTAGATGAGTAAACCTGTACATCCTTTCAACACATGCCAACAGCATGAGGTAAGATTGGGAGAGATACCTGGTCAGTGCTGGAAGTGAAAGAAAGTTGCTGTCTCTGCCATTATTATCCATTTATCCAGAGTATGGTGTACAAGTTTCCACGATCCCTTGGTAAATAGCCAAGGTCTTATTCCCAAGTTGGGGAGTCCAAAGGGGCATAAGTTTAAGATGAGAGGGGAAAGATTTAAAAGGGATCTAAGGATAACTTTTTCACACAGAGAGTGGTTTGTGTATGGAATGTGCTGCCAGAGCAAGTGATGAAGGCTGCTACAATGACAACATTTAAAAGGCCTCTGAATGAGTACATGTATAGGAAGGGTTTAGAGGGATGTGAGCCAAATGCTGGCAAATGGGACTAGATTAATTTAGGATATCTGGGCGGCATGGGCAAGTTGGACTGAAGGGTCTGTTTCTGTGTTGTATGTCTCTATGACTCTGTCTTGGACTCCTCAAGTGAACTGGCACTCACTGTCACAGCTCTACTCGTTTTAATGTTTTTCCAAGGTTCATTTATTTTAATTTTTAAAAAACTACATGCTACTTTGTACTTAATCTGTGCTTATATATAAGGTAGCTTCAAAATAAGAAAAAAATTACGATCAGGATTGAATGTCTAAATCCTTTAGTATTTCTGTTTTACAATGCCAAGGTTAGAACTGTGAAACCTAATTATACATTTGTAGTAGGCGGTTTCAAAGTATTTTACTTCCACATACTTCAATTAGTACTTTTACCTTTCTGTGTTAAAAAAGAACATCTAAAGTGTTAACTGGTGCCTTAAACACACTGGTTAGGAGGAAGACAGTCAAGCACTGAACTGTGCCTAGGGCCAGTTATCTATCAGGAATCTAATATTGTCTTACTCAGAGGAATCATAAAGCTGCAAACAGTAGCAGGATTTAAAAAGCAATTTTAAATTTTCCTACATTCACATTTTGGATGAATCAGCAACTATATGTAGTTCCTCTATTTCATCACTCAATATCAATGTATTAGGGAGTTTGGAATATGTACCTTATACAAACACATACTGATTGTTAATTTTAACTTGTAAAATTGATGTAAAGACTGGAACAAGAACATTTAGAAGTGTTGTGTATATTATATATTTGATTGCATAGGAGTGTGTCACAAGATCAAAAGTTCAGTTGAAGTGTCTAGTGCTTTATTAATGTCATACGAACTTAGTTGCGTTGGAATCCTGAAACTTTCTGCTTTAAGATGACATAGAAAACAAAGACATTTACTTATGATTCTATTTCTGATTTTCTTCATTCAAACGGTTGTGAACCTTTGAAATTCTCTGTCTCTGAAGGCTGTGGATGTTCGGTCATTCAGTATGTTCAAAATTTAGATCAATAAATTTTTGGACTGTAAAGGAATCAAGGGTTATGTGGTAGAACATGGCAGTGGGTTGAAGAACAACCATGATCTTCACAAATTGAGGAGCTGGCCTAAAAATTATATTGCCTATTCCTTCCTCCTTAGTTTCCATCAAAAATGAAGAAATCTCATTTGCATGTAGTAGGATCTGGACAGTCATGTTTAGGATGATAAATGGTAATATATACTTGTCCCTCAAAACTGTCATACAATGGACATTGCCAACAAGAGAAAGCACTAAATGATTTAACAATCACTGAATTTTCTCCAATTAACATTCTGGGCTTACATGAATATTGAGACTATCTCATATAAGCCCCAATTCAGAAGTGTAACAACATGCACTTCATTTACCTCGATGAGGGCTGCTGCAATAATACTCAAGGAATGCAACACCATCCATGACAAAGTAGTGCATCTGAAGGGAACATCATCCATTAGCCTTAATATTTACCACTGGGGCACTGTGGTTGCATGTACTGTGCAGTGCATTCATTCTCTTTTTCAACAGAAACTACCAAACCTGAAAACTCTATCACTCAAAAGGTCAAGCACAGTACAAATGAACAAATGAAGAAGTACAGCAAAGGAAGGCCCTTCGGCCCTCCAAGCCTGTGCCGACCAACATGTCCTAATTAATCTAAAAACAAACCTGCCATTTTTCGAACTGTATCCCTCTATTCCCTCCTTATTCATGTGCCCATCTGGGTGTCTCTTTAATGTCTTTAGTGTGCCTGCTTCCACTGCCTCTTCTGGTAGTGTATTCCAGGCTGAAATTCCAGGCATATGGGGAACACCATCATTTCCAAGATTCCTGTCAAGTCACTCACAATCTTGACTTACACACATACTGTTTTTACTTCCTCCTTAGTGATCAAAAAACTGGTACCTCTGCTTAACAGCATGGCAGAAGTATCTTTACCATACAGACTGCTGAAGTTCAAGAAGATGGTTTATTACCAACTTCTAGCTGTGGATTGGCAATAAATGCTGACCTCGACAGTGATACCTATATCCCAAGAATGATATGATGAAATCTTCTTTTGTTGTATCAGTTTTTACTACAGGGCCCAGTAATCTATGAAACATGGTAACAAGCACGGAATAGGCAGTTTAAAGGGATTGCTGCCTTCAAGTGAGTGCTAATTGCCACATTCGGTTCTGCCTACCATTAGGGTGGGGTTTATTGCAAGGTTTTCAATATGTCACTCAAAATGGTTGAGGGGCTTCTGAAGAATGGTCCCAGAATCACAGCTAGTTGGAGAAGACATCTGAAAAAGATGGTAGCACATCCTGTATAGAAAAGAACTGGTGAACCACACTGCTGAAAAGACAACTGTACTAAACTATGTAGTTGAGGACTCAGTGAGTATAATCACAAATAGCAGTCTATGCTTTTAGAACTCATTATGAAGCTCTTGGAGTTAGCAGGCAGCTAAGTCTTGGTGTCAGGGTTCTGAAAAATTCCTTGGACCTGTGGGAGGTCAAAAGATATGCCACTAATAATTCAGTGCAGCTTTGAGGAAGGATGAAGGACACACTTAAGCTGTGATAACAAGGTGTAGAGCTGGATGAACACAGCAGGCCAAGCAGCATCGGAGGAGCAGGAAGGCTGATGTTTCAAGCCTAGACCCTTCTTCTTGTTATCTTGTTATCTCAGATTCTCCAGCATCTGCAGTTCCTACTATCTCTGAAACATTTAAGCTGTATTTGGTTTATGCAAGTGAGCCAGGATAGAGTTCAGGGCACCAGGGGCAGTACTGACTTCTGTTTAGAAAGTATGAAGTTGTGCCTGTGAATAAGTACTGGAGTGTGGTTTCCAAGAATCCAGAGGAGAGCAGATGAAGGAAAAGAAGCTGGACTACCAGAAAAGAGCAGTGGTTGAAAGAGTCCATGAAAGACCAGCTTTAGAGGTATTTTCCAGACCAGATCATCAAAAATGAAGAATCATACTGCCTTGTGAAGTTTAAATGACACTTGGCGACTCACAATGTTCTTAACATCTGGAGGGAATTGCTGAAAAATCCAAGGGATCTGTCTTTTTAGCAGTTGCTATTTGATGCATTCTGTAGGGTGTTCAATAATCATTTGACTTTTAACTGTATTTGCCTCATATTTAAGTTTGAGATGTTAGAATATAAGTCACGTCTATCTTTATATAGCGCAACACTTTATTGTCAATAATTCTGCATGTTTGTTTAAGTTTCACTTGTAATAAATCCATTATTCTTTGCTCAGTAATGAAATGTAATTGAATTGATTTTAACAATAAACCGTACACAGTTTAAAACCTACGTAACAGGCTGGATCATCAACCTGGTTAAATTTAAAATTTGATAAAAGCAGTAGATACATGAAACTAGAAACGAATCAGAGCATTCCTTCCAACCTTGGTCTTGGCAAAATAAATTAAAGAACTAAAGGTAGCCTACAGGAATGAGTCAGTATGGACATCTTCCCATTTGATTAGTTAGGATGTTCCAGTAGTTGTTTTGCATAATTTATACTCAAACACATTTTTCATCATTTAAATGCTACTGTAAAGTTCAAGCTGAAATGAACAGAATATCACAACACAATGCACACTATATATGTTTAATCTCATTTCTGAAATCCCCACTTGACAACTAGTCTTGCTCCACTGACAAATTATATTTTATTCAGGCACTGCTGCAGTTGGATAGACATTTTGGAATTGGAGGCTTTTAGTTGATGTCTCAGAATGCATCAATAATTATAGAATTCTTTTTGTTGAAGTGACTGTCAAAGCAACTTGCTGGTCTTTACAGTTCAATTCTTCAATTGATTTGGTAAAAGGAGTTTGGAATAGCTTTACAGCAAATTATATACCATCATTTTCTTCGGATAAGTGTTTATCTTTTAAGATTAATATTATGGTGGAATTACTGCAGTTTTTATTCCTTTAATGTTAGTTTCTGCTACAGCAAGACTATATTGCAAACGCTAAGGAAGAAAATGATTGACCTAGGGAGAATTGTGTTTCTCAGATACAGATGAAATTATGTAGAATTTAGATAAAAATAGTCAACAGAAGGTAACACAACTCTATTAAATGGTTAATAGTCCAGAAATTCTACACATAGATTTGCCACACTTATAGCCATACTGCTTCCCATTATCCTCTCCACACCTCTCTATACCGCACTTTATTCCTTTAGGACAATCCCTAAAACCTACCCTTTTCATCATGCTTTTTTACTTGACCTCAGTCTCCTCACGTAGCTTGGTGTGATAACTATGTTGGCGCATGTTCTGATATTTTGTTAGGATAAAGGTGCGGATTATGTTGTTTTCATAATAGAAACAAAGGTTTCTTCATGTGGAGAGCGCAGTCCACACATAAGTGGACAAAATAATTGATAAAAATACATTAGAATGAATACCATGCATGTTATTTGGTTTTAGAGGTTGAACAATGGGATAACTAGTTTGGAGTGATCGCATGGGCAATTAAGGAATGGAGCAAGAAATTTATCTCTACTTCACTGATTATGAGAACAAGAAAGTAAAATGTGAAAGATTAGTAATGTCATGCATGATGATAGAAATGAAGGTGGGATTGCGGAGGGGCAGAAGAAAATAGATGTTTTAGGATTCTGCACTGGGTACAAAAACAGTAATAGATGTGCATACATATCAACATAAACAAATATTGGATGAAGACAAAAAAGTAGGTTTCAGCCAAAAAGCACCTTGAGCCTGCCTGTCCCTTCAACAAGATAATTTTGTATTATTAATTCATGGGATGTGGGCTTTGCTGGTTGGACCAGCATTTACTGCGTGTCCCTAGTTGCCCTTAAGAAGATAGTGGTGAACTGCTTTCTTGAACTATTGCATCATGACTGAAAGCCTATATTAATTTCACCTATCTGCCTGTTTTCCAGGCTGACTGAAAAATCCTTTCCTCATTTCAATTCTAAATAGCCTACATCATTATCCTGACACCAGGAACCTTTATTCTAGACTTTCCACCCACGGGAAGCAGCTGCTCAGCAACTACTCTGTCAAGCCATATAAAAATTTTATACATTTCAATAAGAAGTCCTATTTCATTCTTTAAAATGCTATAAAATATCATCTCAGGAATCAGTCTAATGAAAACTTGTTGCTCCAACTCAAAGGCAAGTACATCCTTCCAGAGGCAAGGACACCTAACTTGCATACAGTCTTTGGGTGCAGCCACAAAAGCCATAAACAATTGCAACAAGTCTTCCTTAACTTTAAACATTGTAAACCTCTTGCAACAATGGCAAACATTTTAAACCTTTGAAAAGGGCCACATGGACTTCAGGAGAATAAATGTAATTGGAGAAATGCAGTGTATTTGAATTTCCAAAAGGCATTCAATAAATACCACATAAAATATTACTGCATGAGAGGCCATGTGACATATTTGATAGAAGACTGACTAGCTAACAGAGAAAAAAAGAGTTAGAATAAACTGACCACTTTAAAATTGGAAAACTGTAACTATCTGCAGGCAATAGTGCTGGGGCCTCAACTATTTTGATATATATTAATAACTTGGATGAAGGGACTGACTGTGTTGGATCCAATATTTGCTGATGGTATAAAATTACATTCAGAAGAAAGTTGTGAGGATGATGCAAAGAGGCTGTACAAGTATATAGGTGGGCTAGTTGAGCCAGCAAAAATTTGGCAAACCAAGTATATTGTGGAAAATGAGAGGTTGACAGTTTGGCAGGAAAAATAGAAAAGTAGAATATTATTTCACTGGAGAAATATTGTAGGAAGCTATGGTACAGAGGGATCTTAATGTCCTTGTACGTAAGTCACAAAAAGTCTGAGAGTAATTAGCAAGGAAAACAGAATGTTGGCATATATTGCAGGGGCATAGTGCAGTGATGAGATGTACAATTTTAGTCTCCTCACTCAAGGAAAATACACTTGCATTCAAGCAGTTCTGAAAAGGTTTGTTATTCCTGCAATGAATCTTATGAGGTAAGGGTGAATAGGTTGGTCTTATACTTAACCAGAATGTAGGAGAACGAGCGATGATCTTACTCAAACATAAAAGCTTCTGAACAGACTAGTCAGGGTATATGAATGTCATATGTTTCCTCTTGCGGGAAATCTAGAACTAATGCCATGACTCAAAAGGAGGCCTCCAATTTAAGATGGAGATGATAAGGAATTTCTAATCTCAGTGTTGTTAACCAGTGGAATTCTCTTCCACGAGGAGGAATGGAATCTGGGTTAATGAATATTTTAAATGCTGAGTTAGAGAATTTTTTGATCGATAAAAAATTCAAGGGATATGGAGACCAAGCAAAAAAGTGGAGTTAATGCCATAATCAAAAATGGCATGATCATATTGAGCTGGACAAGCGGCTCAAACGACTGCTTGGTTTACTCCTGCTCTTATTTCTTATAAGACCATGAGACATGATCTTAGTGGACGCTTTCATTGCTTAAATGGTTATCCACTGTTACTGAGATAAAAGGTACTGCAGATGCTGGAGAATCCGAGATAACAAGCATGGGGCTGGATGAACACAGCAGGTCAAGCAGCATCATAGGAGCAGGAAAACTTGACGTTTC
>JAHRHZ010000140.1:18409805-18449275 GCA_024137785.1 Ginglymostoma cirratum | reverse complement strand
ACACACACACACACACACACACACACACACACACACACACACACACAGGAACAGGACATAGAAAGGCTGGACAGGTGGAGGGTTGCCCAGTATCAGACTCCTTGCCCCGTATGAGGAGAGAATCCTGGCCCTCGCAGGAGAAAACAGAGATTGCTTGTCACAGGAAGCTGAAACATCCATGACTGCCATACAAGTAAGTGGCACTTTGCAGACCCTGGTATTCTCCCATTAACCCTGCTATCACTTTCAGCCATTTGAACGCTGGCCCTGATGCCCACACTGAGATTTGTTTTGCAGATTCCACTAGCTCTTTGAAAAGTTCTGACAGGCTGTGATGAGCTCTGTACTTTCTCTGTGACAAAACACCCAGCTCCGCCCAGTTCCATCCTCAACCTTGGAACACTTAAAGGAACAGTCAGCAAGACTACCTCACACATTGCCCACCAGCGCTCAGTAGAAACAGTCAAGATGGAGAGTGAAGGTATACAATCTAGTGAGCACCTCACCGTAACAGCTCTGCAGCTGGTCAAGGACAAAACAACCAAGGTTGTTGGCACTCAGAGGACCGCAGAAGACCAGCCACCTGCTCAGGGCCAGGCAGCAGAGGAGTCTGTCGTGTCAACAATTAATGACTTTACCCAAATGAAAAGGGAGGAGCAGCAGTGACAGAAAGGCAAATGGAAGGTAATTGCCCTCCATGCCCAGAAACTACATCAGTGCAGCTAGTCAAGTGACTACCTGACTCCCTGTATTGACAGGGTGGCAGCTATCTTCGAAACCCAGACTCAGCATCCCCAGGGATTGCTAGAGAACTGCACACACCTGCACTCCATTGTCACAGCCATTGGTCCCCGGGGATGAAGATGTAGCAGCAGTAGGACAGGGAACATGGAGCCTACTCCAGATGGCCCCTTCCTCAAAGAAGTCAGAGTAATGCCAGGAGGCACCCAGCCAGAGAGAAACCATGTACTGGTCCCTCAGCTGTTTCCACTCCACTCAGAACACTGCAGAAGAGGTTGAGCCCTCCCATCTTCACCTTGTTTGCCACTCCCAGATCCTTGGATGTTCAAATTAAGGAAGTTTGATTTGCCTCTGGCAGCAAGAATGGCACGTCCGGCCTCTAGGCACGAGCACCTCTGCATCATCCCATCAAAGCTCCAAGGCGTACAGCCTTCGCATCAAAGCATGCTCTCCCTACTCCAGCTGTGGAACCAAGGAGTGCATTTGGAGGTAGCGGGAGGAAGAGAAAGAAGAAAACATATTGAGGGCACTTTAGTAATATGGGTGAAGAGGTCTATCTTGTGTTTCAGAATTTATACATAAATGTAGTTGACTGTAACTTCCATGTAATTGCTTTTGAGCCTCTCTGTGTAGATGCTCAGCATATTATCACATCTGGCAGCAAATCATGGCCACACAGGAGGTTTCATGAATTGAGGTTTACACACAGAACTAATGGTATCAACTATAATCAGGTGGGAACAATGTACACACAGGGCTCAGTGTGTTGCTGGCACCTTTAGCTGTCCTAGAATATGATCCCTGATGTGTGGATCCTTCTGTGCGCAAAGGTATAGCTGCAAAAGAGTTGTCCAGTGCTGGTTGTGCCAGGGACGTGCCACCCCTACAAAGGGGGACAATGCTGTAGGATAGCCAGGAAGTATTGCTTCCAGCAGGCCTTGTTTAGGGACGTATAACTGATGTTGCCCCCTTTGAATGCCCCTCTTAATGGTTTGTACTGCAGCCCCCTTCCTCACACATCGAGTCACTTACCCTGCCCACTCTGAGTGTGGTCACAGCTAACTCGCTCCCCATTACGCGCTTTCAATTTCCAGCATGATGGAAGACGACAGTGGGCACACCTTTGCCAGCAGCTTCAAGCCTCAGCCTGATGCTCTTCCAAGTAGCCCATCTCATCGACCCCATAGGATTCACACTTTCCTGAGTCTCTGCCCAACCCATCGAAAAATATTCCTACACCTGCCTACCATCCCACCCAGACCCTGTCATATTCCTGGTGTTACCATTCAAATTCCTCCTCTTGAAGCCATGGTATTAGTGACCGTTAACAGCATCCTGGAGGAGCAACATCTCATCTTCAAACTAGGCACTTTACAACTTTCTGGGCTCAGTATTGAGTTCAACACCTTCAAATTGTGAACCTGTTCCCTCCCTTTCTTTTAGCTTTGCTTGTTACATTCTCTGTCACCTTCTGTCCCTACCCCCAATGCAATGGGACTGTTTGTTCTTTCCAGTCTGGCAGTTAGACATACCATTGTTCTGCTATTCATACATTCTGATCACTTAATCTGAACTACCCATGACCTTTCTCCACCAGCATTCCGACTGCTGCCCCCCCATTTTGCATAATAAGTGCCCCCTCCAAACTTCACTTTAGCTCTGATGAAGAGTCATCTTAGCAAAACGTTAGCTTGCTTTCTCTCCATGGGTGCTGCCTGGCCCATTGTGATTGCCAGGATTTTTTGATTTCAACTATATTGAACCTCATGACTGAGTCTGTGGCCAGTCCCGTGGACTAGAGTAGGAAGCTAGCCATGACTTGCTGTGATGGGAAACTCTGACTGACGGTGCCTCCATGGATTGAGGATTATTCTCCTTAGAGTTGGATACTTGGCTGCCCTGCTTGCAGCACATGCAGGTGTGTTTGCTGTATTAGCTATTGGCACATGAAGCAGGTGTGAAATTAATGTGCAGCAAGACGTATATCACCTAGACTGAGGATTTCTGGGCAGACATGCTGCTTGGCTGTGTGACTGTGCTAATTGACACAGTATAGCACGGTAAATCGAGCAAGGCAATGGTGCTGTGAGCAAGTAGATAGGCGCTAAATGAGCAAGCAATGGTAGAGCAAGTCAGCATCTCTGGGATGCAGCCTAATCTAGTCTGTCTCTCCACTGCAGTGTTTCATTGCTAGTTGCTAGTGCACCCTCAAATGCAAGTTTGTGTTTCTGGAACGCACTGCCAAGTGCGAATAGTAGAAGTGCCAAGATGATCAGATGGACTGACAGGTGTCAGAAATCAACGCCCATGGAAAAAGAGAGAGGGTGGCTGGTGCCCATATTCTGGTGTCCTGAGCTGTTGCATGCATCATGGAGGTGATTTCAAGCAAGCAGCAAGCTGAATGTATCAGGCAGATAGTCTGGTTTCCTGGGCTTGTATGGTGACAAGACAGTGTGATTGGGAAATGGCAATCAGTTTGGAAGGTTAGTAGGTAAACTCCCATTTTACATTTGACTGAATTTAGTTATGATGACATAATTAAAGTAATATTTCTTGTTTAATTTAATGTTATAGAATTCTGCTCATCAATTGTCAATGTAGATCTTTCACTTTAACATCATGTGGCTTTGCTTTGTTTCATTTGACAAAGAAATGCTCCATAGGATTGTGAACGGGGTGAAGACCATAACCTAATATTTAGAGTTACAGCCGTAAGGCTGGGGAAATGCCTGTTTAGTTTCAGATCCAGACTTGAATGGTTTCCTCCCAACTTGTTAGCCGTTATCAAAAAATCATAACCGCAGTGGTGTACTTGTACCCGTACTGGTATATTAGAAGTATAGCAAATTACTAAATATAATCTTTTGTACTACATTTAACTTGATAACAATGTGTTTAAGTTTGTAGCAATGTATTTATTTGTAGAAATGAGCATACTTTCTGATCTTCTGTCTCAAGGTAATATAATCTGTTTTGAAGCATTCAACACCACAGAAGCAAAATCAGACAAAAGCAAACAGCCTGTGAAAAGTAAGTGTCTAACTAATAGAAATTTCACCGATTAGGCAACGTTGAGATATGAGCTCAAGCTTATCAATCTTTGCCTTTTGACTGAACATGCCTCCTTCGTTCTTTAACAAAGAGGCAAAAGATATCTAAGTGATGTGACAAGAACAAAACTTAATGAAGAGGACGGACCCACAGATAACTGATCATTTAAGCAACTAGTCAGGAGATAGTGGGAAGTGATATCAATCAAATTGCTATCACCATCAAAAGAGATTGATCTTGAGTCCTTTAAACCAAACTTAAACGAGAATTACAGATTCTGGAGGTCGGAAACAAAAACAGAAATTGCTCGAGACACTCAGCCGGTCTGGCAGAATCTGTGGGAAGGAAGCAGAATTAACATTTTGAGTCAGGTGACTCTTCATTAGCATTCTACCTGATCTGCTGAGTTTCTCCAGCAATTTCTGTTTTTGTTTTCTAAGCCATTTAGCAGCAATAGGTCTCGGATAACAAGGTGTAGAGCTGGATGAACACAGCAGGCCAAGCAGCATCAGAGGAGCAGCAAGGCTGACGTTTCGGGCCTAGACCCTCAGCCTTCCTGCTCCTCTGACGCTGCTTGGCCCGCTGTGTTCATCCAGCTTTACACCTTGTTATCTCAGATTCTCCAGCATCTGCAGTTTCTACTATCTCTGAAGCAATAGGTCTCGCTTAGCTTAGGCGAATCAGAATGTAACGACATAATTGATCATGCTGTGGGTGACAGCTTGGAAAGAGTTAATAATCAACAGCATTCAATAACCAATGTACGCTTCAAAATATATGAAGTTATCCTGCTTCCAATTGCGAATGGAAGATGCTTGAGGCATTGCAGACAGATTGAGAAACAAAATGTTGACCTGTGCTCTAAACTGACCCAGAAAGTGAGAGCTAAAGTATACCTATAACATTGCTGCCCTGCTCTAATAGGTATAATTTATAACCTTAGTAATGTTTCCTGAATTACTGTACAAGACTGTCTCGTGTTGCCATTTTAGTTAAAGTCTCTAAAGAGCAAAATAAGATTGGATTTGATTCAAATTATATAAAATGCCAAAAGAATAGAAGTTGGGACGTTGAATATTAATCAGGTGGATTGTCGTGTTAACAACATGTTTAACATGTGTTAATCCTTGTCAATTGGCAGCTTGCGTTGCTAGTGAAAATCTCGCTGTGCCATTTGAGAAAAGCATAGAAGATGGAGTAACATGATCTTGATGATGATTGGGCTTTGCCGGACTTCTTGCCTGATTCTTCCATAGATCTCACCATAGCCTAATTTGCTCACACCTTTGTTAGATTCCACTTTGTGACTCAGTTCAATTAACTGTTGCTGGCATTTCTATCCCAATCCCTCATTTCTTCCAACTGTATGGAAGTTAGGCAAACATTCAGATTAATATTGCAGCTTTTTTAAAAAATACCCTATGTGCCCACTGGCTTTCAGTGCAGACATCTCTTTAAATTGGACTTGCACCTCAGTATTTCCACTTCTCTCATTAGACAGGCATTAAACCAAAGCTGCAGACAGCAAAGAATAATTATTTAAATGAGCTGAAAATCGGGTGCAGTCAGCTCTGTATGCTGCTGGCTAACTTTGAACCAGCAGTGAGGCAGAAAAAAAAACAAATCTCAGCCTGAAGCAGAAAATAAGTCTTTCAATGCCATGATAAATTTATTTCTGCATAAATTTGATATGAGAAATATAGCCTGTTTCCTTTACTGCATTTGGAATATAATATTTAATATTGTACAAATCAGCTCAAATAGAGTTTTGTTCGTACTGCTAGAAATGCTTGAATATAACGGAAGGAATTGAAAACTGAACATTTACAATATGAAGGTTTCCACGTAATGGGCTTAGAAACCGAAATACCTGTTTCGCTTAACAACATTATATAAATTTTTATTAATTTAGACAAGAATTAAAACTACATAATAATCAGCCCTCATGGTGTATCAAGCAGCCTTTTAAAAGCGAGAAGAGTGCGCATAACCTGTAGGGCCAGTAACAGATTCACTCCATTCTCCATGATTGGAACCAGGTATTTTAATTCTTGGTCCTCGTTCCCCTTTTTGAAGGAATAACTCTTCCCCAAATATATCCATATTGATAGGGAGATCTGAAAATGTGGTGAGTACGAATAGGGTATTACCAGGTAGCCTGGAGAACAATCTCTGACAGCTAGCAAAGGATATTAAGATTACAGGGTGTGATCACAATTAGTGAAGTTGTGGAGGAAGGAACCTGGATCAGGAGAGGCCCCAGAATTCCATGTGGTCCTGGAGATGCACTTGTGGCTCACATGGAAAGCTCAAAAGTAGATAAAATCAGTTTTATATTTTTGGCTTGTTTCTAGTTCTGCTGCTTTCTTTTGCTACCCATTTTTAGTTGCAAGGCAAAGACATTATAATGATACTGGGGACTGATTGACATCATCAGACACTTACATCTGAGAATCCATGAGATAATAACCTATTTGACACTGTGTCAAAAATGCCTGTTAAATTATGGAAGCATGAATGTCATACAAATATGGCTGTTGCTATATCACCATACGGAATGGCTCAGTGTTAGTACTGCTGTCTCAGCACCAGGGACCCAGGTTCGATTCCACCCTTGGGTGATTGTGTGGAGCTTGCATGTGCTCTCTGTGTCTGCATGAGTTTCCACCAGATGCTCTGGTTTCTTCCCACAGTCCAATGATGTGCTGGCTAGATGGATAAGCAATCGTTAATGTGGGGTTATGGGGAGAGGGTGGGGGGCGTTGGGTTTGATTTGATTTGATTTATTGTCACATGTACCTAAGTACAATGAAAAGCTTTGTTTGCGAGTAGTACAGGCAGATCACAGCAAGCAAGGACATACAGGTCATAGAGTGAAAAAAAACTTAAACAGAGTGAGACATACAGGTCACACCACACAAGATGCGCACTGAGCAAGATCAACATTAACAAGATCAGCATTATTTGAAGTTAAAGAGTCTATTCATCCATCTAATAATGTCAGAAAAGAAGCTGTTCTTGAACCTGCTGGTGCGTGAGTTCAAGCTTCTGTATCTTCTACCTGTTGTAGAAGTTGTAGGAGAGCATTACCGGGATGGGATGAGTCTTTGATGATGTTGGCAGCTTTTTCGTGGCAAGAAGTTGTGTAAATGGAGTCCATGGACGGGAGGCTGCCTTCCGTGATGGTCTGGGCTGTGCACACCACCTTCTGTAGTTTCTTATGGCCCTGGGTAGAGCAGTTGCCATACCAGGCTGTTAAGCCCATGGACTGTATGCTTTCTGTGGTATATCTGTTAAAGTTCATGAGAGTCCTTATGGACATGCCAAATTTCCTGAGCTGCCTGAGGAGGAAGAGGCATTGTTGTGTCTTCTTGAGCAGCGCATCTATGTAAGAAGTCCAGGGCAGGTTGTCAGTTATCTTCACTCTTAGGAAGTTGATACTCTCAACTCTCTCAACCTCCACTTTGTTGATGCAGATGGGGGCGTGTTCTCCTTCCTTCTTTCTGAAGTCAATGATCAGTTCTTTAGTTTGGGTGGGATGTTCTGCAGACTCAATGGGCTAAATGACCTCTTTCTACATTGTAGTGATCCTATGAATATTGATTCTATCATGGTTTCTGAAAGAAGCTGCTGATTCACTACCACCCAAAACCAGGTTCACTGCAGATTACCTTTGTTTGAATTAACTACAGAATAGCTTGAAATTTGAGAACATGTTTTAACTCATTTGTCATGCTTTATCAATTATGATGATGACTGTTCTGTAAGTATAAATACATTTGTTTATTTACTTAGTTGGCACATTCTACCATTAGGTTCCTCCTGTTAGCGTTTTTGGCCAATTCTAGCTGAAGGCCAAACCGCATAATCGATGGCCTTTACAAAAAAGCGCAAACATCTAAAGCACTTTATAATACAGTGGACCCAGGCACAAAAGGCCAACTGCATAATACAAAACAGTTCATTATTTATATAACAGCTTCTTGGAAAGCTGCCAAGATTAAGGTTAAATGGTAATATTTCATCCCTGCCATACAGATTGCCTATTGGGAGATAGGTGTTGAAAATTGCTTTGCTGAGTGGAAGTACCATGCCTAACTTACAATTTAGTAAGCAAGAGGCAGACAAGTGTACATTAGCTGTGATTTGAATGTATTAACTGTGAGTGTTTACAAGCCACGCCAAGTAAATAAGCACAATGCCCCAGATTTTCCAGTTTCTGGACAATCATAGACCAGATGTAGCCTGAAAGATGTGTAATGGGATCTCTTGGACACCCCAATCCATTGGCTACACATTAATTGCTCAAGGAGTTGAAACTTAGAATGGGCAATTACTTGGAGTATGGAAGTTCCCAACCCTCAGACTTCATAAGGTTCCAACTTACTTAATACTGAGCTAGGAAAGGTTAGAGGAATTTAAACCTGTGCTAACACTCGATTAACTGTAGATCTGACCACACCAACTGTCTGTTCACTGCCAACACTCTGACAATCTCTGTGGATAGTCATCAGCCACTTTCACATCCAGACAAATTCTCCCTCAGGCCTCATTCCCTACAAACACTGACCCACCCCCCACCTCCTCACACCCCCACCCCCACCTACTTGCCTCTTCCATGGTCATCCAACCCTCCACACAGACACCCAATGACTCTTAAATTCCCATGGAAACACAACCACACTCACGGGCATTCTCCCTCACACCAACCATTAACAAAATCCTGACTGAACTCCGCCCAACTGACCTTCTCCCTGATCTCCAAACTGCCCTCAAGGTCTCTCCCACCCAGCAGGCAATAGACTGTATCCTTCTCACACACAAAGGCACCCAACAATCTGTGCCAGGGCTGCCTGACTAACCTCGGACATCCATGTACCACCCCTCCACAGACAATGATCTATTCTACTCTCACCCACATACCTGCCAGTTGCATGCCCTTTTCTCTTGGCACTCTACCATCTCAGTCATCTGCTATTCTTTCATCTGCCCACTTAGCACCCCATTCCCTCACCTATCTGATCACTTTACATTCCTCCTCCAGAGCACCCTACCTGCTAGCCTCTTAGCTATTTGTTATCCTGCTCCATTGCCCACCTACAATCCTATATCACTCAAATACCTGACATGTGAACACTTTCGCCAATCTGCTGACTGAATCCCTATCTATTCGACGCCAGTCCCCAGCACCCATGTTCCACTCTCCCACACACACCTTGCAGCCTATCCCCAT
Organism: Ginglymostoma cirratum; assembly: GCA_024137785.1. Classification (NCBI taxonomy): domain Eukaryota; kingdom Metazoa; phylum Chordata; class Chondrichthyes; order Orectolobiformes; family Ginglymostomatidae; genus Ginglymostoma; species Ginglymostoma cirratum. Next base: position 18,440,250 of record JAHRHZ010000140.1, on the reverse strand, counting down.
GTTCATCCTGCACCCTACTCCTCACCCAGCTAGATTCTGTAACACTCGCCCACACGCCACCTGAATCACCTTCCACCATTACATTCTGTCACTAGCTGTCAAAGTAGCTTTGGGACCTTTAAGCATGAATATGGTGGCTATTGCCATAAAAAAAGAGACTGGTTTCAGCAACTATCCTCACTACTGCTGCCTGGGTAGTTTTGCTGCACTACTTTTGCTATAAAGACTCCAGCCTTGTAAGTATGTCTGGAAATGAGAGTTTTGTGTAATCTGGGTCAGAAAAAGGGTTTCCAACCTCGTTTGGATGATTTCCACAAAATTAGTAATCCATAACTTGGCCAAATACAAATGGATCAGCCATATGCCTCTGTTAAGGAGAAATTTGATGATATAAGCTTACATTATGGAGACATGGGTAGTAGTGCAAGTGTGTAAGGGGAACTTTTAACTCTGTCCATCCAACAGGTTGCAGTTAAAATTAGCCAGATGACTAACATCAATGTCCTGATATCATCATCTTAAGTCTTAACTCGACCTTATGGATAAGGAACAAAGATACCTGCTTAAAGCTGTAAGATTCCTTCTCTAAATGTGGAGATTGGTACCATCAGACCCCAACTGCTATTTAATTTTGGCTGAATGGGGACTGAAACTTATGAAAGGATTCTGCCTCTGAGTCATTCTTGTGGAGGTAGGATCACTACCATAAACTTGTCTGCCTCCTGCTTACTAAATAGGCATAGCACTTCTGCTCAGTAAAGCAATTTTCACCAACTACATCCAGTCGATGATCACATGGAAGGGATGAAATATTACTATTTAACCTTGGTCCTGGCAGCTGTCCAAGCAACAGTTATATTAATACTAGAGTGTTTTATTTAAAGCAGTTGGCCTTTTGTCACTGGGTCCGCTATATTATAAAATACTTCAGATGTTTTTATTTTTCCTGTAAAGGTCATTGATTATGTGATTCTAGCTTCAGCTAGAATTGTCTGAAAACCTTAAGAAAGGACCATAGTATCACAATATATTAAACAAGTAAGTGGACAAACATTAAATTTCTACTTGTGTAACAGTTATAATTGACAGGGCTACCCACCTGCAGATAGCAAGCAGCCACCAAGAGCCTAATGAATGAATGAATGGTTTTATTGTCACATATATCTTGAAGATACAGTAAAAACTGTTTTGGTGCCACAGCCTGACAGACCATTTGGCCTCCTGATTCCCACATCACCAGGGTCTGATTTTAGGTGCCTGGAGGCAAGCACCCAGCAGTGCTTCAGGCAGCACTAGAGACTCTCCAGATCTGCCTGGGCCAGGAGTGGTCAAATACTATTCTTTAGAAGAGGGGTTTACATGCCCCACACTGGTGACTAGGTTGTCAAGATTATTTTTAAAGCTTACTTTGGGGTGGCATGGTGGCTCAATGGTTAACACTGTTGCCTCACAGTGCCAGGGCCTGGGTTCAATTCCACCCTTGGGCATCTATCTGTGTGGAGGATGCACATTCTCCCCATGCCTGCATGAGTTTCCTCTGGGTGATCTGGTTTCTTCTCACAGTCCAAAGGTGTGCAGGGTAGGTGGATTGGCTGTGCTAAATTGCCTGTGGTGTGCAGATTAGGTGTGTTATAGAGGAATGGGTCTGGGTGGGATGCTGTGTTGGGCCAAAGGGCCTGTTTCCACACTGTAGGGATTCAGTAAAAGAAAATAGCACATCCTTGTTGAAGCACCCTCTCTCTTATTTATCTCCTGCTACTCCTCTCCAGCTCAGAAATTCTGATTAGATTTATTTTATAAATTAATATTGCTTGAGTCAGTGACAATAAAAAAATTCAAACACAAATATTTTATGTGGCATTTTCCTGCTTTTTCAATTATTTTCTATAGCTTTTCCAAATGTAAAAGGTCAGGGAGTTTGATTTTCTGAGACAAAAGTAACCTAAGCCATTGATGTTCTAAATGTCTGTTGTCCATGCCACTTGACAGCAAATGTGCTTCTGCTGGATAGATTTGCACCCTTATATAATCTGTCACAGCAGACATGTACAATAAAACAGAGAAGACTGACTATATATTGCACAAAACATCTTTCTTTACATTCCAGTTACATGTCTCTAGTGCAGTCTCAAAATTGTATCTCTTATTCATTCTGCACACTCTTGCAATGCTATCTATTTAAAATAAATGTAGAGTGCTGCGCACTTCAGTTCCAATTCAGCAAAAATATGCTTGCGCGCAGAATCAGGTATGACGTCTTAGAGTTACCTGTCCAAGCAAAAACAGAACACCCTTTCACACAATGGCTGTAAAACAGTGCATCAAAAGACTAAGAAGTCATATTGCATAGAAATGCTACATTCCTTTAGCTCATTCAGTGTCCCAGTTAATCAGTCTCAGTGGTAGGAAAGTACAATTGATTTTCAGAAATCATTTAAGAGGCACTGGCTGAAAAGTCCCGTCAAAAGTCTTAAAGAGAAATATCAAAGTTTGATTGCCTGTAATGTTTGCTGCACAGACTTTGTCCTTTTTTTTATTATTTGCAACATTGATTCGTTTTCCCATTTTTTTTATCGAGGCTCTGTCACCTGTGGGCATTTTGATACAGCAATGTGACAATTCTGATCTCCAGTTCCTGACCAGTTGTAATTTCTGAAGGAGAAAATGGAAGATTAAAGAAGGTGCAAAAGTCAGTTGCCAATTACCTATTTGCAAATCACAACACAGCCTGTTCATGGTTGCTCAATGCAAGATGCTCTTTTATAATCCATTCATATATCCCCTCTTGCAATTAACTAGCTGAAGCCTAAGATTGCTCGTATCTGCATCGTGCTTTCAAGCGCTCCTACGAGTGATGTTTAGCTGCTATGAGATGCTGATGAGAGATCATACAGTCGTTTTTATTGTGAGCGAAAGTGTGCTGCCAGAAATCTACAATGCCAAGGTAATGACAATGAGTTTGCTAGAAAGGTGTGACTGGGCATGAATGCCATGAATCAGATAGCAATCCACATCCATTTTACTCTGTTCTTCTGTCAAGACTCACTAGAAAATCAACCTGGCTATGGTACATTCACGTCAATTGAAAATAAGGCCCTATTCATGGAACAACCAATGGCTTATGTTGAAGTTCAATACAGGGTGCTGTTAAAGGCTGGAAATAGACAATGTCGGCCAGATCTTTAACTTGAGTTTGAGAACTTGATGCTGGAATAATTTCAAGATGCCATTCTGCATAGCATCGGTGTCACAATTTTTGTCTGAAAGGCCAGTTACAGGCCAGAAGTAAGGTCTCCATGCAAATAAGGGCAGCAGACAGGCTCCAGAGTCTGCAAAGCCAGTAGGAAGCCCTCTGATACTGACAGTGAAAGAGGAGCAGGCAAAGTGGGTGGAAGGTGCCTCAAACAGGAGGTGTCACACTGCCATAGAGTCATACAGTAATACAGCATGGAAACAATCCTTTGGCCCGAACTGGCCCAGGCTGACCATGGTGCCCACTCAGCTAGTTACAACTGCCCACATTTCATCCATATCCTTCTAAACTCTTCCCATCCACATACCTATCCAAATGTTCTTTAAATGTTGCTATTATATCCGCCCCAAGCACTTTCTCAGGCAGCCCATTCCATATATGCACCACTCACTGCGAGAAGAAGTTGCCCCTCAGGTCCTTCTTAAATCTTTCCCCTCTCACCTTAAACCTATGCCCTCTAGTTTTCAATTCCCCCTCCCCGGGAAAAAGGCTATACACAGTCATCCTATCTGTGTCCCTCATAATTTTATATACCTCAATAAGGTCACCCCTCATTCTCCTACGTTCCAAGGAATAAAGTCCTATCCTGGCCGACCTCTCCATCTAACTCAGGCCTACTAGACCTAGCAACATCCTCGTAAATGTTCTTTGCACACTTTCCAGTTTAACCATGTCTTTCCTATAACTTTCCAAAACTGTACACAATACTCCAAATGCAGCCTCACCAATGACTTTTCCAACTGTAACATAATGTCCCAACGCCTATACTCAATATCTCTATCGATGAAGGCCAGCATGCTAAATCCCTTCTTCACCACCCTGTCCACCTGTGATGCTGCTTTCAATGACCTATATACTTGTAATCCTAAGTCTTTCTGTTCTACAATACTCCTTAGGACCTTACCATTTACTGTGGCTTCAGCATTTTTTTTATGAACCTCAAAAATAGCAGCCATACCTAAATGCTATTTCTGTGGTGTAGTTTGACAAGGAAAGTAGGAGGGAGGGCCTCAAATTGATCATGAAATGCTTCCTTTCTTCCCAGTCTGGTCCTAGTAAAGTTGGTTTTGAACCATTGGCCTGTTATTTTTCAATGGGGAGTCATACACTGCTCAACCATCTTCTTTAAAAAATGGCTCAGAGATATGAATATTCTGGCAAGAGGCATATCAACTGGCCTCTGGAAATTCTGGGCTTGACAGCCTTCATCCCTGTGTCTGGTGAGTTTCCAAATTCCAGAACTATAACATCTCAGTATCAAATCTCAATTTGTGTTAATGAGCTACAGCACCTAAAATCCGCTTAATTCAAATATAAAAAGTTCATGGCAATTTTTAAAGTAGTTGAAAAATGAATTAAATCTCCAATACCTATACATTCCTTCTTCTACAGAGATTTTGCTGCAAGAGTGAAAGTAGGGACCTCAAAACCACAAGGATGAGCATGTGCTGTCTTTTGGATGAGGTCCAGTGTCAGTGGGACAGACTTACAGGGACTACAAGGTTGAGGCTTCCCAAATAATGTGAAAGGAGTTCAATGGGATATTGATCGTCACATTGGTTATTCTGCAATCAGAAAACTAGTGCTGCAAAAGAATAGGTAAGATGAGCTTTTGCTGAGCTTCAGTTCATAACACAGTGTTCTATTATAAATAATAAAACATTGACAGTCTGTGACAGTATTTTTTTAAGAAAGTCTTGAGCTGGGAAGGAATTGACATTTTAATTCAGTCTTTGTAGCGGGTGGAAAGTTTGGTCCTTCCTCGATGAGATCCACCTTTTGGTTAACGTCAGAACCCTAAGGCAAAAAGGCATAAAAGTTGGCCAAAACTGGGTAAGGAAGGCAGGATTCCATCTCTAAAGACATGAGTGAACCAGTTGTGTCTTTACAACAATTGATAGCTTTATGATTGATGGTAACTTGTTCAATCTGATGGCAACTTCTTTTCCCCTACATTTTTTAATTGAACTCCAACTCTCAAACAACGATGGTGGGATTTGAACTGGGTTTTTTTTGGAATATTAGGCCAGGAATCTGGTAAAGTTTATTCGAATAACAGCTACAGTATGGTATCTGTTCTGTTTGCTGTACTGTTGGTAGTCATTGTATGTAAGATTTATGTGTAGTATGTTCTACCAAGGCATTTGTAAATAAATTGAACACTTACCTGAGGGCTATGATTGTTCATTGTGAGATACAACAATGAGAGAGTGAATTGTATATCTAAATTATACCAAGTGGTAAAGCTGAAATACAAAATCCATCAAAGGAGCAGCCTTGCAATCTTAATCCTTTCTGCCACGGAGTGTATGCAAATGCACAAATTACTAGATAGAAAAACACAAGCCAGCTTGAAGGCAGCGATGATCATTCCTTCAGAAGAGATCCAGTCCATTGAAGCAATTGACTTTGCAATGGTGCATAACTTGCACTAGGTCAGAACTCACAGAGAGTCAGCTCTCTTCACTAACAACAGACAGAAAACAGTTGACTGCATTGCACCATAAAATACTCTGTCTCAAAAAGCCTATTTAAGACTGTCAACAAACTTACAGCAGAACGCAGTGTCACATAATGCAGCTATTGACAAGACACTTTGCGAATGTATTACATATTCTTTTGTACATTTACAGTGAATAACACAACTTCCAAAAGACAATGATCCCTAGAAATTCTATTCGCTACATTAACAACTTGTACTTCTCCAACACAGAAAAACATAATCAGAGAAAGATGGATGCCAATTCAAGGTAAGAGATCATGAAGAGTTGTCAAGAGCTTAGTCAAAGAAATAGCTCTTACATTAAGAGAGAGATGTCGATGCTGAGACTGAGTTTAGAAAGAGAATTCCAGAACATAGGGCTGTATGACTGAAGGCATAGTGGAGTCACAGCAAGTGAATGCCCAACAGGCTATTATCAGAAAAACATTGTATTCTTGAGGATTGTAGGGTTAGCGAAAGGTTACAGAAAAAGGGGGGTTTGAATCCATGGAGAGTTTCAAACATAACCAGTAAGACATCCATTTGTAGGTAACAACTGCATCCTTCTTTAATCAAGCAGACACACTCACTGATGCTCAGTTTGTGTTCTGAAAGGGCCACTCAGCTCATGACCTCATTACAGCCGTAGTCCAAACATCAATAAAAAAAGCTGAACTCCAGAGGTGAGATGAGAGTGACTGCCCTTGACTAGGCATCAAGGACCCCTAGTAAAACTGGGGTCAATGAGAATCCATGGGAAAATTCTCCACTAATCAGAGTCATACCTGTCACAAAGGATGATGGCTGTGGTGGTTGTTTGTCATTCATCTCAGTGCAGGACATCTCTGCAGGAGTTCCTCTGGGTTGTGTCCTAGGCCCAACCATCTTCAGCTGCTTCATCAATGGCCTTCTGTCGATCATGAATTCAGAAGTGGAGAAGGTTGCTGATGATTCTACAATGTTCAGCAACATTTGTGATTCCTCTGATAAAAAAGGCAGTCTATGCCCATAGGTAGAGAGACTTCAACAACATCCAGGCGTCAGATGGGAAGAGGGAAGTAACATTTGCATCACAAGTGCCAGGCAGTGATCATCTCCAACAAGAGAGAATTTAATCATTGGCCCTTAATGGTAAACAGCATTACCATGACCAACTCTACCACTATCAACATTGTTGGGTTACCATTGACCTGAAATTGAACTGCCATATAAATTCTTTGGCCATAGCAGCAAGTCAGCAACTTGGAATTCTGCAGCTAGTACTTCACCATCTTCGAGTTCTGTTTATCATCTACAAGCACAAGTCAGGACTAAGTCAGGATTAAATGCGCTTCATATGTCTGCATGGGAACAATTTCAACAACACTCAAAAATCAGTACCACTCAAGACAAAGCAGCCTGCTTGATTGGCATCGCATCCATCACCTTAAATATTCAATCACCCTCCCATCTCCACCAATGCACAGCGGATGCAGTATGTACCAACGACAAGATGTATTGCAGTAATTCAATCTGGTTCTTTCCATAGCACCCACCAAACCCACAAGCTCTATAACGTAGAAAGGCAAGGTCTGCAGATTCATGAGAACACTATCATTTGCAAGTTTCCCTCCAAGCCACACACTGTCCTGATTTGGAACTGTACTGCCATTTCTTCACTGTGGTTGGGTCAAAATCCTGAAATTCCCTTCTTAACAGCATTGTGTGTCAATATACCCGAAAGAATGCAGACAGCTGACCACTACCTTTTCTATGGCAATTAGGAATGGGCAATAAATGATGGTTAAGCTATTGACATCCTCACTCAATATGAATATGAAAATAATTTGAGTCCAATGATATAATTAATTAAGTCCAGCCTGAATGGGGAAGTTATAGAGATAGGGAAGAATTAGGCCATAAAGAAATTTAAACACAAGTCTAAGAATTGAAAATTGGAGTTACTGGATGGCCAGGAGAAGTGTAGGTCAGAAAAGCTAGGAGTCTTGCCAAAGCAGGACTTTGTCCAGGATAAGATTAGCAGAATTTTGGATGACAATTTTATGATCTGCCTGCACTGCATGTAAAACAAAACTTTTCACTGTACTTAGGTACATGTGACAATAATAAATCAAATCAAATCTTATCAAGTTTCATATTTACCTCTACATAATTAATAATTTTGAGAAAATTATCTTATCACTTCCTCTCTATGGATGAGTTTTCTGATCCCAAATCAAAGCCTTAACATTGTAATGAGTTCCATGTCCTGACCTCATTCTGACTGGTGCATGACATGGATTTCCAATTGCAATTAACTTAATTGTCCATGAGCCATTTTCACGCCACAATTAATGGCGAGGGTAACAAGCTAAACACAAGAATACCTAAGAGGGCATGACTAGACATGGCAAATGAAGTCAGCAAGAAAGCAGTGATGAAGAGGGCCTGGGAACCAAGCTGGAAAAGCTTCACATGCCTTATTACGTCTGGCAAGATCAGTGGCGGGAGGGTTCCAGATAGCTTGCATACCAGTCAACAGTCAGAGTGCTAGGGAATGAACGTCTTAAGGGAACATAGATTTCCCCTCACCATTGCAGCAGGTGGGCTGTATTTTCTCGCTAACCTGTAAGCATAGGTCAGAGCTTGAGTGCTGTTGCTCAGGAAGATACAGTGAAGTCTGTAATGTCATCAGTGAGTGAGAGGCTGCACGGGAAGAAGGAAGGAAGTCTTATAGTAGTAGGTCATACATCACCATTAAGGTCAAATGGGGTAAATTCTCAAGAGGCTGAGGATAAGCCTTAATGTCAGCTCGTTCTCACACATTTTAAGGAGCTAGTGTTTGATGTGGTCATAATATCCATTGATTGGGACACTGGGAATGGAATAGCAGGCGCTCGCTGTGGAGAGAATGAAAATATCTCAACATCTTTGAATTCAGGAGATGCATGCTGAAGGTCCTCGTAGAACCAGCTGCTATTGCAGAAGGTGTCATATAATTATTTTAAGCACCAGTAACATTTGCTGGGTATACGTTTAATGCCTCACTATCTTCTGTTATGCACAGAAATTAGTGTTGGCAACAGGGATCTTGCCAATGGTCTGCAAAACCAGCAGCAGTTATGCAATTCTTCCATTGAGAAACACTGCCAAAATTAAGTATCTATCAGGTATTTAAGTACTTAATTAGTCAGTGTTGGGGCCTTCCCAGGATGTAGGACTTGGGAGTGGAAATTCTGCTGTGCAGGAGCTATTGGCCAATCAGAGGCTGGCAGCTCTTCATTGCCTGACAGCGTCACTGGGAGCTGGTTTTGAAACAACGAGGAACTCAGACCACAATTGAGGGAAAATTGGATGGGGATTACAGAGAGGGGGCTCACTGAGTGAGGAGAGGATGTCAGGTTAAAGGTGGATCTCAGATGGCTGTTTCCTTCGTTTTCAATGTCAGGTCCATTGATCAGGCACTAAATGTCTTTGAATGAGGATTCCCTCTTCCTCTGCCCACACATAACCTCTCAAATGAAAACATATGCTTCCACACATGGTATCAGACATTTTGGGATTCCAGCGTGACATTAGTTGAGTACCATTGGTGATGGAATGAGATCTTTAAGGGGCATTAATTACCATTTAATGGTTTGAATTAATATCTGGGCAGGTAGACCTGACCACTCTAGTTAGAGTCACAGAATCTTAGAGCTGAACAGCATGGAATCAAATCCTTCGGTTCAACACATCCATGCCGACCAGATATCCTAAATTGATCTAGTCCCATTTGCCATCATTTGGCCCATATCCCTCTAAACACTTACTATTCATATACCATTCAGATGCCTTTTAAGTATTGTAATTGTACCAGCCTCCAACACTTTCTCTGGCAGCTCATTCCATACGTGCATCACCCTCTGTGTAAAAAAGTTGCCCTTAGGTCCCTTTTAATTCTTTCCCCTCTCCCCTTAAACCTATGCCCTCTAGTTCTGGACTCCCTCAAGCTGAGGAAAAGACCTTGTCTATTTACCATATCCATGCTCCTCATGATTTTATAAACCTCTTTAAGGTCACCCTCGAGTCTTCGATGCTCTAGGGAAAATAGCCCCAGCCTTTTTCAGGGTCTTTCTCTAGCTCAAACCCTCAAAACAAGGTAAGATCCTTGTAAATCTTTTCTGAACCCTTTCAAGTTTCACAACAGTAGGAAACAGCAGGGAGACCAGAATTGAATGCAATATTCCAAAAGTGGCCTAGCCAATGTCCTGTACAGCTGCAACATGACCTCCCAGCTCCTTTACTCAATGCACTGGCCAATAAAGACAATCAAACCAAATTCCTTCTTCACTATCCTGTCAATCTGTGATTCCACTTTCAAGGAACTATGAGCCATCAACTCAAATTCTCTTCGTTCGCTTCCCAGGACCTTACCATTAAGTGTATAAGTCCTGCCCTGATTTGCCTTTTCAATATGTAGTTCTTCACATTTATCTAAATTAAACTCCATCTGCCACTCCTCGGCCATTGGCCCATCTGATCAAGATCCTGTTGTGCTTTGAGGTAACCTTCTTTGCTGTCCACTACACCTCCAATTTTGGAAGCCATCTGCAAACTTACTAACCATATCTCCAATGTTCACATCGAAATAATTTATGCAATGGTGAAAAACAGTGAACCCAACACCAAACCCTACGGCACACCACTGGTAACAGGCTTCTAGTCTGAAAAGCAACTCTCCACTATCGTCCTCTGTCTTCAATCTTCGAGCCAGTTCTGTAACCAGATGACTAGGTCTCTCTGTATTCCATGTGATCTAGCCTTACTACCCAGTCTACCATGCAGAACCTTGTGGAACACCTTACAAAATTCCACACAGATAATGCCCACCACTCTGCCTTCATCATTCCTCTTCACTACTTCTTCAAAAAACTCTATCAAATTAGTGAGACATGATTTCCCACACACAAAGCCATGTTGACGATCTCTAATCAGTCCTTGCCTTTCCAAATACCTGTAAGTCCTGTCCCTCAGGATCTCCTCCAATTTTGCCCACTGATGTCAGGCTCACCGGTTTATAGTTCCCTTTGAAAGTTAGTCTGAAAAAGCCCCATCAAGAGTTCATTTATCACTGAGAGCAACTAATTGGTGAGATGACAGGAAAAAGTTGGAAAAGAATGGGAATTCAGCACTAAAATGTGACTGTTAAGTACAATGTGCACGAACTGCCGTAAATGATAAAGAGGGATTAACATCTTGGATGCAGATTTCAGCAGTTCTAATAGTGACAAAGGTTTTCATTTATTGAGCATCTTTCATGTATGGAAGCTTCCTAAACCGAAGTGTCAGGAAAATTAACACTGAGCAAAAAGAGAGGGAACAGTGGACATCAAAAGGATTTCCTCTTTGAATGTTAGCCTGCTCTTTCCTTTTTATATGTTGATAGACTTGTCAATGTGTTATCGGAATTTTCTGCTTTTTGTTTCATCTTCACTGAGTCACTACCTCCAATATTTGTGGGCAAATTTCTGCTGCTGAGAACTCTGCATTCTTTCAACTCTCACGGCTGACTCTGAGGGCCAACTTATTGCCCTCTACCATTTATTGCTGCCTTTTGTCTACCCCAATATAGATCTTTGTCATCACCTTGTCCTTTACTTCTTGTAACACCATGTTGACTCTAACCCATGGAAACAAGATAAAAATCTGTCTCTTGAAAGTGCTATGAACAAGCTCAATAATGGTCTTCAGTGGCCATTTCTCAACGTCAGGCTGGTCTGACATTTTCCAACTCATGCCAACAAGGTCAAAAAAATGAAAACTTAACAAATTATTGTTGGGAAATCAACATATTGGCCAAGGAAATAGGTTTCAGTAACTACACATCCCACCACCCACCCTCTTTAATAATTCAAGATCCCTGCCCTATCTCTCTGCAGTAATACTTGCAGTTTTACCTCCAGTGGAGTATTTTACCCAATATGGTATTGCTTATGTTATCTCCTGTAACAAAAGAAATTGGATTTGCATACTATGGTATTGAAGAATCCAACTGATTTTTTTTATAGGTAGCTAGTGGGCTTGTGGCGCAATGGTAGTGCATCTGACTCCAGATCAGAAAGTTGTGTGTTCAAATCACATCAGGCTTGCTGTGCTTAATGGAAGCTCGACTCCTGGGATTTTAAATTGCAGCAGAGTTTGTTCGGGGTGACTCAGTGGTTAGCACTGCTGCTTCACAGCACCAGAGACCTGCATTTGATTCCATTCTCGGGCAACTGTCTGTGTGGAGTTTGCACATTCTCCCCATGTCTGTGTGGGTTTCCACCCACGGTCCAAAGATGTGCAGGTTAGGTGGATTGGCCATGCTAAATTACCCATAGTGTTCAGGGATTTGTAGATTAGGTGGGTTATAGGGGGATGGGTCTGGGTGGGATGCACTGAGGATCAGTGTGGACTTGTTGGGCTGGAGGGCCTGTTTCCACACTGTAGGAATTCTACGATTAAATAAAAACACCACATTCACAAGTGCTTAAGTGTCTGGGCTAGCATTAAGCTGTCAGGTACAACAGAGTACCATGCTTTCAATAGCTTGTCATGCTTCAAGTGATCCAAGAATAAAATGGATTTTGAGACCTTTTTATCCTCAAGTTACATGGTATGCCCCAATGATGGTATCATGGGCATGCCTCCAAAAGGTATATGACATGTTAATCATAAGACATAACATCATAACAGTAGTGGCCTCAAAGGAGTCATTATAGGAGGTGACATTCCATACCACTGGTACAATTGACATTTGAACAAAAGGAATTTCAGCCTGTCTACCTTTGATTTTAATGGACAGAAGTTTATTCTAATCCATCATCGTTTTACTCCTGTTTCACAGCAGAATAAAAAAAACCCAAAAAGACAATTTATTCTTGTTCATATATTATTTATGTGTTTAGGAAATACTCAATAATAAATTATTTACAAAAATCATCTGAAGATTGAATTTAGCTTCAATTGAAATGAATGATTCATAAGCAATTCTTTTTTATGTTATTAGAGAAAATATCAAGGAAGAGAATAAAATATGAAAAAAATTAAATTTCAATTCTAATTTGAATTTCTAATTTGCAGAAAAACCAGCCAGAATTAGAACTGGAAATAGAATTTGGGCTGATGTAATTTGAGTGAGTAACCTGTATTCTTTGAAAGGTAATGCTGAATTTCTGTACTTAAATAAAGATGCATTCACATTTGTATCATTTATGACAAAGGTAGTCAATAGATCCTTGTATGATAAAAGTGGTCCTAAATAATTCTGTGCGAGCTTAGCATAAGCAGCTTAATCTTGAGGAAAGATATACTAAACACATGCAAATTAAAAGTTTTTTTTAACTGTCTTTGCTTTTCTTGGTGATTTTGCAGTATTTATTTAAACTAAGTGTTGATATTCCTTCAGCATTAGATTCAGATATTGTGCTTGATAACATGGTTAAAGTAAATTTTACTGTAGCTCCCAATGCTGACAAGGCCTTGTGCACTGCCAGTGAATAGTGGAAAATTCCTGCAAAATCTAGAAATTACTGTAAATAATACAATGGCTATTACTTTTAGAAGATTCCCATGATAAATTGAATAAGCTCTTGTAGTGCTGTAAATTTTTATGCTGCACATGAAAACCAACTGAAGGAGTATCCATTGAGAAATGATAATGAGTTCAAGCAAAGCATTACTCGTCACCTCTATGACCACTGACTTACATTTGTTCCTGGTCACGCAGTGCCTATCTTAAAATTCTCATCCTTCTTTTCAAACTTGTCCCTGGCTTTGCCTCACAAATCTGTCTCATCTCCTCCAGCCCAATAACTCTCAGAGATATTGGTGCACTTTTAATTCAGTCCTCTTGAGTATCACATTTCAGATGAAAAATTATTGACCACAGATGTTAAATCTGTTTCTATCTCTACAGATGCCATCATGCCTCCCAAGCATTTCCAGGATTTGTGGTTATTAAGTTACCGCATCTATGCACACAGCAAGTGTCCACGTCAGCAAATTTCACACCCTCCACTCATTTTTCTATTTGTTAACTGCCAGTGTGTGCTAGATGTTCCAAAATTGGAAAACCATTCTTTAAATTTTGTTTTTCTATTTCTTGGGAACTATATTTACCAGATGAGAAACCTCAGTGGCAGGGATATCTATTGTAAATCTCTTACAAATAGTTGATAAATTGCGAGTTCTTTGGTATGATCTGCTATACGGTGATTTGTACTATTCACTGTATACTTTCCATTCAGGAAGAAGATTTGTTGCGACGTGCTGTCTAACTAAGTTTGTTCTTAGTTTTTAACAGGGTTTTAAAGAGTGCCAGATGAATCTATCAGAACAATACAATTACTTCTCACGTTACCTTTAGACTTTTCTTTTGGGTTTCAGTTGTAAAACATAAACATTTATTTGAATATGTTAATGAAACAGTTTTTAGATGTAATTTTTTTACAACATGTAGATGTTGCTGTTTATGCCAACTTTTCTTGCCCGTCCTTAATTATTAGTATTAATAATTTTATCCTTAAACATTACTGTATACGCAACAATTATGGGGTCCTAGTTAGGATGAATCAGAATTCAGGACAGGTCTCATTCCCGGAATCAATAAGCATTCAATTCATGCACTTGAACAAGAATAATGATATTGATTACTCTTAACAAATCGGACAAAGAATATTCATATAAATACAGTAAGAATTTATCAGTTGTTGATAATGATGAATTCTAACTTATTGCACTTCTTAAATTAATTAACAGACTAGAACAATCCAGTTAGAAAATTATCTTGGGTTCACTTTTGAAAATCCAGTCATTGGTCCCAATACTTATGGGGCTGCTCATTTGGAGCAAAGTGAAGGAAAAATGGATAGGAAACCCAGAAGTACAGGATTCCAAGGCAGTTTTCTTTTCAGGTTTCCACTTGTCATTTTCATTGGTCAGTATGTTGAGTATGGGAAGGGTTTAGAGGGATATCGGCCAAATGCTGGCAAATGGGACTAAATCAGTTTAAGATATCTGGCTGGCATGGATGAGTTGGACCGAAGGGTCTGTTTCTGTGCAGTGTAAGTCTATGACTCTATCTAGCCTGATCAAGCACAATGGTGATTAGGGAAAATGAGATTGTGTGATCACTGTAGTTTATCATGCAAGCTAGTCATGGAGAATGGACCAGGTAAACATTGATTAGAGACAAAAAAAACTGCAGATGCTGGAAGCCAAGGTAGACAAACAGGAGGCTGGAAGAAGGGTAATACCCGAAATATTGACTGCTCCTTTCCTCCAGATGCTGCCTGGCCTGCTGTGTTCTTCCAGCCTCCTGTTCGTCTACCAGGTAAACATTGGGTTTGGTTTCTGCTCTCCCACACCTCCTGGCCCAGCAGCAGTGCTAAAATGGAGGCATGCAGACTTCTTAAACGGATTCATCAGTTTATATGACCCCTGACAGTTGACTGAATACTGAATCATCTTCCTATCTCCTTTGTGTTAAAACTGAGATTTTAAGGTTAATTGGAGTGGTTTTGAATGTTTAACTTCTCATCTGACCTGGTACACTTGCTTTGGTGAGGAAGGGAGATTACAATGGTCCTTGTTATCTATTTGCTTATTTCATTTAGGGTGATAGCCCCTTTTAGATATCTTTGTAAATATCGTCTTAGTTTCTTGGTACCATATTCATCTTGGACCCAGGAGTTGGCAGTTGATTATCTTGTTTCATGTTTTTATCATTTTTGTTTAGAAACTGCTCACTGATGGGGATATTTGGACATAATCTCAGAATAAGGAGTTGCCCATTTAAAACGGACATGAGGAGGAATTTCGTCTGTCAGAGGCTAGTGAATCTATGGAATTCTTCACAGCAGAGGGCTAACAACGTTGGCTCATTAAGTATGTTCAGGGCTGAGATAGGCATGTTTTTAGTCAGTAAGGGAATCAAGATTATGGAGAAATGGAAGAAAAAGGAGTTGGGGATTAGCAAATCAGCCATGATTATATTGAATGGAGGAACCAATAAAACAGACCCAGCAGAGGTGGTGACACAATGGTATACAGTTGAGACGGAGTTCCCTTTGAATCCACAACACCAACAATAGATCATTCAAAGTATCAAGGTATCATGTCAAACCTGGCCATGGAAACGACCTGCTGATTACCACCTACCACACCCATTAAGCTAAGGAATGAACTCTTCCATGGTGAACACCACTTGGAAGGGGCACCGAGGGTAAAGAGTGCACAGTTGTACTCTGAATGGGAGATATCGAAGTTTACCATCAAGAGTGGCTCAATATCTACCCTGTGACAGAGTTGAATGATTCCTACAAGATAAAGCTGCTAGACTGATTCTGTGAAAGGTTTTGAGGGAGCCAACAAGAGGGAGAAACGTCTTGATTTCATGCTCACTAATTTATCTGGCAGATGCATCTGTCTATAATGGTATTAGTAAATGACTATTGCATAGTCTTTGTGTGAGGGCACCTTCCAATGTGTTGTGTAGCACTATCATTGAGCTAAATAGGATAGATGTATAAGATAGAACTACTTTCTTGAACAGGCATGTTTCTTGGGGTGTAGGTACAAGGTCAGTGATATTATGAAGGGAGTTACAGGAGTTTGACGCAGTGATAGTAAAGCAATGGGAATAATTCCATTTCCAGTTGATGTGTGATTTAGAGGGGAACTTACAAGTAGGTTTAAGTTTTTCTTAAAAATTCATGCCGATCAGAAGTAGGAATACTACTTATGACTATATAGCAGTCCTGACCACTATCACTTCCCACCTTTCCCACTATGTAGTCTTCCCCTTCTTTTCTTCCAAATCCAGAAGTGTTCTTACACACAACTATTTGCTTTGCCTCACCAAATCACCTTTGGCATTTTTTTCATCTCTTAACAACCGCCAGAAAATCACTCGTATTATCCAAAGCTTTTCCCTTCCTGGTTCTTTCAAAATTAAGAAAACATGAATGATTTTGGCTAATCCATTAATGCTATTCTGATTATAAATGATTTTAAAAGCTGAACGCAAAATATGTTTGATGGGAAAGATGCTGTGGCATTATATTGTTGCAATTATTTTTTGATGATTTCTCTTTGAAATTTTAATCTGTGTATCATACCAGCTCAAGTGAAGCAAGTAAATGCTGATCATCAGCCAAATAAGAATGATGAATCTCATATTGGCAATCACGTGCTAATTAGCCAGTTTGTGGAACTGGTAATCAATGACCAGTTACCTAGAACTGAAGCAGCTTTTGATTAACTCCCAATATGGCTTCTGAGAACTGCATCTATCACTGACTTACAGCTTTACGTGACAGATATACAAAGACACAATAGATCGTTACCACAAAGCCTGAATTGCAGCACAGCATTCTGAAAGCTTATTATACATACCTCCCAAGGCTAACAATACTTCACTGCTCGGAGGTAACTGGTTTAGTAATTCCTATTCATTAAACCTGTTGGCTGTCCTTTGTCGTTATACTCCTACTGGCAATCCTATTAACTCTAGTAAACAGCAGTTTTATACTTGAATCAACTTTCCAATTTCCATTTGTGATGTAATCCCTGTTGGTTCTATTAAAAATATATCAAAATAGATTAAGATGCATAGATTTGTTTTACTTATTGGGCTCTCAGCTGATCCCTTGTGTTCAAACCTAGATGCTTGGTATCTACAGATTAACTAATCACTGACTGAAGGCTATTTATGGGATCTTGGAAATATAACATTTGTCCACCTAAAAATGCTCACATCACTTTAATAATTCTGTGTGTACAGTGCTTTGAGATATTTTGATATGGTAAGCATTAATACTTTTAATTATTATTACTCCTCTCTCTATTCAGTTTCTGAGCATACTTGTATATCTGGAATAAATTCATGACTTTGCATCTCTATATCTATAACATTATCACAAACAATTGGAATTCTCTTAAAGTGAGAGAGAAAAATGTAAATTTTTGTATAAACAATTGTTGCTTATGCTTGAGTATTTATTTCTTCAAGGTTCTTCAGGTAAAAGATAAATTATTTTTTGAGCTGGAATTATGTTGTAGCTTTCAACGACCAAAACTAGGAAATGCCCTGGAATTATTCCCATTCCCCCACAACAACTGTGGTAGAGTGGGAGTATATCTTAGGGAATCCCAGAGAATAGGGATTTCTTTTCTACATAGCAGAAACTTGACATAATGGCAGTTGAAACTGAATGAGTCATTCTCCTGCTCCATAATCGACTTGTAGCTATTTCAGCACCACTGTATTTTTCAGGTAGTCAAGACCCAGGTGAAAACATCATGTTTATACAGATGGAGGTCCTCTTACATTGAGTTCATAGAATTTTAGCTGTAAACTGAGCAGCATGCCTGATGTGATTCCCTATACTCTGTAATACCTACATTATGATTTGGATAGAGTCCATAGAATCCCTACAGTGAGAAAACAGGTCCTCCAGCCCAACAAGTCCACACTGACCCTCAGAGCATTCTCAGACCCATCCATATAACCCACCTAATCTACACACCCCTGAACAGTACAGGTAATTTAGCATGGCCAATCCAGCTAGCCTGCACATCTTTTGACTGTGGGAGGAAACCGGAGCATCTGGAGGAAATCCACACAGACATGGGGAGAATGTGCAAACACCACACAGACAGTTGCCTGCGGGTGGAATCGAAACCAGGCCCTTGGTGCTGTGAGGCAGCAGTGCTAACCACTGAGTCACCATGCTGCCCAAAACCCTTGCAGGTGAGTAACAAGATTCTTACAGAAACCAGAAGCAAATTTTCAGAGTTGGAGAGACTCTTCAAGCCTCTACAAATGGTGAGTGGGACACAGATGCAAAGGCTGTGCCCCCTCCCCGCTTTCTGCCACTTGGAGAAAGGGAACAGGCGTGAATCACAAATCTGATTTCCATTTACATTTGTTGAGAGTTTAACCAAATGGAATTTTCCCTTTTGCAAGTGTCTTAACCCATAAGATGAGAGTCAATTGTTTATGGTTGGAGCCATCAAGATTTCTGAAGGCCCTCTACTAGGCATGTTTCTGTTGTGCACCTGGAGGACATCAATTGATTTACGTACCTTGAGGTGGAGATCTGAATTTATGTCCAATCCGGGATTTGAAGGCCAACTCCATTTTGATTCAGCCCGCTCCCCATCTCCTGACAATTCCCTCACCTTTGATGGTTAGCATCGCTCTTAATGGGCTTCACATGTAAAATTACTTAATTGGAAAATATAGGTCATTTTCTGGTGATGGTTAACAAATGGAAAAAAAAGGATGATTGGGTGATGGAAGAAAAACACATTTAATATTTGTAGGAGCACTTCTGGATATAAACAAAAATGGCCAAGGAAGGCTCATTGATAAAGCAGCCAAATGGGTTAAGCCTCAGCCTTCAAATCTTTTCAACACATGTCAATGACTGGTCATAAGAGTGGGAGAAACTCCTGCTTAGTCATGTATTAGAAAAGAAGTTGGAACTTCTGTCATTACTATCTATGATGCCGGATGACAACATGCCTGTAAAAGTGTATGTTGCCACAACAATCTGGACTCAAAGCATGAACTCTAAGCACATTATTCCTGAGGATTTCAACTTTATTGTAATGGTATGGGGTGACCAAAGTGAGAAGTGCAAACAACAACACAAAGGAGAGGGTACAAAGATAGACTCCGCAACACCAGGTGTTTGTTAGGAAGAAAGCAGACATCTTTAATGTTGTATGCTGTAAATAAGTTTTCATATTATGCAGAAGATTGGCATTTGATTTCCTGCTTCACCACATGGCCATCACAAGCTTAACAAATCTGGCATTCTCAAATTCAAGAAGTGATAGACTGGACCCATGTCACTACATATAGCAGCAAGAGGTGTTTGTGAGCTGAAAATTGTTTCAGTTGATTCACGTGCAGATTGCATGTGACCTCAATAAGGCCTTCTTACACAATTGCACTTGTTTTAGCAGTAACTGCTATTCTGAAGCATTTATAACTGCTGCACCCTCTTCAGCCCAGACCTTGGGGTCTGTAGTTGGGTTCTGGGGGATAAAGTTTACTCAGCAAGGAGTTTCCCATAAGACAAACAGAGATGGCACTCCAATGTCACAACCACAGCAATCAATTACAGATGTGGAATGTCATCAAGCAGGCTACTTACCTGTTGAAAATATGGTTAGATGTCTTCACATTTGTGAGGTGCACTACAGTGCTTGCCTGCAAGGCAGTTGAAGATGGTTTCATATTCTGTGATGATTTTTGCCACTGTAAGGTTAATGAACAAGGCACATTTGGTTATCCATATACTGTTGTTGAAAGGGTAAGTGAAAGGAGAAATATTCTGCTTGCAGCATCGAAAGATCAGCCCCTGACCTGACGCACTGTGAAAATCTCACTGCAGAATGTCAGACCATGCTAAAGCTGCCAAGATGCTGCCATCTGTGCAGCTTTGTCTTATGAAGTTTTGCCAGCATTGAGTTAGTGCTTTCCACTCCTTCATTAGATGAGGTCATTATGTGAGTATAGGAGGTATGGTTAGTAAGTTTGCAGATGACGCCAAAATTGGTGGCGCAGTGGACAGTGGATAAGGTTATCTCAGAGTAAAACAGGACTGTGATCAGATGGGCGAAAAGGCCAAGGAGTGGCAGCTGGAGTTTAATTTAGATAAATGTGAGGTATTACATTTTGGTAAGGCAAATTAGGCCAGGACTTATACAGTAAATGATAGGGTCCTGGGGAGTGTTGCCAAACAAAGAGACCTAGGACTGCAAGTGCATAGTTCCTTCAAAGTGGAGTCACAGGTGGATGGATGGTGAAGAAAGCACTTAGCATGTTTGCCTTCATTGATCAGTGCATTGAGTTTTAGAGTTGGGATGTCATGTTGCAACACGTACTCAATACTACTACTGGTAGAAATGTCAACTGCCACGAGGTGATACCATAGAGTCATAGTAGTCAAATGCTACTACACCAAGTACATCCACCCAGCTTCCCAATTAAGGGTTAAATTTCCCTCCATTTATGCAGCATCTGGGATATAAGATAGAGCCTAAGGTTAATAATTAATGGTCTGGCAGCAAACACAGTTATCAGCACCATTCTGCATGTTCCAGTTGAAAATTGGCCAGAATACTTGATTGCAAACAGCTTGCATTACAGAACTCTTAATATGTCCCTCTGAGTTTGATACAGTCAAATAAGCTCTTATAGAATTCAGATGAAACTGAACAAATTAATAATTTACTTCATGTGGAAATATGACTGCCATTTTAATAGTAGATAGTTACAGAATGAACAGTACAAAATTTACACTTGGTTAAATATTTTGGACTCTCGTTCAACAGCATTGTACATGATTTCTGAGCTTGAAGTAGGCACAGTGATGATCAATTTAGAGAACCAGTGTCCCACCGCCAATTTTCATGGGCATTTGGGTCACTGATAAATTTATCAAGGCCATTTTTTTTTGAGTATCCTCATTTCAGTATTGAAATTAGATGACCGTGCAGATCCCTGGCTTGGATATATTAATTCAGTTAGACCACTCTTTGAGCTTGTTTACCATGAGCACTTCCGAGTCTTGATCTGCCAAACCATGATCCTTAAAGGGCCCCCTTAAAATAAAACCCAGAACGTTCCTACAGGCCATTAGTGGACATGGAAGAAGCAGGAGTGTTCTTTTCTCTTTCAACCATTGGATGTGGGAGTCATTAGCAGAGCCAGCATTTATTGCTAATTCCCAATTATCCATGAGAAGGTGATATTGAGACTCCTTGAAGCACTGCAGTTCAGCACCTACAATGCTGTAAAGGAGGGAGTTCTAGGACTTTAACCTAGCCATAGTGAATGAATGGTCTTGATGTATTTCCAAGTCTGGACGTTGGATGATCTTTACGGAAACCTACAGGCTGTGCTCTTTCCATGCATCTGCTGCCTTGTTTTATCTAGTTAACAGAGGCTGTGTATTTGGAAGATGCTGTTGAAGGACTCTCGGTGAAGTGCTGAAGACTGAAATGCATCTTGTAAATCACTACTCCTGGCCTCAGAAAATGACTGCCAGCCATCCTTGCACTCTTCCGCTCCCAGATTTAGCTGTGCATGCCACATTGGCCAAATCTGGTTAATTTCTGATAAGAAAACTGCATCCAATTGATGGCTGCCACACTCCTGAATTATAATAGGGTTTGAGAACAAATTTAGGGCTGTCCTCAAAAACTCTGCATACAGGTACAGTGTGCTCCTGGATTCTTAGTCAATATTGGGCACTTTCTGATAACTGCCTATCTGTTTAAACAGAGAATAAGATAAATATCAACCATGTGTTGGGCATTGAAATATGGCAGAAAATAAAATTTTCATTCCTGTCTCTGCTGGACTGAAAGCAACAGATCTGACAATACTGTAATTTGTTTTTATTTTTAAAAAAATCTTTCAATTGAACTGTTATTATTGCTAGAAACATTGTGACTAATTTTGACAAACACTTCCTGTTATCACATTATTGTAACAATTCTAGTAGATACAGTACATGGTTCAATGATAACCTTGGAGTACAGTTTAACAATCCAATCCATTAATTGTTTAGGCTTTGCTAGATTCAAAATGCCAATTAACTTAGTGTCCTATCACACTTGCCAAAGGATGATCTTTCCAAGATAAAATTTCAAACATGGAACATGACTTTTAAAAGATCAAGATAGACATGGATATTACACAAAATAGATAATAAATGCTGCTCAACTCATTCAATTATAAAGCAACATCTAGCTTTATCTTAAAAAAGCCAGGGTTTTATTTCCACTGAGTTACCTAGAAATCTATTACAGGTATTGATCACTCCCTGTGTGAAAATCTTTCAAAATGAGCCTTAAATTTGTTTATTGTCAATTGTTTGAATTTTTGCCTCCTGTCCTACTGTCACTGGTTAGTTTGAAGTACAATTCCATACTCACATTTTCTGCCTTACGCAGCTTTATTATGTTCTCTTTGAGCTGCCTCTTTCAAGGCTGAAAAGCCCAAGAACACCACTCTTTTTCATAAATCCATCCGCTGAAATTAGGAATCAATCTTATAGCTTTTCTGTGTGCCATCTGCCGTACTTAAATGTCTTATTTGTGAATTATTGAATAGAACTGGAGATAGTATTGTAAATATCCAAAAGAGTTTTAAAAATCTACAAAGAAGGAAGGTCCTTTTCATTCCAAAACAACAAAAAAATCATTCACACTGTGCTGGAAATTCAGATTGGTTTAATTGGACCTACCCTGTTATTCCAATATTAAATGTAAAGCATTTGCAGGCAAGAGATAACAGGTGTAGAGCTGGATAAACACAGCAGGCCAAGCAGCATCAGAGGAGCAGGAAGGCTGACGTTTCGGGCCTAGACCCTTCTTCAGAAAATGTGCAGGCAGTTGTGATCTACAGTGTAATGGGCCTTTCCATTTAACAAATACGTAGCAGCAACTGTAACAGAATATAATTTCTCTACAACACATGATCCACTAAATGACCTCTCTTCACACTTTATGCAATCCATATTTCAAGGTATGCCACAATAAACATTATATCTCTCTGCAAGGTCATTCTCAACAAAGAACTTACATTTATAAAGCATTCTTCACACAGTTAAACCCAAAGTGTTTTATAACAATATAGGTAAGGTGGTGTAGTCGTACTGTCAGTAAACTAGCAATTCAGAACTCTGGGAACATGGATTCATATCCTCATGGCAGATGGTGAAATTTGAATTCCATTTAAAGGATTAGAATTTTAACAATAGCTAGCCTGGTGACAACCACGTAACCGCTGCTAATTATCATTAAACAAGAACACTCACAAATGCCCTTTAGGGAAGGAAATCTGCCGCTTTTACCTGATCTAGTATTCATGTGACTGCAGACCCATAGCCATGTGGCTGCCTTTTAACTATGGCCTAGAAAACCAGTCAGTTGCATCAAACCACTACAAAGCCTGAAGAAAAGGAAAGAAATTGGCAGATCACCTAGCAACAACCCCAGGCACAGGATATGACAATGGCAAAAACAGCCCTGTCAGCCTTATGTAGCCCTGTCACATCCAGTCGTAAATGGTGGTGGGCAAGTATACAAATAGCAGGTGGTGGAAGCTTCACATATATATTCCAAGCTTCAGTGAGTGGGGTCACTAGCACAATAGTGCAAAAGACAATGTTGATGTATTTATATTTATCTTCAGCCAAATGTGCCAAGTGGATGATCCATCTTGATCTTCTCCTGTGGTCCACAGCATCGCAGATGCTAGTCTTCAGGCAATTCAATTCACTCCACATGAAATTAAGAAACAGCAAAAGGCACTGGATACTCCAAAGGCAAATTGGCTCTTACAATATTCTGACAATTGTGCTATGTTCCTAGCCAAGCTGTTCCAGTACAGCTACATCATTGGTATCTGACAATCTGGAAAATTGTCCAGGTATATATTGTGTTCTAAAAGCAGGAAAAGTCCAATCCAAACAGTTATTACCATTAGGTTTACACTTGATCATCAACAAAATAATGGAACAGTTCATCGACAGTGCCATCAAGTGGCACTTGTATAGGAATAACCTGCTCATTAACACTCAATTTGGGTTTTTGACAGGGCCATCAGGCTCCAGATCTTCCTGGCTTGTTCTGCACTAAACAGCAAGGTCAGATAAATGTACAATGAGCTCTGGCTTAGGGTTCCAAGTGCAAAAAGGCTTTGCAAGTTATGGCAGGGATGGTATGAATATCCAAGCAGACGCAAAGTGAATGAATGCTAAGAGACAAAGCAAGGAGCCCTTAAATGCACCCTCATCCTTTTTCATGACTTAGGTGCATGTGGCTGCATGCAATTGTACTGCCAGCAGCATTTCAGTGAACTATACCATCCCCCTCCAAAGTGGAGAATTGAAGGGCAGATTGTAATTGTAAATAGATTGGAGATGTGCCATCAGGCTGCGGTGAGGCTGGTACATGACTGATGCCAATTTCCATGGATCGGTGGGTGCAGGCAGTAACTTCCCATGATGCGTGCCCTCAGATGTTGGTGACTGCTGTTCAAGATAGAGAGCTGGAGGAGTAAGTGGCAAGCTGGAATTGCCAGGTACCAACTCTGACCTTCATTGTTGGGAATCGTCAACATCTTGTTTCTAACTGGCAGGTGGGTGAATGGGAAATGCTTATTAATAAAGTGAGTTTAACTAATAATGAGATATTAATGCAAGTAAACAAACCTCTTGTCAGTCACTCATGAGACTCCCAATTCACCATTCAATTTTTGTTTGGAGAATGGGCCATTTTGCTCTTAATGTCAAGGATATTCTCAATGCCAATCTCACTGTACTTCCCCAACATTTTTCCAATGTCCATGTTGTTCAGGATCTGAGAAGATTCCATTTATTGAGTTACAGCTTCATGGCTGTATTGATGGTGCAGTTAAATAGTAAATAGTCAATCAATCTAAAATCTATTAAAGCTGCTGAATTCTCTGAAATTATCAGCATGTTAATCCTTTAATTAAAAAATAGGCTGAGTGCTTCCTATGATCTCTGGATTCCCAATAAGTACTTTTGAAGCACAGCCACTGTTATAATGGAAGAAAAGTGGCAGTCAATGTACATACAGCAACCATCCCTAAATAACAACTATTTAAACTGTGCGGAGTGTTGATTGAGAGATAAATATTTTCAAGGATGCCTGGGATAACTCCTCTGCATTTTTTTGAAATATTGTCTCAGCACCCCCTCAGTACTCCAGGGGAGTGTCACCCATGATGTTTATGCTCAGGCCCGGGAATGAGACTTGGATCTATAATTCTGTGATTCAGAAGTTAAAGTTTTAATGATCCCAGTTGACATTATTACTGTACAAGTCAGATCCCCTACTGAAATTTAGCTTAATAGATCATATTTGGTATTTTTTCCACATTAACAAAGTGGTCTCTCACCGAAACATAAGCACTCAATGAGGCAGATTTGGTTTTAACAATTAGACAGAAGTTTATTACACAAAAGAAATGAACATACAATAGAATAAAACAAACTCTTTTCATATATCACATATTTAAAGATTTCTAAGGACAAGGTAAAAATATTATCATATTAACCCCAGAGGTATGACTTTACCATTCTCACACCAGAGTGAATTTCCTTTCCTATCACCTCATTGGGGCACATTTTAACTGTGGCTTCAACTCCTAGTCTTGAAAATCTAATAGCTTTCTCCTGGAGCTTACATGCAACCGAGCTTAAACTTTCTCAGTGTCAAATATCTGTTCAGAGTTCGAACAAAACACTTCTGGTTTGCAACTTCTTTAAATTCCTTAAACTGAGGTTACCTATTTTTAATAATTATAAACTATATTCTCCCTTTCTCAGGAGCAACTGGTTGAAACATCCAGCTTCAACGAAGACTCCTATAGAACTGCTCAATTGAAACTGTTTTTTCCAAGCTATGGTGTGTCCCCTAAACAAAAGAAAAAAATTCAATTCCAAACCTTCCAAACTGAAAAGATAATACACAAATGTTTAATTTGTTGGCTCATGAAATTCTCCCAATGTAAATAAAAAACTATTACTCACCAGGAAGCCACTCTCTCTCACGTTGTGAATTAATAGAAATCACTGTTGCTACAGAAATAATTTACAAGTTAATCATGATACTCCTTCACACACAGAGAAGGCCCAAGTGTCACTCATATAAAATTCAAAAGCTGAACTTGAAAATAAATTATATTTCAATGTATATAAATCACCGATCTGACATCACAGAGTTCTTTCAACATGAATGAGGGATCACTCTTCAAGTGCCTTCAATTCAGTGCTAATATCTGAAGTGTAAAAGGAATGCCAAGGAAATGAATATAAGTCAGTACTTAACTGATCACACCTGACATTATGCTGTAAACATGAACGCAGGTCTTATATCTCCATACTACTGAACTTCACAAGGATAGGGAAACAACATTAGCTTCCGGGTTTTCCTCTGTCACCACCATTTGCTCCTCCTTACCTCTATCCGCTGGGTCAACCAGCTCTACCTCTTCTGGTTTATTAATTGCATGTTGTGAGGTATTTGAAGCATCTGTTTACAAATAATTATGAGGATTATATAGAATCCTGTCTTGTTTTAGGTGTCCAACAAAGTTAGCAGAATGTTGTTTTGTGGTCTTTAGTACAAAAGAAAGAACATATCTAGCATACTATCTGTTAAAGTTACCATTAAACAAAGCTAGGATTAGAAAGTATGCCATTTGATATTTTTGACTGAGACCGCAGTTTGGAGAACTTTCCCTTTTTCAGTCCAGAGTGGTCTCCTCAAAAACAATCAAGAATTTGATTTCTACTTCATTCTTTATTTTATCGATGTTATGAAACCAAGAAGTAGCCCACAAGTTTAAAGAGCACAAGGAATAGTTATTTTCTCAACCTGAAGCCATCTTATCTCAACAACAGATTATATGTCATTCCACTAAATTCTGTTGTGAAGCTTTCATTTGGCCTGGTAATAAATGTGTAATGGGTTGACATGCAAAATTTTGTAGCACACATACTATATCCCTGGTACAAGGGTTATTCAAAATGTACACCAGTATAAAAAAGGACAGGAAAAGAGCAACTGACACATCAAGTAGGACCAAATTACTGCAGATGCTGGAGAGAATGAAGGGTCATCTAGACTCGAAACGTTGACTTTCTCTGTCTCCATAGATGCTGCATGACCCCCTATGATCTGTAGCGTTTGTTGTTTTCAGAACTGACCTACTAATATTGTCTCAACCCAACATGAGATTACCTAAACAAATCATCAACAGATTTCCACCCTCATTCTCTTTCCTGCATGCAGATTCACAGTCGACTAGGAGAGTAAAATGAAACAGGAGTGCTTCAGGAAATTTCTTTTGCACTTTCAAGAACAATCTTCAAGAGGCCAACATGTTAGTTGTTCCCCTATTCCAAACATTTTCTATGATTTGCAATATCTCCCACTAATGGTGACTCATCCAATTCTTATTTAATTACTTGTAGTGAGCCCATTCCATATTCTCCACACGTAAGGATAATTTATTTCAGAGGAGAAGTATACTCAATGGTAAGGAATACTTACTGACTTTAAAGCTAACTTCATGCCTTGAAGTATGGGTGGAGAACCATGCCTCTAAGAATTCCCGTGTGTGTCCATGTTTGGCTTGGGCTACTATGTTTACTTTGTCCAAGTTAAACTGATGGCCTTCATGCAAAATGGCACTATGAACTCTCCTTAACATTGGTACTTTCAGACAATGAAGGCCATCAGTCTAACTGAGACAAAGTAACCATAGTAGCCCAAGCTAAACATAGACACGCATGGGAATTCCTAGATGCATGGTTCTCCAACCATACTTCAATCAATAAACATGTGGGATTGAACCCCATATATAAACCTATACAGATCAAAACCAGAAATGACAGTACTCACCATAACGAACCAGACAATATAAATTCCAAGCGGAGTAGAATAATATTACTTCAACAGAGGCTCCACTGATAATGTCACCCAGCATGGTGACAAAAAGTCTGAACAAAATCAAGCCAGCTCGGCGAGCAAGTCAACAACCTCAAAATATATCCTTGTCATCATCCAATTATCTAATTTAAATAACTTACCAAAGTGGACAGAATATAATCCCTTCCTTATTTAAAGACTCAATCTTATCCCCTTGAAGCCTATACTTCTCTAAAGACAAAGCTATTCATTTTTTTGGTAACTGAAAAACATCAAACCAGACATAAATCCAATAGTTATCTTCTAAATCTTTGTCTCACCTTAATATTCATTATCACGTAAGCATACCAAAATTGGACACAGATTCATTGGGTAGGTTTTATGGTTGAGCTATGTATCTTAACATCCTATACATTTTCATTATAGCCTGACAACACTGATCAGGGTCTTTTTAATTTCCAGATCCTTTCAATCTGCAGCTTTCTGTGAGCAGTGTAGCAATCCTACAGAGTGTACAATATACTTGGATTTGCCACTGTCCCGGTGCATCGCACTGCATATCTAAATTGAAAAATATTAGCCAAACGCTGGTCCATTCCTCATTGGACCCATATCCAATTTTAACCAATTTTTCTTCAGCAAATGTCTTAACCCCAATCCACATTCTCCTGTGAAGTTATCCTGATGCCTTCATTCAATCATCAATAAAGTTAATAAAGCACAACAGCTCAAAAAGCAACCAAAACGGGGCTGTTAATGACCAGTCCTCAGGATGAGCCACTAACTTTTATAACTCTTATTATATCATAACAACTTTTAGTAATTGTGTTTTGTAAAGTGGTAATGATCACTACAAGTTTTCTTGTGATTTAATTAGGTAGAACTAGCAAAAGCAAAAATAAATTTCACAACGATTGTGAGATATCTTATGATTGACTGAAGTGTCATTGTGTTTATATTTATTTACCTTTTAAATTAATTTGTGTTAAATATTTCTTCTGATAAGTGATTCAAATATACTGTTATTGCTAATAAGTTACTTCTCTGATTCTTCATCTTCTATGCAGGAGAATGTTATGGTCTGTCAAGGTTAGATGATCGACCAAACATTCTTCATTAAAACCATAGAGAGGTAAATGTTTTACAAATCACTTGAGTCAAAATGAAATGAGCATTCTTAATGATCTATTTGGTGTAATGAATAATAAAACTTGTCTTCCTTTATTCTCTCTACTGCTTGCACATACATGAAATATGTTTGCCTATTTTTCTAAGAAGCATTTGAAAGCAATTTACTATCACCTATCAATTTCCAATGTTAAAAATTCACAACAAGTATGGTATCTTTGTTAATTTGAACATTTTGGCATAATAGATCACGTTAATGTCCTAGTTGCTTCGCACAAGGGATTGCATTTAAGGACCTCGCATCATCTAGGAATGTTTAAACTATGCAGTTTGGTGATTTTACTTTTAATTTTTATCTGTTGCCAGTGAACTCATACTGGTTGGAACAGAATGTTAAATACAGAAATGGAATGCAACATTAAAATTCAAATACATTGTAATTATTTGAAAATCCACACTAGACAATTTAACATAGGACAATGATGCACTGAAGTTCTTAAATATGCAACATACAACTAAAAACATAGAAAAAAATTAAGAACATAAGAACACAAGTGACAGGGGTAAACCACACCCTTGTTGAAATTGCGTTGTCATTTGATGTGGTTGTATCAGGCTACCAGCTTAACTCCCCTTTACTGCCTCTGTTTAAAGCCCCTTGATTCCCTGAAGGACTATAGGATGGACTTTAAGGGGAGTGTACCGCTCAACTTTAAAACAGGCTACCTTATGATGTTAGAGATAATAGGTACTACAGATGCTGGAGAATCTGAGATAACAAGGTGTGGGGCTGGATGAACACAGCAGGCCAAGCAGCATCATAGAAGCAGGAAAACTTGACGTTTCGGGCCTAGACCCTTCATCAGAAATGGGGGAGGGGAAGAGGGTTCTGAAATAAATAGGGAGAGAGGGGGAGGCAGATAGAGGATGGATAGAGGAGAGGATAGGTGGAGAGGAGGCAGGCAAGTCGAAGAGGCGGGGATGGAGCCAGTAAAGGTGAGTGTAGGTGGGGGGGTAGGGAGGAGATATGTCAGTCCAGGGAGAACAGACAGGTCAAGGGGGCGGGATGAGGTTAGTAGATAGGAGATGGG
>JAHRHZ010000140.1:18387135-18399805 GCA_024137785.1 Ginglymostoma cirratum | reverse complement strand
TGGCCTGCTGTGTTCATCCAGCTCTACACCTTGTAATCTCAGACTCCAGCATCGGCAGTTCCTACTATCTCTAAGTAATATTAGGCAGATTTGCAAGTATTGTCAGGAATCTTGCAGAACTGACAAAGGTCCCATCTACCAGCTGCAGAGTTAGGGAGAAGCTTTGGGGAAGGCCCATTGCATCACAATCCAATTACGAAAAAGCGAAGCTAGCAGTAGGCCTGGCCACTGAGAGCTGATGCCCTACCAGAGGCCAGCAGGTCATTTGCTCGGCAGCACCAGAAGGGAGGCAGTAGCTGCTGCCTAAAGAAACCCACTGGAGGCTGAAGGAGGTCAGGGATAGGAGGTTGTTGGCACATTAGGCAGAAAGGGCAGGAGGATAACTCTTATTAGGCCCCTCTCCCTCCAATTTCTTGATGTGGATCCCTCGACTGGTGGACTGAATAGATCAGGGGCTTTCACAAATTTACTCAGCACTCCATTATATCAGTGAAAGTGATTGTTCCAGCTTCAGAAGGTTGACAACAATGCAATGGTAGCAGTATTCTTATTTTTTAGACCTGCTCTTTCACTGCCCTCTCAATTGATACCCGGTGTGGTATTGTTGGCGGATATCAGCAAAAAGGTTAAAAAATAGAATGCTGACTCTAGTAAAGTGAAGAAGCAGCACGGAGCGTAGGCAGAAGATTTAATTGTCTGTCCGCATCATGTTTCTGGAAAGGTAGGGTCTAACTGCATTCTCTGAACATTCAAAAACCCACATGCAGTACTGTCTGTTATTAACCTCATTAAAACTTAATTAGAGAATGGTCTGGAGACCTCATAAAGGGAAGACAAGAGGAATTTGCTTACTTTAGCAAGTTGGAGAGTTAATAACAGAATGGCTGTCAAGATTGAATCACCTGCATCTATACCATTAAGAATATTATGACCAGCATACTGCAGTTATGAAATTTATTCTTTAAAACCTACTCATTCTCAGAATATGGACAGAAAAGGAAAAACTGGCATTTTATTACCCATCTCTGGTTTTCATTGATGTAGAATCATAGAATCCCTAGATTGCAGAAGCAGGCCATTCAACTCATTGAGTCCACACCGAACCTCCAAAGAACATCCCACCCAAACCCAAACCCAAACCCCAACCTATCCCCATAAGCCTGCGTTTCCCATGGCCAATCCACCTAACCTGCACATCTTGGACTGTAGGAGGAAACCCATGCAGACACAGGGAGAATGTGCAAACTCCAGACAGTTGCCTTATGGTGGAATCAAGCCCGGGCCTCTGGCACTGTTAGGCAGCAGTGCTAACCACTGAGTCACTATGCCACCTATGATTTTGATTCTGGACCATTTTCTTGAACTACTGGATTTCATTTGATGAAGGTTGTCTCAGTGTTGTTATTAGGTAAAAAGTTCCAGGATTTTGATGCAGTGATGATGAAAGAACAGCTCATTAGATCCAAATCAGGATTATGTATGAGTTGAAGAAAAACTTTGGAATGATGGTATTCACACACACCTGTTCCATTTGCTTTCTAGGTGATTTAAGGAGATGCTGCCAAAGAAAATTTAGTGAGTTTCTGCAGTGCATTCTGTAATGGTACAAATTGCAGCCATGGTATGTTTGCAGTGCAGGGATCGGATATCTAAGGCAGTGAATGGGCTGCTGATTGAAAGATATCGCTTTGTCTTGGATAGTGTATGACTTATTGACTCTTACTGAACTAGCAGCATCTAGGTAAATGGAGATTACTCCATTGCACATTTGAATTGTACTTTGTGAAGAGGCTTTGTGCAGTCAGGAGATGAACTACTTGTTGCTTCTGACCTACTGTAGTAAGCATGGCATCTGTGCAGGTTGTGGTTAAAGTTGACTACTGAATGTTGCTAATAGGTGAGACCACAGTATCCAGTTTATGCATTTTCATTAATAAAGCATTTTAAATCCATGTTTTTAAAAAATTTGATGCAAATTTCGAAAACGGGATGTTATCTCACATTCACTAGCTTATTACTTTCTCTCTTTGGGAATAAAATTCAATATTGGCAAAGGTGTAAAAAAGCTGCCAGTAGACTGTCTACCTATATCTTTCAGGCCTTGCCTCTAGTGCCCTCAGAGTGCAGTACAGAATCAGAGAATGCTAAGCACAAGAAGAGATCTCTCTGCCCTTTATGTCTTGACTGGCTCTTTCGTTTTATTCCATGACATAGGCCTACAATTTTTTTTTTCACTTCTCGAATTTAATTCAGTTATTTTCAGTTTGAACATGATTCGCCAATCTGCTTCTGCCATTCTTTCAAGCAATGCATTCTACACAGAACTGCTCAACCATTCTATTTCTCATGTCACATCTTCATTTGTCAATTACCTTAAGTTAACATACAGGTACAGGACGTTACAAGGGTAGGAGCACAATAAGGACATCTTGGTACCATTATTTAGCGCCTTGGTGAGCTCATAACTAAACTTTGTGTACAGATGTGTCTCTTTGCCTAAGGAAGTATGCACTTGCCACAAATGGAGCAACAATAGTTCACTAAATTGATTTCAGGCTGAAAACACAGTCCTGTGTGGAAAGATTGAGTAGAACAGATTTGTATCAAATGGAGCTTGGAAGAACAAGATGTGGATTTCACCCAAAGACATTATACCTTTAGTGGATTGATACTGAGAGACAATGTGTGGAGATTTCTGTACAAAATTTCCAAGCATTGAAACCATTTCTGGATCCCAACCCTGTTGACGTCTCCAGGCCACCATTCTGCATGAATGCACAGCATGCATCCAATTAACAGGCATGTCTGCATTTGCTAACAATCTCAGATAGTGGGACAGGCTATACAAGCAGGAGGACAAATCAGGTCACTTGAGACAAAAGACATGTTCCAGGTCCATAGTGAAGGCTGTTATATTGCTGATCGGAATGGAGCTGAAGGCAGTTCAAGATTGAAGTGTGATATTCATTATGTGACAGGCAGCTATTCCTTTGTCCAGCACTATCTGCAGTGAGCTGAATCCACTTACAAGCTTTTGCTGATGGAAAACCTGAGGATTGCTAGTTTATACCCTAAAAGTTAAAATTTCATTCTGATCAAAAGGCACCTTGATCTCCCAATCTATTCTTGTTTCTTATAAGTATGCAAACTAAAGAAAGTAGGGATCCTGTGCAGTTTCAGGATAAAGGGCCATTGATTACTTAATGCCACAACTATCTTCCTGCTCCTGTTTGAGGTGTTGGCATTGTAAGTTTGACTCCATATGTGGGAAGATCACTTGGAAGCAAGAACACATTGAGGTGTTGAACTAATGTGTAACTTTGTAAATATTCTCCCAGGTCTGCCTCCAAGTATTTGCTTGGGAAGGTTCCATCTTGTACTGCCCCTGGCTGGAGAGATTAGAATTAAAGGTCATAGCCATAGGATCAACAATTTAGGATTGAGTTGAGGAAAAACCTTTTCAGTTAAAGAGTTGTGAAGCTTTGAAATTCACCATCTCAGGGGGCTGTGATTTCACAGTCACTTAATATATTCAAGACTAAAATTTATAGATTTTTAGATGTTAAGTGAATCAAAGTGTATGGGGATATGACTAGCAAGTGGAGTGGGTATACAATCGTGATCTTATTAAAAGATGGAGCAGGGTGGGTCTTATGTAATGTTCTTATTTAGCTTGATTCTTTACTGAATAATGAAACTGATACTTAGAATGAGTCTCCACTGCCCTTTTAATTTCTATGGGTGGAATCTTATCGGGCTTGAGTGATGTGGACTGTGTGCAATTTGTGGCAGAATTCGGTAAGAAGCCCGACGAGACCTATCTCAAGGTCGGGAGCAGCTCGCTGCATCTTTTTTGCGTTCACCAAGCAGCGAGGCAAATTTTTCATTCGACAGCAGAGCATTGTCAATTAAGGGGGATTATTGATTGTTAAGCATCTTTATAAAACGGTAACTCCCCTCATTAATCTTCTGCCTTAACAAACACCCTGAACAAGCTAAGATTCAGAAACATAGAGGGCTTCCCCAAGCGCAGGTGCCATTGACTGCACACATGTGAGACTGAGAAGGATGTATCACAACACTGCACACCATTCAGGTGGTCTGTATTCACCTTTTCCACTTTCTGGAGGTGTGTGCCCACAGCTGTCATGACTACTTTGTCTTGGAGCACTCTCGTGTACCTGCTGCATTTGAGGGTCCAGGGAATTTCAAAAGTTGGTTACTGAGGGACAAGGTATAATCACTAAGACCATGTTCATGGCACCATTGTGCAATTCCCCAGCTGATGGAGAGTGCAAGTTTAATGCTGCCTATGTTTTGACCAAGGCCATGGTGGGACAGATGACGGGATTGCTGAGGATGTACTTCCACTGCTTGGATGGATCTGGGGCACCCATACTCTTGCCAAATAGTCCGAACAAAATGTGCCACATCCACATCATCATGATGTGCTGTGCTCTGCAGACTTGGAGCAGGCAATGTGGTGATGTGATAAGTTCTGAGGAACTGGGTGAATGGGAACAGTCTTCTGAGGAGGAGGACAGTGGGGAGGAGGAACCTCTTTTTATGTATGACAGGTCCAGCTGCATTGTGTGCTACAAACCAGCCAGAACCTCATTTGACACCTACTTCCAACAGGGCTGAATACAGCAGACCATCATGGAATGCCAAATAGTCATTGGTCATGATGCCAGAATTTGGTTTGCACCGTGAGATGAACAGTAGCCTCAACTGATTTAGTTTGTATTTGCTTTCTCTGGCTGTAAATGAAAGCTCATGTTTGAATTGTCCAATTGCTTGCCCGAGTATGATATTCCCATACTTGACAATGACAAAATGCGGTTCTCCAGTGAGCAGAGTAGCAGTAGAGTTTAGATGGAATACAGTAACTAAGGACAGATAAACTCTGTGGAGTGGTAGTTAAACAGTGATTGGGGGTGAGAGAATGGTTTGTACGCGTGATGGAGCATTGGCCGTACCAGCTATGTGCTGCGAGCAGTTTAGCTTTGTGACTGCTGTGCCATTCAATTGCCAGACAGAGACAATGGCAGAAAGTAAAGCATGTCTGGCATACCATGGCCTTTTAAAGATGGCACAGACCCAAGAGATGGATATTATATCAGTTGCAAGTTATTCTGGGAACAGCATATACTAAGATAGGGATAGAATGAGTCATAGAGATGTTCAGCAGGGAAACAGACCCTTTGGTCCAACTCATCCATGCCAACCAGTTAATTAATCTAGTCCTATTTGCCAGCAGTTGACCCATATCCCTCTAAATTGTCCAGTTCATAGAGCCATCCAGATGCCTTTTATATGCAGTAATTGTACCTGCCTCCACCACCTCCTCTGGTAGCTCATTCAGGGACTCCACTGGGGCAGGTAGCTAGTTGATGAGGTCTATTTGGTTAAATATGATGAGAATTTCTACCAGGCTTTGTGGCAAGAATCCTTCCAAAAGTCTTGAAGCAACTCACACTTAGTCAAAAAAACATTAAGATTCAGTCCAACATCTTTATTCACCCAGGGAGCTATAGCCTTGGCAGCCCTTATTTACCACTCTGTAGGAATGCATGTAGTCTACATCCAAACTATTTCCTTCCTAAAGTTCTCCAATTGGTTGTTTACTATATTTTTGTTTAACTTTGGCTTCAATACATCTGTTCCAGAATCTGTTTCAAATCTATGAAATTACCTTCCTGCATTTCAATACGTGTATGTTTGATAATTCCATTACTACTTTAAACTGAATGATACTGAGAGACTGAATCATATATCATTTACCTTACGTCATTCACCAAAATTGGATCTAGCACATTTTAATGCTCACTAAGCTGAAAAAATACCATCTAACAATGTTTTTTTTTTGGTATAGATTTCAGATAGTAAAAATAACACTACTACTTAGCAAAGGGGGAAGATAGCAAACAAGAACTATAGACCACATAGCCTAACATCAGTTATCGGCAAAAATCCAGGATCCTATCGGGACATATAACAGAGCACTTAGAAAAACAACATTACCAATCAGAATCACCACAGATTTATGGAAGGGAATATAACAAGCTTATTAGAGTTTTCTGAGTATCTAACTAGTAAGGTTAACTAGAAAGGAAACTAACGAATGTAGTACATTTAGTTCTCAAAAAGAGTTCGGTAAGATGGCATACAACATTTATTGCAAAATATTAGAACACATGGAATTGGGTAGTTGATTATCATGGATACAGGATTGGTTACTGAAAAGAAAACAGATAAGAGGAACAGGCGATTTGTGGGTTGGTGGGCTGTAACTAGCTTGACACCGCAAAGGTCGGTACTTGACCCACGTCTATATTAATTACTTAGATGAGGAAACCGACCGTAACATATACGTTTCCTAATATGATATTAGGTAGGAAGTTAAACAGTGAAAACAATACATAGTGATTGTTGAGGGATTTTGACAAGTTAGGTGAGTTATATAATCCAAAGTATCAAAGTGTGAAGTTATCCACTTTGGGAGGTAAAATAATACAAACTATTTTTTGAATGGTGAGAAATTGGGATATGTTTGCATTAAAAACAAATTACAGGAAGTTACAGATACAGTGAGCAGTTAGGAAGAGAAATGGTTTGTTAGTTTTTATTGCAAAGAGATTGTCCCATAATGGTCATCTCACTACAATTAAACAGAGCACTGGTGAAGCCATATATCGGTCTCAAACAGTTCATATCCAAGGAATCTAAAGGCCTTCATTCACTTTGTATTCCCAATACAAATGTTTAAATCAAAAACAAAGTAATAGGTTGAATTTGCAATAATAAGGCTGCAATCTGTTTTAGTCATGAAAGACACTCAATTACGTTTGGATATTATGGAATGCAAGGCAATGATGCAATCTGGTCTATCAAGTTGCTCTTGACTATAATCATAGGGCAATGACTATTCTTATCTGGCACACAATTGCCCAGGAAGGGTAATAATGTCGAGGCAAAGAATGGGGCCAATCTAGGAAAATCTCAAAGAATACTCCCTTCAACTCTCAAAGAAAATTGTTTAAAGCTCTGAGTGAATAGGTAACCCAGAAGAGATTCTAATTTCAGCTAAGCCACAAGTTACACTCTATAAATGAAAAAGTCCTCCCCAATTAGGAATCTGAGGATAGTATTTTTCAAGGTCTGTAGGAATTCATGTTTGTCATCTGTTCCTACAATTTATATGGTAATAAATTACTATGGAATGAAGCATTTTCTGGCATCTAACCTAACTCTGCCAAAGTATGTTATATGCCTGCTGTGAATTTGATGACTGTGGCAGAATAAATGACAACTCAAAATTTATTTTTCCTCTTCAACTAATGGCATAAGTTAAAATGATGAAATGCTAGCAATGGACAGTCAGGAAAGCAATAACCAAACACAAGCTGATTTGTAGCTGTCCCACAGAAATTCTAAAACTGCTACTAATAATAATCCCCAGCTACCACAATTACCAAAAAAAACTAGTCCAAAGCACCCCAGCCTCATCTCATCATAGGGTTATAGCTGTTGGTTTCCTAATCCCCCAAATTTATTCCTACATCGTTTCAATTAGTGTTGATGAATGATTGGGAACTGTATTGAAACTGGCTAATTCCACCTGGGGCCCATTACAGCCATCAGGAAAATGAGGCTGTCAATATATCCGTCTGGAAAGGTTTCAAATTCACATTCTGAAGTTGAAAGTTCAGTGTTCTAATCCATTATACCACCTAGTTCCTATGCAGCACTACTTAGAAAACTACAAACACTTGATTCAGCAAGCAAAGAAAAAGCTGAAAATATTGATGTGTTGGTTCTTAAAAGGTAGTTAAGACTTTGAGCCTGTTATTTGGTTGTGAGGGAAAATTT
This sequence comes from Ginglymostoma cirratum, assembly GCA_024137785.1. NCBI lineage: Eukaryota > Metazoa > Chordata > Chondrichthyes > Orectolobiformes > Ginglymostomatidae > Ginglymostoma > Ginglymostoma cirratum. The sequence goes on along the minus strand of JAHRHZ010000140.1, from coordinate 18,391,933 downwards.
GTGGCACAGTAGTAGCTTACGTACATCTAGGTCAGGAGCTCAGAATTTCAGCCCACACCAGAAATTGTTGGCCATGGAAGGTGGATTTTTAACCTAGCTGGACAGATTGATTAACAGCTTCTAAATTTTGCCAGTATGTCGCCTGCATGAAAATTTCCTGGTCAGCAGTCTGCAAAAGGCAATAATAAACTATCCCTGTACTTTGCCTATAAGCATGACCAATCTGATGGAAGTTCATGGCCCAAGCACCAGAAACAAGAATGGGACATAAAGTCAAGCAAATGTGGTTTCACCAAATGTGAAGCTGATACAGTTCATAAATACAGCCTTGAAATTTCCGATCATGTGCAAATTGGGAGATAAACAGTATATGAATGCTTTTATATATGAACCATTCCATCTGCGTTCCTCCTTGCAAGGTCGGCTTTGTGAAGGTGTTGTCCACATGACATTTGCAGCTGACAGTAATTTAATGGGTTCTACAACATGTTTAAATAACCTGTGTTCATGCCTGCATCACAAAGTGTGCTGCTTTGTACGTAGAGAAACTGCTTAAAAGATGTTTCTCAGAGATACAATGCCAGATTCATTTTAACTGTGCTGGAATTCAACAAGCAAAGCAACAGACAAGCAGCACCGGCTCAGTGACGCCCAGTTTGGGTTCCGCCAAGACCACCCAGCTCCTGACCTCATTACAGCCTTGGTTCAAAAATGGACAAAAGAGCTGAGTTCCAGAGGTGAAGTGAGAGTGACAGCCCTTGACATCAAGGCTGCATTTGACCAAGTGTGGTCTCAAGGAGCCCGAGCAAAACTGGAATCAATGGGAATCTGGGGAAAACTGTCTGTTTCATACCTTGAGTCATACCTGACACATAGGAAGATGGTCGTGGTGGTTGGATGTCAATCATCTCAGCTCCAGGACATCTCTGTAGAAGTTCCTCAGGGTAGTGTCCCTGGCCCAACCACCTTCAACTGCTTCATCGATGACCTTCCTTCCTTCATAAGGTCAGAAGTGGGGATGTTCGCCGATGGTTGCACAATGTTCAGCACCATTCGTGACTCCTCAGATACTGAAGCAGCCCATGTCCAAATGCAACAAGATCCGGACAATATCTTGTCTTGAGCTGACAAATGGTAAGTGACATTTGCACCACACAAATGGCAGGCTATGACCATCACCAATAAGAGTCAATCTAACCACTGCCTTTTGACATTCAATGGTGTTACCATCACTGAATTCCTCATTGTCAACATCCTGGGGGTTATCATTGACAAGAAATTCAATTGGACTCACCACATAAGCAAAGACGAGCAGGTCAAAAGCTAGGAATACTGTGGCAAGTAACACACCTCCTGACTAATCCCCATCTACAAAGCACAAGTTAGGAGTGTGATGGATAGCTCCTCACTTGCCTGGATGAGTGCATCCCCAACAACAAGAAGCTTGAACCCATCCAGGACAAAGCAGCCCACTTGATTGGCACTACATCCATAGGCCACCACTCCCTCCAGCACAGGCGGTCAGTAACAGCAGTGTGTACTATCTACAAGATGCACTGCAGAAATTCACCAAACTTCCTCAGACAGCATCTTACAAACCCATGACCACTTCCATCTAGAAGTACGAGGGGAGCAGATATATGGGAATACCAGTACCTTCAAGTTCCCCTCCAAACCACTCACCATCCTGACTTGGAAATGTATCGCCATTCTTTCTGTGCTGCTGGGTCAAAATCCTGGAACTCCCTCCCTGATGGAATTGTGGGTCAACTCATACCAGGTGGTCTGCAGCGGTTCAAGAAGGTAGATCACCACCGACTTCTCAAGAACAACTAGGGATGAGCAATAAATGCTGGCCAGCTAGCGATGCCCACATCCCACAAATGAATCAAAGAAAAGAGACCCAAAGAGAAAATGAGAAAAGAGATATATCTGAGGCTGGTACAGGAGATAAAGGGAGCAAGTTAAATAATCAAGGCAGGCACGAGCAAGGCGGAGAACGAGGCAGGACTAGTAACTCAAACTGCGCTTATTGCAATGCAAAAATTGTAATACCTGGCAGGGAAGGCAGATGAACTCAAGGCATTGTTGGGAACATAGGGCTGGGATATCACAGCTATCACAGGAATAGAGCTCAAAGAGGGGCATGGCTAGCAGCTTAATGTTCTAGCATATAGATGCTATAGGAAGAATAGAAAGGGGGGCATGAGAGGAGGGGCATTGGCATTTTTTGATAAGGATAGCATTATGACTATTTAGGGAAGATATTACTGGGAGAACATCCAGTGAAGTTATATAGGTGGAACTGAGAAATAAGAAAACGATGATCATCTTGTTGGGATTGTACTGCAGACTCCCCAGTAGTCAATGGGAAATTGAGAAGCAAATATGTATGAAGATCTCAAATAAATGTACAAATAATAGGGTTGTAAAGGAAGGGGAGTTTAACTCTCTGAACATAGACATAGTGTTAAGAGCTTGGATAGGGAGGAATTTGTTAAGTGTGAACAAGAACATTTTCTTATTCAGCATGCGGATTTACCTACTAGAGAAGAAGCAAAACTTGACCTTCCCTTGGAATATAAGGCAAGGCAAGTGACAGAGTGGGAGCACTTTTGGGCAAGTGATCATAATTCTATTAGTTTTAAAATAGTTACGGAAAGGGATTGACCTGATCTAAAAGATAAAGATTTAAATTGGGGTATGGCTAATTTTGATGCTATTAGGCAGGAACTTTTAAAAGTTGATAGGGAGAGGCTATTCGCAGGCAAAGGGACGGTTAGAAAGTGGGAGACCTTCAAAAACGAGATAACAAGAGTTCAGAGACAATATATTCCTGTTAGTGTGAAGGGCAAGGCTGGTAGGTATAGCGAATGCTGGATGACTGGAGAAATTAAGGTTCTGGTCATGAAAAAGAAGGAGGCATATATCAGGTATAGACAGCTAGGATTGAGTGAATTCCGAGGGAGCATAGGTGTAGTAGCTGCACACTTAAGAGGTAAATCAGGAGGTCAAAAAGGGGGCATGAGATAGTTTTGGAAAATAGGGTTAAGGAGAATCAAAAGAGATTCCACAAATACATTAAGGGCAAAAGAGTAAGTAGGAGAGATTAGGGCCCTTTAAAAATCAACAAGGCCATCTATGTGCAGAACCACAGGAAATGGGTGAGTTACTAAACGAGTATTTCATGTCAGTAGTTACTGTGTAGAAGGATATGGAAGTTAGTGAACTTGGGGAAATAAATAAAGATGTCTTGAAAAATGTCCATTTTACAGAGGTGGTGGTGCTGGACATCTTAAAATGCATAAAGGTGGATAAATCCCTGGGTCCTGATCAGGTGTATCCCAGAACTTTGTGGAAAGCTAAGGAAGAGATTGATGGGCCTCTTGCTGAGATATTTGTATCATTGATAGCCACGGGTGAGGTGCTAGAAGACTGGAAGTTGGCTAATGTGATGCCATTCTTTAAGAAAGGTGGTAAGTTAAAGCCAGAGAGCTGTAGACTGGTGAGCCTAACATCAGGGGTGGGGAAGTTGTTGAAGGAGATTCTGAGGGACAAGATTTGCATGCATTTGGAAAGGCAAGGACTGATTTGGGATAGTCAACACAACTTTGCACTTGGGAAATTGTGTCACATTAACTTGATTGATGTTTTTAACGAAGTGACAAGGAAGATTAATGAAGGCATCTATATGGACTTCAGCAAGGTGTTCAACAAGGTTCCGCTTGATTGATAGACTGATTCGCAAGGTTAGATCACATGGAATCCAGGGGGAGCTAGCCAATTGGATACAAAGTTGGCTTGAAGGTAGGAGACAGCGGGTCATGGTGGAGGATTATTATTCAGACTGGAGGCCTGTGACAATTGGTGTCCTGCAAGAACCGGTGCTTGGTTCAATGCTTTTTGTCATTTATTTAAATGACAAAATATAGGAGGTATGGCTTGTAAGTTGGCAGATGACACTAAATTAGTGGTGTAATGGACAGTGAAGAAGATTATCTCAGGGTACAATGGCACCTCGATCAGATGGGCCAATGGGCTAAGGAGTGGCACTCATTTCTGATTCAGTGATTAAAGTGTAATTAATTGCCTATAGAGATACAGTTGTGGTCGTTTATGGGTCAAAATTGTCAGAACATTTTCATCTTTGGTAAGAATTTATAAGCAAAGGAAAAACTGATGGGCTAAACTGAATAGACAACATAACATGAAGCTTTGGCCAAAATACCGAACAAGTATTCTGATCCATCCCTGTTTGATAGTTGATAAAATAAACATCCGATTGTCTAAGGAGAGCATAGGAAGTTTGTCCTTATTGGTGTGGTCTAACTAAATTTGTGTAAATCATGATGATATAACTGATCAAATGACGGTGTCACCAGGAAGAGACAGGACACCAGTCTAGAATGAGCATGTGATGGGATAGGTCTTAGACACTACACTAAAGACCTCTAGTAGATAACCTACTGCATACAGGTATAAATAAAAGAGTATTACAGTATACAAGGAGTTGAAGAGCCTTAATTAGTGATAAGGAGGAAGCAGCCTGGGTGACAGAGTATGTGCAGACACCAACATCTCAAGATACTCCAGATCAGTATCACAATGGCTTGGTAACAGTATTGACAAGATAAAGATTGGCACTGCACAGCATAATGTCTAGTCTATCATATAACCAGTAAGAGGTGGGGTCCAGATTGATTACTGTCTATAGTAACTACGAGACCTGGAAACAAAGCATATGTTTAAAGAGCATGGGGCTGGATGAACACAGCAGGTCAAGCAGCATCATAGGAGC
>JAHRHZ010000140.1:18335104-18386735 GCA_024137785.1 Ginglymostoma cirratum | reverse complement strand
GCTCCTATGATGCTGCTTGACCTGCTGTGTTCATCCAGCCCCATGCTTGTTATCTCGGATTCTCCAGCATCTGCAGTACCTTTTTATCTCTGATATGTTTAAAGAGTTTGAGTAGGAGCATTAATCATATCTGGAGACTGCACTAAAGTTTACCGTTTCTGATTTTGTGCACATAACTATCCTCTCTCACCAATTATTTCACCAAAATTCAATTTTTGATATGTAATTATTATCCAGTTACTGCACGCGCCTGACAAAATCATTTTATTTTAATCTGGTGAAGTTATTGCAATATCGGTCAATAGCTCTGTTTACTGCAGCAATTTGTAGAGATTCTTTTTAAATATTCTCTATATGTAGACTTTGCTTGTAACCTTAAGTCTAAGTCCTGTCCTGCATCCAAGTTATTAGTTGATACAATGATGTTAATATCTAGCAGGTTGTAGTTTGGCAATTTGACTCAGTTGTTTTGGGCCATAGATGAGTATATTCGTCAAGGCTTACAGCATGGTCTATGGTGCTCCACATATCCTATCTCTCATCTCATAATATTTCAGGGATACAATACTGCAGTTTTCGCTGTTCAGAAAGAAACAACATAGACATTTACAAATCAAAGACTTTATAATAGTTCCTGCACTTTCAGAATTTCACTTTTCCCATTTCAAGTTAGAACATAAAATAAAACCAAAGCAAACTGAGCACAAATATTACAGAGATAACAAGGTGTAGAGCTGGATGAACACAGTGGCCAAGCAGCATCAGAGGAGCAGGAAGGCTGACGTTTCAGACCTAGACCCTTCTTCAGAAATCAAATATTACAATTGAACTGTAATATGTCTGTGGTTTCAATGTAGCTAACAAGGGAAATAAGAGCTCGCTACATTTAGAAGCGCACTGCGTGGCAGGTCATAAATAAATTGATGCAAAGCTTGCTCTCCCAATTCTCACCTTTTGTCCCTGTTGTTGTGTATGTTAGTGTTTATATAGGATTCATGTTGGAGACTGCATTAAGCTTGATCCAATCTGATGATATCATTCTCAGATGTGGAAATTGGAAGAATAACTCTGGATCTTGAAGGGAGCAGATGTGTCACCTGTCCTAATAATCTTAGTAACAATTTCTAACTAGCCAATGTACCTAATTGCTATCATGTAATAAACTTAATTTAGTTAAAACAAGAGTTGCTTCTTAAAACGGACTAGTGGTTGTTCCTCTACCGCTGTAAGCAAATAGGCCCTTAGATACAATCAAGGAAAGAGGAATAGTCAGCATCCTACCACCCATAAATACCGCATCAAGTTAAAAATTAGAATCTCTTAAAAGGAGATATTGTAATAACTACAATATTACTGACACTATGGGAAAGCATAGGGGGAAAATGCGCAAGCATATCACAAATGACACAATTTCTTGTTTCCACTATAGTTCAATTAAATCTTGGGAGTTGTTCCTGGCTTTGTGGAATATGATTGCAGCCTAACAAGATATGGGCATTGATGATAGTCGAACAATTCAGACAGTGCTGTTGAAGAAGGTCATTTCAGTTATTTTCTCTGTGACATGTTGGAGCCCTTAAAGGAACAGCTCACATAGCTGAAGATTTCCTGGCACACCAGTTCTCCTGCTTGTAATTATCTGGTACAATACTCCCTCAGTTGGTGACTTTAGGCTACTCTCATCATGACTGCTGATACACTTCCTTCTCCTCTTCCTCAGTGAGGCTCCTTAATATCACAACATTGTCTTCAATGCAAGAGACAACAATGATGCTTATGTCATCTCCTGAGCTACAGCATTAAGACATCTGAAGCACTGAATTAAAATGTCAAAGCTCCTTAATGTTCTTACTTGGTGTTATTACATGTATGCTTTGGCTATTGCAAGGGTCTCATTAACTAGAGTTGAAGAGAATAGTTTTGGTTTTTCAGACAGCCGGCTTTACAGTCTGACTTTCAGACAAGCTTGGTCAGGGTGAGGGTCTTAAATTGCATACTTTGTGGCTGTAATAAGTAACAGGAAATCCACCTCTATGAAACAACATTTCACACTACTTTGGGGCAGTGACAGAATTTGGCCCGAGAAGCAGCCAAAATGCCAAGGAAAATTCAATTATATGGGGGCAACCAATCAGAGAAAAGTCAGCTTTGTACCAGGAACATTCAGAATCAGTGAAGATCTGCTCAGCCAGTCACAATCTGGTTTTCTCCAATTCTTCCTCCTGCAGGCTTTCTATGAGCATATCAGCAGCAAATGCAAGACAGGAAAAACCTGGCATTGGGGTGGGGCTGGAGGTAAGGAGGCCAGAACAAGCAGAGCTGTCAGCCAGATAAGGCAGGATTGCAGAGGCTGAAGATAGCAAGGCCAAAGGGTGGGACGGGGTGGATGGGTGGTCGCACAGGCTAGCATGTTGAGCATCCATATGTGGGAGGAGTAGCAAAGGGTAGAGAGGGGAAACAAAGGGGATAAGAAGTGCTGCAAAGGTGGGAGAGGAGCTGCAAAGAGGAGAAAAGAATTGCAAAGTCCCTTAGTCCAAAGATGTGCAGGTTAGTTGGATTGGCTTTGATAAATTGCTCCACAGCATGCAGACTAGCTGGGTTAACTACGGTAAATGTGGGGTGTTGGGAATTGGGTGGGATGCTGTTTGGAGGGTTGGTGCAGACTTGCTCAGCCAAATGGCCTTGATCTGCACTGTAGGGATTCTATGATTCTATGACTCTGAAAGTGGACAGAGGGACTGAAAAGGGGAGAAAGCAGTTTGAAACCTTCCAATAAAGCAATAGTATGTTTTATGAACATTACTATTGTAATGAACTGTCAGTGAAGTAACTTAATACTGAACAGTTTTATTTGACTAAGATTAACACTTATGTGTTATCACATCTCAAAGCATCTCACATCCTGTAAATTGCTTGAAGTGCTGTGACCGTATTAGAGACAAAGATGCAACTGTACAGCCGTGACTTAATAGCATATTTATGGTGTGATATTTTGTGTACAGAAGTGTCAGTTTTTTTAAAAGAAACCTTTGCTGCTATCTTCTGGCACAGTGGTGTCGTGGAATTAATGCTTTCCTTATGTAGGTGGTTTTAGGTTTAGTGAAGTGGTGATGATTATTGAGGACATTGTTGAACCTTTCTAATTCTGCCTGTGTATGAGTCCACACACACCATATGTTAACAAAGTATCAAAGGTAATATTATCAGGTGACTGCTTTACTTGATAAAGGGGATGATGAGAATGCAAAGAAATCCAGTGAAAATCAACACATAGCTCCCAACAATCATAAATCTCGAGAAATTCTCCCAAGGATCTCTCAAAGATTTTGACCCCTGCTCTGAAACAGTGTCGATAGTATTCACCAACTGCATAATGATTAGATAGATGCCTTTTCTATTCATTAAGGTCATGGTTATGTGACTAGAGACACAGACAGTAAAATAGTGCTAGTAATTATCCCCTATATTTGGAAAATCTAGATTTGTTAAGAAATTGGGAAGTTTAGCTACTGCTGTTGAGTTGAAAATAAGATAAAATTGTTAACTCTAATGAATAATGCTTTACACCTATTTCTGGGCAGCAAATTATCATAGGAAAATCACAGATTGTTTGAAATTGTAATATCTCATTTATGTTTGAACAAACTGGAGGTGTAAAACCTGAGGGACGTGGTCACTCTGGTAGTCACAAATTAGGCCCCACCAAAGGGAGAGTTCAGCTGAATGTCTCCTGTCCTAGCTCTGTAAGCCTGCTGGCAGAACACAAGCTCAAGTGTAATTCCAGATCGCTGTGCTGGAAAAACAGGAACTGTAAAGCAAACACAAGACATACAAACGTGTGACAGCAAAACTAAATGAATCATGCTACTTTAAAGGATATGGTCCCAACATGGGAAAACCTGCTGGCATCCAATATCTATTTCAATTGGCCTTGATTAGAACATTATACCTATAGTTACATGAAAATAGATTTTCAAAAGTCAAACACTTTGAAGCAATAATTAAGATCTTAGGCCCATTCATCATGAGTATGATTTGGCAATCTTCTGAGAAGGATTATTGGCTGCCCCTGAGATTGTCATCTGGCCTCTCAATGCTGCAGACCCAACCAGCTCCTGAACCTTCACAGCTCTGCTGCGTGATGTTAAAGCAGGTAGATTACTGCACAAAGAGTTGCCCTCACTGGAATCCTTACAATGCACCCCTTATCCCAAATCTCTATCATCTATCAGTTAGCCAATCCTCTATAAATGCAAATATACTTCTCTAACACCGCGGGTTCTTATGTTACTAAGTAGACCTATACATGGTACACTATCAAGCAGTTTTTGGAATTCCAAATAAATTAAATCTATTGGTTCCCCTTTATCTATTCTGCTTGTTACCTCCTCCAAGAACACTAATAAATTTCTTTATCATGAAGTGATGATGACTCTGCTTGATTGCATTGTGTATTTCTAAATGCTATACTATTGCATTCTTTATAATGGACTCTAATAATTTTCCAAACAAATCTTTGAGAATCACTGGGCAAAAAGTAACTGGTGAGTTTCTTATTCTAATGCAGCCTTATTCCCCCAGCATAACAGCTCCATATCGCACATGAAAGAATCCAATTTTCCTGTTTTTGGAAGGCCGAGGAAAGTGGTAACAAGGGCAAATAATTTGGTGTGTTAACCCTGGAGAGACACACACCTCCTTCTTATCCCCTCAACAATAAGCATCAAGATCCATTGGGGATTTTCGCCATAATTAAGCCCTAAATGGTCAACTAACTGCCATTTGAAGGCCTCAACTCACCATCAGCCTGACGACCAGCCTGCTTGGCAGGGGAGAAGAGTGGCTGTCTTCCTAAAAGGGAGACAAGAAAAACCTGCCTAATGGATTGGGGGGAGTTAAGGGGGTATGTGCCTTCATTTGGCCCAATATTACACCATTTGAGGGCAACAATATAAGTGTGTGGCATCTAAAAGCCAACCCCTGCCCTTGCCTGTAGCCCTCCTGAACCTCCCCTCCCATGAACCCCATGAGAAGCGAAGGGAAAGGACCTTCTCATCACTGTATCCTCTAAAGGATACCCCAACTTCAGGGCCCAGAAGCTACTGGCCTCTGATTTGCAGATACTGGCAAGTTAGGACTGCACTGTTGAGGTCCGTAATTGCTTAGAAGCTCACTCTCCAGCTCTTAAACTGTTTGGAGCTTAATCAAGTGAGCTGTCACAGTCACTAAACATGTCAGCCCCCATACAAATCAGAGAATTGAGGCCTTTCACTTGCACAAGAACTTAAAAAAAACTAGAGAGAAAACTAACATCTTAGATGATGAACTATATGAAGCATTTTATCTAGTCTTCTTTTGCTCTTCATTGAAATACTTAGCAGGAACATTTATTATTTGGTCTCATTTGTTGATGTAGTTAATGTGCACAATGCAGAGGAATGGGTTATCAGTTGTTAAAAAATGTCACTGTCTATTTAACTTGAATTTTGTATTTTTAACATTTGACATTTTCTTAATTACAGAGATTTCAACTAGATTTATCTAATATTTTAGACCATTTTGTAAAATAACACAATAAGTTTTTCTGACTATTCTCTTAGAAAATAATTTTACCAATGCTAAAGTAAAAGAAAATGCAATATTTGAAAAGAAATAGTGTAAAAAACATTGGAAATCTACATTAGTACAAATCTTAGAAAAATCAACAACAAGGTAAATGAATGACAGCAATACACTGTGGATACTGGAAATCTGAAACGTATACAGGAAATACTGGAAAAACTTGACAGGTCTAGCAGCATCTGAGGAGAGGGAAACAGAGTTAACATGTTGAATCGAATGACTTCTTGAGAACAGTCATATTGGACTTGAAACGGTAACTCTGTTTCTCTGTCTACAAAGGAAATGTGTTTCATTTGGAATTTCTTTTACATTCAAAGCCTTCCCTTTTTTTCTGTTCATTATGTCCTCTAATGTAATCCTTTTGATATAAGGAGAAAAACAGCATCTAATATTTTGTAGAACCATTTTTGAGGCATCATTACATAAATAAAAATAGCTTTCCAGTGGACTGAAGCAGTATTTATTGCTAAAAAAATTATATTTGCTTTGGGCATATTTTCATCCAGTATTAATATCATTGCTACATTTCAGAAGGTGCTGGATTTGTATGTATGTGACAATATTTCTATGTTGTGCACAGTCAAGGTGATGCTAGAAGGGCTTAAAGGAAAGCTTATTCTTCTGAGCTGTATCTGAATATAATCATTATATTTTAACATAGCATTATTCTTGTTTTATTAATCATGGTCGCAGCAAAGAGTGAAAACTGCTGTCTTGTTTTCCATCACTACTGAAAAAGACATTTTCTATAATCCATAGATTCCCTACAGTGCAGATATACACTATTCAGCTCACCAAGTCTGCACCAAACCTCCAAGGAACATCCCGTCCAGACCCAGTAACCCTGCATTTACCATGACTAATCCACCTAGCCTGCACATCACTGGACACTACAGGGCAACACAGGATCCATAGAATCCCTCCAGTGGGGAAACAGGCTATTTGGCCCAACTGGCTCACACCAACCCTCCGAACAGCTCCCCATCCAAACACATCCCCCTACCCTTTCCCTGCAACACTGCATGTCCTACGGCTAACACATGTAATCCACACATCTCTAAACACTATGGGCAATTTTAGCATGGCCAATCCAGCTGACATGCACCTCTTTGGATAGTGGGAGGAGCACCTGGCAGAAACCCGTGCAGACATGGGAAGATTGTGCAAACTCCACACAGACAGTCGCTCAAGGATGGAATCAAAACCAGGTGCCTGCCAACCACTGTGCTGCCGTGCTGCCCATATTTTTGGTTTAAATAATTTTTCCATGATTAAAATATGATTTCATTTTTCTTTATTTACCAAGTTTTGCTCCTAATCAGCATCTCAAGAAGTACTGTACGCTTTTTTATACTGCTAATTAATTTCTTAAAAATGAATTAAAATTTCCTTTTTATCAAAAATATTGCAAAATATGAATTAGATAGTTTAATTTTCTGTATCATAGTGTCCCACATAGATCATTTGGTGTGGATTCATTTTGTGTTCCTGCTCCAGTTGTAGCAGGTTGTGTCAATAAAGACAGTAACCTGGCTAGTGCAATAATTGAATAAAAGCTTTGTAGTGTTATGATAATGAAGTAAAATTTGTTGTAGAGCTGAAGATATGGAATCTCAATCCTGAATTGCTTGGTCAAGGAGATTGGTGGCATTGAATAAGCATTCAGATTGTTCTGGAATGCACAAGTCATAATTATTTTTAACATATTTGACATAAGCCATTATTTGCATAATTTTACCAGCTTCTGAAACACTTTTGTTACAGTGTTTGTTTTAATGTTGTATATCAAGATTATGCTGATGTTTTGATCCATTTATTACAAGTGAAGCACATCACCTCTGTAACAGCACTCTCAATTCTATTTCAATTATGCCATTTCAGAGTACTCAGTTAAACAAAGATTATATTTCATATTAATATATACAGAATTTCTTGGTAAAATACAGAGATAAACAATTTTTAAAAACAAGTTAATTGCCTAACAGCAATGTACACAGCATACAAAGCAAATGGAATGACAAGAAGCAGTAATTTTTGGACAGCAACCAGACATATTATGGATAACTGAATGGCTGCATAAAGAACAGGATTAGCAGTTCACTTGTGTAGGATATTAAATATTTAGAAATGATTCTGAAGGAGGACAGGGGAGTGGGAGACCTGTACTGTTTAGTAATAACACATTGGAAACAGAGAAGAGAAAAAAGAGATAACTAGCATTGAGGTGGCATGACAAGTTATAAGAAAGAATAACTTACACTAATAGGGGTACGCTAAAGACCATCTTACAGTGGAAGAGAAATTAATGTCAGAACACGTGACTTAGGAGCTGGAGTGGACTATTCTGTCCTTCAAGCCTACCCTGTCCTTTAATGAGATCATGGCTAATCTGGCTGTGGTGTCTACTCCACCAGCCTGTCTACCCCTCTCCACCATAATGCTTGATTCCTTTGTGAATAAAAAAATCTGTCTGACCATAACTTGAATAAATTCAACCAGCCTGTCTCCACTTCTTTCTGGAGAAGAGAATTCCACAGATCCTTTAAGCTTTTGTGGTAAAAACATTCTCCTCATCTCAGTGTTAAAAGGGACACCCTTTATGCTTAATCTGTGCCTCCGAAGTCTAGTGTCGCCCATAAGAAGAAATAGCCTCCAGTTACCTAGCCTATTAAGTTTGCCGAGGATCTAATATGTTTCAGTAAGATCATCGCTCATTCTTCTAACTTCAATGCACATAGATCCAACTTGCTCAACCTTTAAGCGAACAATATGTAGGGGAGAAAACATGAAATAGGTAAAATATATAGAAAGTAACAATGGATGATGCAATGACTACATCCCCAAATACATTGACTGGAAGTAGCATGGAATGGGGAAAAGAAAACGGAAAGTTTACAATTGTTCAGGATTCTTTTCTTACTCAGTATTTAAGCCCAACAAGAGACGAAACCAAGCTGTACAGTGAACCAGTGTAGATAAGAGAAGTAAGAAAGGGAGACCCCAGGAAATCATGGTTTTAACATGATAACATTTGAGGTACTGATTGGAAGAAACAGTGCATTCTGAATCTGCCATAATTAATTATATTCAAAGCTGAGATAAATAAATTTTTGAACCGTTGGGGAATCAAGGAATATGAAATGTGGGAGGAAAGTGGAGTTGAGGCCCAAGATCAGCCATGCTCATATTGAATGACAGAGCAAGCTTTGTATGTTTTAAGTTTTCAACTACCAAATTAATCAATTGGAAAGAGAAGTTAATTTCGGAAGAGATGGAAATAGAACTGAGAAAAGTGAAACAGAAAATAAATTACATTGTAGAACAAAGGTGGAATAACTTGAAAAGTGATCATTAAAATTTAAGAGAATGCCAAAAGAAAATACAAAAGGAAATCATAAAAAAAGATACAATAAGGCTTTCAAAACAGAAGCTCATACTTGATCAACCTTTGAATTATTTTAATAAGAGAAACAGTAGCCAAATGTAACACCAGATGCAATGTGTAAAGCCTCTCAAAAGGCCACTAAATATACCAATAAAGAAACAGTTAGCAAAATATGAGCAAGGCTTAAAACAGAAAGCAGAGAATAAAGGTAGTTAGACCGTTAAAAGATGAGAACTGCTTAGAACCAATGTTCTACGGGAATTGCTATTAGGAATGCTGTTGTTCAGCATTGATATTAAAAAAAAGTTTTCCCAAATTGATAGTTTAATATCAAAATTTGTTGATGATATTAATTGTGCGACATAGTTAATACTAAGGAAGACTGCAACAAAACAGAAAGCATCAAAAAACTTTCAAAATTGGCACATAAATGAAAAAAGTAAGAATATTTATTTACTCCTTTTCAAATCTCAGAATATTTCACAATGCTTTACAAATGATGAAGAGCTCTATTTACTGAGGAATCATGGTAAAAGCAGACAATATTCCCCATATTGTTCACTGTACATCATAGACTAGATAGAATTGCATGGAATTGATACCACAGAAACACCTCAATTTATTACGGCCAGTGTTTATCCTCCTTAATGAACCATCTCTTCCTCTACTTTATCTATACCCTGTCTGCATCTTCTATATTATTTTGTTTCTCTTGTGTACATATAGAGTTAGGATTTACTGAATATGTAGCTGAGCCTCTGAGGTAGGCGATGATTTAACTGTAATCTCATGTGATAGGACATTGCTGGAAAGTTGGAACTAGTACAACTCAGAGCATGGAACGCTCCAGTCTTATCATCATATACTTATCGTTAATAAACATTTTAAAGAAACCTGGAAGTCTGGGCTGATGTTCATGAAGATCAGAAGAATGCATAGTAAAATAGTACTTAACTAGTGTCCCCTTAAAAATGTCTATGCTGTTTACCTTAATTCATTCACTTGTAGCAAGTTCCATATTCTAAACAGTTTCTAATTGTTTTTTGATTTATTAATGGTTATCTTATATTTATGTCTCCTAGTTCTGGGGCATCCTACTGTATCAATATTTTCTCTATATTCATCCTATATTAAGTCATTCGTTGGCATGGTCTTTTCCAGAGAAATCAGTCCCAGTCTGTTTAAGCTTTGTCAATAGCTGTACTCTCTCAGTTCTGGTAATATTCTTGTTATTCTTTAATTTTGCAATTTCACCAATGTTTCTGTACCTTGCTACAATAAGGAGACCAGAACCCAACATATTGCTCTAACTGTGACCCTAACCAGATCCAACACAATTTCTCTGGTTAAGCTAAGGTACTGGTGCATGAATTAGACATGGGTGGAAAATAAAGATCCAACAATAGTGATGGCCAGATTCATTGCAGACCACAGTACAATGCTGACAGACCAAGGTTTTAAACTACAAAAAAATGCCAATCAACCCATTCTGTATCTATTTCTCGCCCATGTTAAACAGCCACAACACTGTAATCTGTCATTGCATTTCATAAATACACATACCTCGGCAAAGAAATACATTCAAAATTAAAGTTTTGCCGCAAACACTTCTGCTGACTTATACTTAGCCAAAATCAGCAACATGAATGCCATCAGTAACTCTACGCATTTTAGGAAATGCATCAGTGTGGTAATATTGGGCATTTATATAATGAGCTAATCAGTAAGAAATGAAATGAATAACATCTGATCTGGTTTCTTGGTTCATAGGGTTGCTGTATCTTGCCATACATTGTGTTTTCTTATTTAAACTCTAATTATTTTCTAATGAACATATTAACTTTTTTTCATTTTGCTTTCATTTTACATTTTTAACTCTCTATTTTAGATTGTTTTCACATTGTATTTAATTACTTGCTCAAGAATATTGAAGGCAGGGAAACAAGTCTTTGACCTTATCAATCTTACTATGTGGTCACCTTTGATTATGCATTAATGGGCAGCCCAGTTTAATTCAGACTCCAATTCTTCTTCTCTTTTGAAGAAAGAATTTCTTCTCTGCTTAACGTTTCTAGTCAGGATTGTGAAAAGTTCATGTGAAACTTACCTGATACCAACAAGCTGTGTTTTTTTTTAAGGCTGGCAAGCAGCAGCATGAATAAACTATTAGATTTGTAAATCAATGTAATATAAACCAATCATATCATTATTCAGTAATTAGAATAAAAATTAATAAGACACCTAAGCATCACAAAATGAAAAAGCAAGACACTGATTAAAGCTAATCGTAGAAAGAGGCCAACCCATGAAAATTAGAATGAAAATTGCAAAGGTAAGTACAAATGAGACAGGTCATTCAGCCTCTCTAGTTCATTTTCCTGCAGATTGTCGATAAGAATATTATTTCTCATTAATAGTAAAATTCAATACTGTTTTATGTAATTTAAAGTAGACTGTGAGATAAGTATTTAAAATGAGAAATGGGCTTGATCATTAACTTTATGTTATCAATTCTGCTTTAGTTCATCTGGCAGCCAGGGCTATCAGTTCTGTGCTGGAAACTGAATAGTTAAAGAAGAAAATCTGAGTGAATTATAAATGATGAATAACTTCGAAAATGATGCTGGTTTAGGATTGTCTACATAACAGCTTTACTTACTTTTAGAACTGCTATGAACTATGAAAGCTTTCATTCTCTTATTACAAGTGCTTTGAGCTGTCCTGGCCAAAATTCTACCCTCAGCATCATCAAAAGAAAATCCAAATTAATAATAACTAATTCAAAGCCCACCCACTTACATATTGTTTAATTGGGACTCTTACACCGTTTGTAGATCTTAGCAGTTTCCTACAGTGAATGTAATCAATAGCCTACAAAATGCTTTTGAATGCAAGTATCATTAGGGGAGATTTTTGGCTTTGTTCTTGTTACATGCTGGGAATATGTATCAGGAAAGTTTGCCTTCTCTGTCTGCAGTTTGAGTTGGGTATGTGTCATGTGCTCCTAGCATGTGACGAGAATGCTGAAGCCAGAAAACTCCATTTGTATAATTGCAGGTCTTCACTTTAATTTATAACCATGACATTTTATGGCCTAATTTACAAGTGACATATTTGAGTACTCTGCATTCATAATTAGAAATGTAAGTGAATGGCATACCTATTTTAATATAGTGATTGATGAAACACAAGCAACATTAATGTGAAATAGGATACTTCAACTGGATTGTTATAAAATTGTCCAATTTATTCAAAAATAACTGGTTGAAAAAAGCAGTAGCCAGAACCTAAACCAATGGCTAAACGAAGGCCAACATTATTATTCAATAAAATATAAAGTAATAGAATATTACAAAGTAATAGTGACTTTGAGGCGCAAATGCCAACAATGAAACAAGCTATTTTACCTACAGTACTTCTAATTATCAATAATAGCATAAAATATATTCCAAATAAAACCTCTAGAATTAGGTAAATAAAGACAAAATAATTTTACAGGTGTGAAATGATTTGCTAGAAAAAGAGCTTCTGAATTATTTACAGATAATTCTGGATAAGGATTGTGTACAATCTCACCACTGGAATCCTTACTAGAGTTCTTTTGTAACTGCACAGCAACTTAAAAATGTGTGGCCTGAAGAGCATTATGAATTTTATACTTAGTTAATTCCATGTGCTCGTTGGGCCTCTTTTACATAAAGAAATAAAAGCATTTGAAACTATATCAAGCCCAAATGATTGGGAGAAAAATAAATCATTGACTTACTTAAATTGTAAGCTATCTCTATCTATGCAGTAGCTTATCACTTTAATTTAAGAATGAATCAAATTGCTGTAATTATTTCTAAGGTCACTTGCAAACACTTTGCACGTGTATTAATTTATTCAAAAGTCTTCTTTTATAACAAGTTGAGTAACTAGAAAACTGCCTGCTTCTAAATAATTGCCAATATCAGTCGCAAAATATCAGTGATTTTCTACATGCCGTACTGTGTGGAAATAATTATCATGGTGATGGTACTATGGTAACATTGGTATGTTTGCTACTTTCGTGTCAGTACCAAGCCAAGGGTTTGATATGTAATATATAATACTCAAAATAAAAAGAAATGAGCCCGACTGACATAAAGGTTTTTGCAAAAAAAAATTCACTTTATCTAACCTTCATACAAATTGGATTATTCACACCATAGATCAAATGAAACAGGCACTACATACTGACAATTACAAGGTTATCAAATACCAATATATTAATCATAAGAAGAGTGGCTGCATTTTTAAAAATCTTTCCATGCCATAATGAATTGATTGGGATAGGATGTGCATCTGTAATTCTACCTACTGTGACTTTCTAATATCCACCCTGATCTGGGAAGATACTGAAGAAAAATTGGATGATTCAAGAGAGAATTAACCAGGTTGCTTATTCTTGTGCCCTATCTAGCAGCCACTGTGAGAAGTACACATGTATCACTGTCTGAAGAAGACAGACAGACTCAACTCATATCTTCTATGGCCAGATTGTTGTTGGCATTCACAGTCAAGGTTCACACATTAAAAGTAGCTTAAAAGTGTGTGCTAATGTGTGACCAGTACTGTATCTAAATGAGAAGTTAAAGCCTTCAATTGAGTAAGAGTTGAGATGTTATTGCCTACAAAATAGGTGGGAGGGCAAAGGTGGAAAGGACTTGGGTTTGAATTCAGTCAGGACACATGGAAAGAAGATGTTTACTTTTTGTCAGGGCTGAAAGCAACATGTACCTATACCTTCTCAAGGTAGACATCTATGGGATTCTGAACATAAATTAACAATCTCATGCTCAGCAGCATAAAGAGGGGAACTGTCGTAAAATGTCGCAAAATTGATTAAGATGAGGTACTTCATTGTGGCAGTGTCAATGAGTTTTACAAAGTATCAAAACATGACGATATTATGTTATTTATTCATGGATCACTGGGCCAACAGTTATTGCCTATTCTTAGTTACCATTGAGAAAGTGCTGGTGTGTAGCCTTTTGTGGTCTGTTTGCAGGGAGCGGCTGACAATGTCTCTGTGGAGGGAATTACAGGATTTTGACCCACCAACACCGAAAGAATAATAATATCTTTCCAAGCCAACATGGAGTGGTTTGGAGGGGAACTTGCAGATGGTGGTGTTCTCATGTATCTGCTGCTCTTGTCCTTCTAGATGGTAGTTGTCATGGATTTGGGAGCCATGGCGAATTTCTGCAGGTCATCTTGTACATGGTACACACTGCTGCTAATGTTCATCAATGGTGGAAGGAGTCACTTTTTGTGGATATAGCACTAATCAAGAGGGCTGCACTGTCCTGAATGGTATCAAGCTTCTTGAGTGTATTGAGCTGCCCTAATGTAGGCAAGTGAGGAGTATTCCATTATATTCTTGACTTGTGTCTTGTAGATAGGGGACAGGTTTTGGGAAGTCAGGAGGTAGGTCACACTTTACAGGATTCCTTACCTCTTACCTGCTCTTGTAGCCACATATTCATATGGCCACTCCAGTTCAGTTTCTGGTCAATGGTAACCCTAAGGATTTTGATAGTGGGGAATTCAGTGCTGATAATGCTATTGAATGTCAAAGGTCAATGGTTAAATTCTCTCTTATTTCAAGAGCTTGTGTAACACAGATTTTACTTACTACTTGTCCGCCCAACCGTAGACATTGTCCAGGTCTTGCTGCTTTGGACACAGATCACTTCAGTATCTGAGGTGTTGTGAATGGTGCTGAACATTGCTAACAAATGGTTGCACATCACCACATCAGACTTTATGACAGACAGCAGGTCACTGATGAGACAGATGAAGATGGCTGAGCCTAGGACACTACGCTGATGAATTCCTGCAGAGATGGCCTGGACGCAAGAGAACTGACCTGGACCCAATACCCACAACCATCTTCCTTTGTGCCTGTATGACTCCAACCAGAAGAGAGTTTTCACTGTGATTCCCAGTGATTCTGGTTTTGCTAGAGCTTCTTGGTACCACACATGGTCAAATGCAGCCTTGTCAAGAATAGTCACTCTCTCTTCCCCTTTGGAGAATACTTTGTTTCCAGCACTGATTGTTCCTCACTACAGTAAGTATAAATCTTCATTAAATCAATGTTTTTGAAAATCCTGTTAAAAGTTAGATGATTTTTCTGGTCTTTGTAATCTGTTTTAACCTTAACAATGATCTGTCAAATGCACGATAAGTGACTAGCAAGATCCCTGCAGAAACAATAAACAGTCATTATTAAACCTGACATTAAGTTCTGTTCCTGATGCATCTTTTTCAGTTATTCCTAATGTACTTTACATTATTCCGTTACTTCAGGATTCCTCCAGTTTTTTTTTTAAATGTTCCGCATTACCCCATGTCACTGAGCTGGATGCTGCAAAAGCCCACAGATCATAGGAGGTAATCTTTAAATAATGTGCGAAATCTATGAATTATGAATCTCTGAATATTGTAAGACATTTAGTTGTCATGTAGTTGCCTGACATAATTATCAGGATAAGAACGTAAGAAATGCAGACAATGGGCAATCGAGGCGAGATACTGGCTCTCTCTCTCTCTCTTTCTCTGAGATCTGGGTTCAAAGCTAACCCTGATTGGATCAACTGGTTAGGTAGTTCACAACCTATTTGTACAACAAAAAAATTAATGCCACTGGAAATGGAACATCATACTGGCATGCAAGGGTGCGATCTTCTGAGGTTGGGACTGATGACAATTGTTTTGGATATTATCAAATAGCAATCTAGCTGACCTGGCACATAGAGTCATGGAGTCCTACAGCAAGGAGACAAGCCCTTTGGCCCAAATGGGTCCACGCCGACCAAAATGTCCATCCACACTAACTCCATTTCCCTATACTTGGCCCATATCCTTCTAAACCTTTCTTATCCATGTATTCGTCAAAATGCCTTTTAAATGTTGTTAATGTACCTGCTTCAACCACTTCCACTGGCAGCTCATTCCATATGCGTACCACCCTCTGTGTAAAAAAGTTGCCCCTCAGGTTCCCATGTATTCTTTCCCCTCTTACCTTAAACTGATGCCCTCTAGTCTTCGATATCCCTGGGAAAAAGACTGAGTATATTCACCCTAACCATGCCTCATGATCTTATACATTTCTACAAGATCCCCCCCCTTCAGTCTTCTACACTCTAAAGAAAAAGTCTTAGCTTGTCTAACTTCTCCCTATAACTCAGTCCCTTGAGTCCTGGCAAAATCCTTGTAAATTTCTTCTGCACTCTCTACAGTTTAATAACATCATTCCTCTCACAAGGTGACCAAAACTGAACACAATATTCCAACTGCAGCCTCACCAACATCCTGCACAACTGCAACATAACTTCTCAACTTCTGTAGTCAGTGCCCTGACAGATGAAGGCCAGTGTGCCAAATGCCTTCTTCATTGCCCTGTCTACTTGTGACTCCACATTCAGAGAACTGTGCACCTGAAGTCCAAGATCCCTCTTCTCCACTACACTCCTTAAGGCCCTACCATTCACCATGAAATTCCTACCTTAATGTGACTTTCCAAAATGCAACACCCTCACACTTATCTATATTAACCTCCATTTGCCATTTCTCGGCCGACTTCCCCAGCTGATTAAGATTCTGCTGCAATTTCTGGTAACCTTTCTCACTGTCCACGATACCGCCTATTTTAGTGTCATCCACAAACTTACTAATCATGCTTTGTACATTCTTATCTGAATCATTGATAACGAACAGCAATAGGCCCAGCACCGACCACTCAGGCACACCACTAGTCACAGGCCTCCAGTCCAGCAAGCATCCTTCCATTATTACTCTTTGTTTCCTACAATCAAGCCAATTGTGCATCCAATCTGCCAGCTCTCCCTGGATTCTATGCGATCTAACTTTCCAGAGCAGCCTACCATGTGGAACCTTATCAAAGGCCTTACTGAAATCCATGTAGACTACGTCTACTGCCCTGCCCTCATCAACTTCTAGGTCACTTCATTGAAGAACTCTAACGAAGTTGTGAGACATGATCTCCCACACACGAAGCCATGCTGACTACTCCTAATCAATCCTGTCTTTCTAAATGCATGTATATCTTATACCTCAGAATCTTCTCAAGTAACTTACCTTCCACAGATGTTAAGCTTACTGGTCTATAATTCTCAGGTTTTTCTTTGCAGCCCTTCTTGAATAAGGGCACAAAATTCGGGACCTCACCAGAGGCTAATGATGATGCAAATGTATCAGCCAGGGCCCCCTCAATTTCTACTATAGCCTCTTGCAGGGTTCTTGGATATATCTGATCAGGCCCTGGAGATTTATCCACGTTCATACATTCCAGTACTTCCAACACTTACTCTACTGTGATATGGACTGTCTCCAGCATATCGCCACTAACTTCCCCAAGTTCCCAAGTCTTCATGTCTTTCTCCACGGTAAACACAGATAAGAAATATTCATTGAGGACCTCGCCTATCTCCTGCAGTTCCACATATACATGTCCACTTTGGTCCTTGAGGAGTCTCATTCTCTGTCTCGTTATTCTTTTTCCTTTAATCTACTTACAGAATCTCTTTGGATTCATCTTAATCTTCTCAGCCAAAGCTATCTTGTGTCCCCTTTTCACCATCCTGATTTCCTTCTTTAGTAAACTCCAGGATTCTCTATATACTTCCAGGGATTCCCTTGATCCCAGTTGCCTGTACTTGAGCCATGCCTCCTTTTTTCTGGTCATAGCCTCAATATCTCTTGTCATCCAGGGTTCCCTTCTTCTGTCAACCTGGCCCTTCACCCTCACAGGAACATATAAATGTTGGTTCTACATTTGATTCTATACTGAGTTGAATAATGGAATGTAACACCGCTGGTTTTCTGAGATGTCACTTCTGCTGACATCTCCCAGAATGTGTCTAGCCAGAGGTGGCAATCACTCCACAGATTATTGTTGGCCTTCCCGCCCTATTGCATATTGAGGCCTTGATTGGGTAGTGAGTATTCACTCAGCAGCAGGTGGGGCCTCACCATGCAAAAAGCTGGAAACAGAAACCCTGTCATGCTTACTTGGGGTTTTGACAGATGGTGAAGGACTCCTCATTCATGTGCACTCAGTGCTGATCGAGGTCCTCAGCATCAGGAAAGAGCAAACCCACTGTCCTTGCTGCTGACCTGTCACCCCCTCCGTCTGACAACTACACTTCAATGCTTCTCCTGTCATCACTCAACTGTGGGCAGATCCCTTGGTGATCCTGTGCCTTGAGTGGATGCATTAAAAATCACCACACTCCTATCATAACCGGGGGGGCTGCTCTCTCATCAGAAAGTAACAAGTGCTGGTGGTTTAAATTCAGGTCATCATACCTCAGGCGAGGGGAGAGGTTAAGAGAGAGAGTCCTTAATAGTAACCTCTGCCAGCGCAAGAATTGAACCTACACTTTTGACATCACCGTGCATCGCAAACCAGCCATCCAAGCTAACCAACTCCACCCCCGTCAGAGATACCAGCAGCGGACACCACAATCCTGATAGCAGTGCTGAGTAATGAGGAACTGCTAATCTCTGATTGTCAAGTAGCCCTCAGTTGGCAACCTTCTAAACCCTTGCACCACCCCACCCAACTTGATTTTGGGGAAGGTCTGCCATTCCCATTTAAGATAAAAACCAAAAGAATTGCAGATGCTGTAAATCAGGAACAAAAACAAAGCTGCTGGAAAAGATCAGCAGGTCTGGCAGCATCTGTGAAGAAAAAAATCAGAGTTAACGTTTGGGTCCAGTGGCCCTTCCTCAGAAAAGACCCTTCTGAGGAAGGGTCACCGGACACAATACATTAACTCTGATGTTTTCTTCACAGATGCTACCAGACCTGCTGAGCTTTTCCAGCAACTCTGTTTTTGTTTTTATTCCCATTTAAGAGCCTAATTAATACTAAAGAGGTGACACAGACTCTGGTTCTCCAGCTGATAGTTCAGGCACCCATTAAATGCTGTTCTGATTGTGAGTTATATGAAGATAGAGTTTTGGTTGAGTTCAAATTTGCACAGGAAAGCTGACTGGAAACATATTTAAATGGATGATTCTGGAGGTAACAAAGGCATTAGACAGTAGTGCCTTTCATTGAGCGAAACTGTGAAATGTTCACAAAATATTTTGTGCAGAGTATATTGCAGTTATGCTGTAATAGAAAATTAAACAATGAATGGAGCCACAACATAATACAACTGCGAGGATTTTTAATTTGCTAACTGTCATTCTGGAATCCAGGCACTGTCCTTTTTCTAAAATTGCTAATCATGACTGTGTGGTTACACCCATCTGATGCTAAGGCGACTGTGCATTGTCTGAGGACACTCAGTCATTAATATCAACTGCAATGTCCAAGAACAAGTCTGTGGCTATTGTTCCAAATTCTATCCTTGCAACTGACACAATTTCTGCTAATTTTAAAGGAATCATACCATCTTGTTTAATCCAAATGTTAAAACACAATTGCATCCATAACTTCTAAAATAGTCTGTTACTTTCTCTATCAATTAAACATGCCTTTAGTATTAAACCTAAGCCATTCTAAAACTGCAATTCCAGATAACTCCCCATTTTGGTAACGCTGCCATCAACACAACAGGATTGCAGTCCCATTTCCAGATATGTATTCCTGCTAAATTATGCATGAAACTTCTGCCATTTACTTTTTAAAATAATATCATGAATAAGAAGACAGTATTCCATGGAAACGTTGCAGCATTTTCCATTCTCAACTGAATTTACTGATTTTTTTTTTCAATTTACCATTTCAGAACTTGTGCTTACAGTTACCTTTTTTCACTTGAATCTGACAATTTGTTATTATTTTTAAAATTTTATTTGCTTTCTGCTGCACAGAATAATATATTTCTGTTGTTGCTAGAGAACAATATTTAAGTTGCAGAAGTCCAGATCTCTGTAAAACCTCTGGGGAAAATGGGGCTTAATGTTGTTTTATTTTTCTTTGTTCCAAATACTGTGATTTACTTGGCTGGAAGTGTATAAAAGAGTTTATTAAATTATAGATTAATAAAGGGTGTTGAAATTTGTCAAGTGGAATTGGACGAGTGTTATTTTTTCAAAATTAATATGAGATAGGTTTTCTGTTGCATCTAGAAAGTTAAAATTTGCTTTGAAGCAAATCCTTGAGGAGCATTAGTCCTTACAGGCAGCATTATCTGAATTAATTTACGAAACTCACTATATTATGCTTGTCGATGAAATGTACAGTCATAATGACGAATACAGACAGAAATGAAAAGTAATGGGAATAGTGATGCAGGTGACAGGGGAGCAGAGAAAAGGCACATTACCTCTCATTACTGAGAAATACTCACCCTGACGTGCCCAGACATTTGACACGAACTCTCACCAAACCTTTGCAATGTAGCTGGCAGATAACTCTACGAGCTTCATCAGACTTTCAGTGACAGAAGAAAACCTCTATAAGGGTGTGAGACTGCCATCTAGAGACAAAAAAACTTAACACCCCAGGGATGAGGGGTGCATTCTTGAGGAAAGGAAGGCTCAACAAACTGCCAAATTTCCCTTTCACAACAACAACAATTGGTCTAACGGCAGCTAACCATAAGCAGGTTTTCTGTTTATTTGTGTCTCCTGCAGAGCTAAGTACATAGCCCATTTGAAAAGGTATATTGAAGTCGTCTCCAACAGCAGTCGAATGTAATGAAGTTCTGTGATCTTTCCCTTTGCGCTCTTCATTCGTGAGGTCAAGCAACATCATAGTGTGCTGGGCAATTACTCGATCAAACTGTTTGAAGTACTGCTGTAAACTTCTTTTGAAAACAACCCGGTATTTAAGACGCTGTGATTTATCTGTTATTTCGCATTTATATAAAATGTTGCAAAAAAGGTTTCACAATTCCAATGTATCAACAATGCAGAATTGACTGAGAAGTCCTATCAGATTGATTACTGAAAGAAACTGTGAAGGGTCAACTCCAGTGAATACAAAACGAGAATAATACACAAAACACACATCTTAGGGCTACATGGGGAATCGATCTATAACATGGTGATTTAATGTAAATATGGTATTTAGTTGTTTTAACACAGAAACATAATACAAGTCGTAGACCACTCTGAAAACTTCTTACCTGAAATTATGGACGCTGCTCGGAATATGTCTGAGAGTCTGTTGTTCAGTGGCTCATAGGGAGAACCGACCAGATCATGACCTGTGATAGTAAACCCTGGGAGAAAGGTACGATCACAGTTTGTTGAGTTACATTACGTGTACATTTTTTTCCCGAAATTCATGTTTTACGTTATAAAACGAGAAGCTTTTAAACTATATTTGCCGTACCATGTACGAAACTTTGGTGAATGCTCCAATATATTCGGAGACATCGCTTCTCGTTCTTCATGCCCCGCTTACACCTGCAGTTGTACAACGGGCTCTGCTGGACTACCTCCATAGCGCTGATGCACTCGTTCTTGGCTTCTGGTCCGGTGACCATGCTGGAGCTCCCGGCCAGGCATTGCCTAAGGATACGGTACTTGCTGCTGCAGGCCGAGTCACTGGTACATAATTCATTGGCCTTCACACAGTCAACGCGGGTAAGGGCAGGGGGAGGATTCACACCTGCAGTCTGAACTACCGTATCTGGAGGTGGGATTGGGGGTGGGTGGGGGAACAAACGAGACAAAAACAACCACATATAAGTTCAAAGTATTTCGATCTTCATCAATAATAGCAGCAAATCAATGCACCGCCCCCCCCCCCCAACCACCTTCCAAACATCACTGCAGGTTACTAACCTCGTCTAAAGCATTACCGGGAGTCATCTAGCTCCGGGCAATATATCCAAATCATGTTCTTTATTAGAAAATGATGATTAACGTTCAAATAAATTTTACCCTGGATGATGTACGTTATTCTGGTCACCAGAAGCAGAAACAATATATTGCATTATCCTTTTGTGCACATCGGTAACGCTTCAAATTATTCTTCCCCAACGTAATACCGAATTTGACGTTTAAATATTACATAATGAAACAGTGTGTGAGTGTGATTCACGTGTAACCAAGTTAAATAGTTCAATCACCCGTTGGAGGTAAGGCGTCCTTTATTGGGCTGATCACTTTAACAGAGGCTACTAACCTATCAAAAAAGCCTCGAGACAAAACATACTTCTTCCCTTGTTAAGTTTCTTGCAGGAGAGTACCGTTGAAAGGTACACGGAACGATGTGGGCATCTTACCTATTATGGGCAGGATGAAGTACAAGGCTGTAGAAATCATTGTGGCTCCGCTTTCCTTTAGCACATCAAAATGAACCGCTTTGTTTCATTAAGTAGATTCAGCACTTTGACACTCCGGCGTGCTGTACGAACCAACGGTACGAATCATTCCAGTTCAGATCCATTTAGTTTTGGGCACTGACCCTTCTCTCCAGCGAGCCAAGCTTTCCGCTCACTTTTATTCACAACAGTTGAACGGCTGGAGAGATCTCCGGGCGCGATCTGGAACCTTTTTATTCTGGTTTTAAATTTACATACAGTATACTCAGATGAGGAACCCTTGCCCTACAGTATCAGCTCACCCAACGATGTGGCCTGAAAGTGTTCTGAGAAATGCAAGCGACCCATCAGTTCAGTACCTTGTTCAGCCCACTGCTAACCTTTGTCTTAATATGTATGATGTATCCAGTACATGCAAGCTCCCGCCGCCAGCTACCTCCTTTAAAGCACACGTCTGCAGCTTCCCCCAACTCCGAGCTACCATTCAGTCACTTACAGTACTTTCTTACGTATCGCTTATTTCCACCCTCCCCCTTCTTCCTTTATCTTCCTCGC
The DNA here is from genome assembly GCA_024137785.1 of Ginglymostoma cirratum. NCBI lineage: Eukaryota > Metazoa > Chordata > Chondrichthyes > Orectolobiformes > Ginglymostomatidae > Ginglymostoma > Ginglymostoma cirratum. The sequence continues at coordinate 18,363,893 of JAHRHZ010000140.1, read as the reverse complement.
TTTGAGACGAATACGTGACTTTAGTTACAGGATGATGTGCAGAGTTAAATGCTTGTCTCTAATTTCCATTTGGCGAGAAGCTACGGGTTGTTAGGGAATGACAGTGAGGGCTCAGACCCGCTGTTCAGTTTATGTGCAGATAGATATCGAGAGATCGATTGTTTAATATTGTGCAAATTGCTGAACGATATCAAGGATTAAAAGTTAAATAAATGATCACAGGAGGCGTGTGTAACAGTAACTCGTTGCGTGCTGGCTGCGAGTGGAAATCTCCAGTGTCGATAAACTCGGCTGATCCTTGCATTTGGCGATTTGGGAGAATGGCAATAAAATCCGTTCTTCAATCTATAAAACGCTCTTTTCCACTTTGCCGTGCGTCCACTTTACGCTGATGAACAACACATTTGATAAATTGTACTTCTTGCAGTGTCAAGAGTAGCTGTAATCCTTACACGTCGTTGCGAACAGAACGGTTCCTCCCAACATTACTCGGGGAGTTCGCCGTTCCCTTCGACCAGCAGCAGCTATGCCTTTCCTCTGCGCTTCGACACTTGACAAAGGGCCGCACAGTAAACTGGGTCATATGGTGCAGCATCTGGGAAATTCCAGAATCGGGTTGTGCTTGGGCAATGTGAAAGGAAATTCCGTATTCTACTGGTATTATCGACACTTGGAAAACACGTTACCGGTCTCCGAGGTCTACAATTTTAATAGGATCAAATTACAATAACAAATTCGTACTTTGTTGCGCCTTTCCCCAACCCAAATTTACCGAAATGAAGCGGGAGAGACGAAGTAAAGACGCAGAAATAGAGATACTTTCTGATGGTACAAGCTGTAAAAGCTGGAGGTACAGTGTAAGAACATTAGAATGAGAACAGGAGTAGGCCATACGCCCAGATCAGCAGATAGTAAAATCATGGTGGGTCATCTCTCTCAACTTTACATTCCCGCCCCACTCCAGATCTTTTAATTCCCCTACTACACAAAAATCTATAATTTCAGGCATCTGTAATTGGGTGTACAACAACAACTTACATTTATATGGTACCATTAATATTATAAGCAGTCCTTAGGTTTTTTCAAGAGTGCAAGATAACAAAATATGCCAGAAAGCCACATTTGGAGATTTTAGGTCAAATTACCAAAGCGTGGCCAAGGATGGTTTAATGGAGTATTTTTACACAGAAACATAGAAAATAGAAACAGGAGTAGACCATTCAGCCCTTTGAGCTTGCTCCACCATTCAATATAATCCTTACTGATCATCCAACTCATTGGCCTGTTCTTACTTTCTTCTATACCCTTTGGTCCAGTCAGCTCTAAGAACTATACTTAGATCCTTCTCGAAAACATTCAATATTTTGGCTTCAACTGTTTTCTGTGGCAGACAATTCCCCAGGTTCCCCACTCACTGGTCTTAAAATAGACCAAGGCAGGGATGCACAGGAATTCCAGGAGTTAGGGCCTAAGCTTTTCCAGCATGGCACCGGTGGTGGAGGGATACTCAAAAGAGATCAAAATTAGATAAGCTCAGATATCTTGGAAAGTTGCAGGACGGTGGGACATTACAATGATACAGGGGTGAATCCACAGAGGGATTTGAAAACAAAAAATAAGAATTTGAAAATCATAGTATTACTTGACCAGGAGATAATGTAGGTCAGTAGCACAAGGGTGAGAAGTATAAGGAAATTTGTGTGAGTTAAAATGTAGGCAACAGTTTTGGATATTTGAAATTATTATCATTTATTGTCACTTGTATTTTACAGTGACTAATACAGTAAAATACAGTGAAAAAATTCAACTGCCACAATCAGGTGCCATTTTGATTAGTTTATGAATAAAAAGAATAAAACGATATAACTGAAAGAGGGTCTATCTTCATTCCATTACCTCTGTCACGAGTCTTGAGCCCTGAGTCAGCTCACCATCAATATCTGCTTTACCACCCCTCCTCTACCACCTCACTGCCACCTGCACTGGACCCACCAATGTTGGAGTTGCCACTCTTCAGGTGCCATCTCTTCGCCACTGGGTCCATCGTGTTGCTGATGCCGGGTCCCATGCTGAACCCATACTTGCCCCGCAACCGGGAATTCCTGGCTCTGCTGCTGCCAGTTTGCCAAAACCAGGAGAGCCAGGCTCTGGGCTTACTGCAATCAGGAGCTGCGGCCGTTGCCTTGTCGACAGCCAAGAGTCCCTGCTCCAGGCGTACCACACTGCCACCACTGCAGCTGCCACATAGCCAACGCCAGGAGTCCCCACTCTGGGCCTACTGCAAGAGTCCCCAGCTCTGTGGCCAGGCCAGGCGGCTGCCACTGCCCTCCTCTGAGATGTTGCCTTCTCCGCCACCACTGACAGGAAGAAGATGAAGAAAAAAAAGAAAAAGAAAGAAGATGAAAAGGATAAGGAAGACGGAAGAAATTGGTCTGGAGTGGACGGGCTCAAGAGCCCAAATGCTGCCTACTTTGCTGCTAACACCAGCTTAGTTTTGATGACCTCAGGCTTATAGAAGGTAGAATGTGGGAGACCAGTCAGAACTGCAATGCAATAGTAAAATCTAGAGGTAGCAAAGGCATGGATGAGAGTTTCAGGTGCAGGTAAGCTGAGAAAGAGGCAAAGTCGAGCAATATCACAGAGATGGAACTAGATAGTCTGAGTGATAGTGTTGAGAATGTACAGTTGGAAGTTCAACTTCCGGTCAAATATGGCATAAAACATCCAAACAGTCTGATGCAGTTTTAGACAGTTGTCTGGGAAGGCATGACATTATGGAATAGCTTCTCAATGTTTAATTCAAGGGCATTTCTGCTCACCTAAAACTGGAAGTCAGATAAACAGTCTGATCATTTTCAACAACGAAGAAGTTAAAGTCAGAGAGATATACAGCATGGAAACAGACCCTTCAGTCCAATTTGTCCATGCCGAACAGATATCCTAAATAAATCTAGTCCCATTTGCCAGCATTTGACCCATGTCCATCTAAACCTTTCCCATTCATATACCCATTCAGATGCCTTTTAAATGTTGTAATTGTACCAGCTTCAACCACTTCCACTGGCAGCTCATTTCATACACGCACCACCCTCTGCATGAAAAAGTTGCCCCTCAGGTCCCTTTCAAATCTTTCCTCTCTCACCTTAAACCTATGCCCTCTAGTTTTGGACCCCCCAACTACCCTGGGAAAAGACCTTGTCTATTTACCATATCCATGCCCCTCATGATTTTCTAAAACTCTATAATGTCATCCCTCAGCCTCTGATGCTCCAGGGAATATAACGCCAGCCTATTCAGCCTCTCCCTATAGCTCAAACCCTCCAACCCTGGCAACATCCTTGTAAAGGTAGTAAGAAAAGCCGATGCTGGAGTCTGAGATAACACAGTGTGGAGCTGGAGGAACACAGAGGTCAGGCAGCATCAGAGGAGCAGGAAAGCTGACATTTCAGGTCAGGACCCTTCTTCAGAAATAGAGGAGGGGAGGGGTCTCTGAAATTAATAGAGGCAGGGGTGGTGATAGCAGGTAGATAGTGGAGCAGATAGGGTGGGAGAGAAGATGGACAGGTCAAGGAGGCGGGGATGAAGCTAGTAAAGGTGACTGTAGGTAGAAAGTGGGGATGGGGATTGGTCAGTGAGATGGGAGGAGCGGATAGGTGAGAGAGAAAATGGATAGATCAAGGAGCGGTGGTCATGGGTACCCACATGGGCCCAAACTATGCCTGCCTCTTTGTAGGATACGTGGAACAGTCCCTCCTCCGCAGCTACACTGGCATGATCCCTCACCTCTTCCTTCACTACATTGATGACATTTTCCAGACGTTGCTATTTATTTTCCCACATTGTCTATCTTCTATACCCTTCTCCACAGTAAACACTGATGCTAAATACTTGTCTAGTATCTCCTCCATCTCCTGTGGTTCCACACATATGTATCCTTGCTGATCTTTAAGGGGCCCTTTTCTCTCCCTCGTTACCATTTTGTCCTTAATGTATTTGTGGAATCACTTTGGATTTTCCTGAAACCTACTTGCGAAAGCTATCTCATGTTCCCTTTTCGCCCTCCTGATTTCCCTGTTGCACTCCTATGGCCTTTATACTCTTCTATGGATTCACTTGATCTCTGCTGTCTATACCTGAAATATGCTTCCTTCTTGTTCTTAACTCAATTTCTCTAGTCGTCCAGCATTCCCAATACCAACCAGCCTTGTCCTTTACCCTAACAGGAACATACAGTCTCCAAACTCTCGTTATCTCATTGTTGAAGGTTTCCCATTTTCCAGCCATTCCTTTACCTGCGAACATCCTCCCCCAATAAACTTTTGGAAGTCCTTGCCTAATAACTGTCAAAATTGGCCTTGCTCCAATTTAGAACTTTAACTCCATCTAATAAATTAAAACTAATAGAATTATGGTCACTGCTCCCCCACTGACACCTCAATCACCTGCTCTGCCTTTTTTCCCCAATAGTAGGTCAAGTTTTGCACCTTATCTAGTAGGTACATACACATACTGCTTAAGAAAATTTTCTTGGACACGCTTAACAAATTCCTCTCCATCCATGCCCTTAAAATTATGGCAGTCCCAGTCAATTTTTGGAAAGTTAAATTCCCCTACATATCACCCTATTTTTCTTGCAGATAACTGAGATGCCCTTACAAATTTGTTTCTTAATTTCCAGCTGAGTACTGGGGGGTCTATAGTACGATCCCAGTAAGGTGATCGTCCCTTTCTTATTTCTCAGTTCCATCCAAGTAACTTCCCAGGATGTATTCCCAGGAATATGCTCCCCAAGTATGGCTGTAATGTTATCCCTAATCAAAAACGTCGCTCCAACTCCTCTCTTGCCCCACTTTCTATCCTTCCTACAGCTTCTATACCCTGGAACATTAAACTGCCAGGCCTGTCCCTCCCTGATCCATGTCTCTGTAATTTCTATGATATCCCAGTCCCATGATCCCAACCATGCCCTGAGTTCATCTGTCTTACCTGCTAGGCCTCCTGCATTGAAATAAATGCACTTTAATTTGTCAGTCCTACTTCGTTCTCTGCTTTGTTTCTGCCTGCCCTGACTATTTGAATTACTCCTTTTTCCAACTGTACCAAACTCAGACTGCTCTCTATCATCACTCTCTCCCTAGGATCCTCCCCTCACCCCGCTATAACCTTTACTAGTTTAAATTCTCCCGAGAAGCTCAAGTAATTCTCCTCGCTAGTATATTAGTCCCCTTCCAATTCAGGTGCAATCCATCCTTATACAGGTCACTTTTTTCCCAGAAGAGATTCCAATGATCCAAAAATGTGACTCCTTCTCCCCTACACCAGCTCCTCAGCTGCACATTCATCTGTTCTATCCTCCTATTCTTACCCTCACTAGCTCACGACACTGGGAGTAATCCAGATAATACTACCTTCAGGGACCTACTTTCTGAATTCCTGCCTGACTTCCTATAATTGTCTCCTCAAAATCTCATCCTTTTCTTTTCCTGTGTCATTAGTTCCAACATGTACAACGACCTCTTGCTGGTCCCTCTCCCCTTTGAGAATACTCTGCAACCTCTCTGAGATAGCCCTAATCCTGGCTCCAGGGAGGCAACACAGCATTCTGATGTCTTGCTGTCAGCTGCAGAAATGCCTGTGTGTGCCTCTGACTAGAGAGTCCCCTATCACAATCAATCGCTTGGAACCTGGCATACCCCTCATGACATTAGAGTCAGTCTCAGCACCAGAAACCTGGCTGTCAGTGCTACGTTCCCCTGAAAGTCCATCACTTCCCACATTTTCCAAAACAGCATACTTGTTTGAGATGGGGATAGCCACAGGAGACTCCTGCACTACCTGCTTCCCTCCCTTATCTTTCCTGGAGGTCACCCATCTACTTGACTATATCCTCGGTTTAGCTCCCTCCCTGCAACTGCCATTTATCACACCCCCAGCTCCTGTAAGTTCCTCATTGCCTTTAGCTGCCATTCCAACCAATCCATGCGATCTGATAGGATTTGCAACCAAACACACTTCCTGCAAATATAAGCATCAGCAACATGGAAACGCTCCCTAATCTCCCACATTTAACAAAAAGAGCACATCACTGGACTAAAGGCCATCTTTGAACCTTAACAATCTATAGACGCAGAAAATAGGGAGTCTTACTGCTCTAAAAGCACTGCATTGAGCTAGCTTGTACCTAGGTTTTTATATTTTTCAAGTTTAATCAACAGACAGATCTCAGTAACAACGTGTAATCAAAAAAGAATCCACTCTACTCATTATTGTAAATGTTCAAAAACTAGTATGGTTATATTTTAAAACTAGCCACTTAACTGCTCCCCTCTATGAGCTCTACCACACCTTCTTTCTCCAATTCAGTTGTGAATTTCACTGTTTGTTTATTTTTCTTAGAAGGACCTCTGATGCTCAGAGATACTTGAAACTAAATAGCAAAGGCAGCAGCTGTGCAGATTCACTGCCGGGTCAGACAGCAGTGTAGGCCTCTTTCTCCATTTCCATGTGGTCACTGCCTCAATCTACCTTCCTCTTTTTAAAGTGCCATTGTCTTGATCTTTTTTCTGCAAAGTTCCAAAACAATGCGACAGTAATCACTGCTCTTAGAATCTGGGGAAATCAGCTCCAACACTGAAAATGCTTCAAAAAAGGAGCAGCTCTTCCAGATACATTTTTTTCCCGTCCTCCATCTTGGATTACCTCGACTTGAAAGAAGTGGTGGTGAGGTGACGTTCTTTTAAATGAGTTACCAAGGAATGGAATACAGTTGTAAAACAGAAAGAAACCAAGGAAAAATCATCCAGCGATACCAGAAGTAATGTGCAGGAGCGAGAAAAGCAGTTATTGCAATAATTCTGGCTGCAATTAGGTGGATAAGAATAGTACCAAATGGGAGTAGTTGCATCCAAGTGGACGACGAAGGAGGGATGTTGAGAATTAGATAATACAACATCATTGACAGTTCAAGAAGGACAATGAGAGGAAGTTTAGATTATCATTGTCACATAGGATGTAATTTGTGACATTGATAACAGTTTTTTCGGCACAGTGACACACTTGAAAACCTGTTTGAAAGATTAAACATTGAGTTCCAGGAATGATGGGCATTCATTTAGGAAGGAACAACACTTTCATAGACTTTGGAAAAGAAAAACAAAAGGCTGGAATAGGACAGTAGTTTGCAAGTCATCACATTCTAACTTTATGGAAAGGGGATTGATGATGGCACAGTAAAAGGAGAGGTGAATCATTGACAATATGGCTTAATATGGGGACATGGATGGGAAGCTAGATCATCAAAATTTTAGTGGGAAAAGCAGGAAGTTGGTCTCATTGACAAAATGAGGTTAGAAAGGATATGAGGGAAGATAGGAGAGAAACTAGAGATAAGATATGAGTCCAAGGCCAGGGCAGGGGAATTTAGAGGCAATTTGGTCGAGTGAGCTAGCAACTCACACCCATCATTGGAGAAAAGGGTGGAGGAGACAGTGCAGAGTGCTTTAAGAAGGCAGTTTGCAATAGAGAAAATAAGTCAGTTGGTATTTTTCTGTTCCAGCATAATGTTGAAATAGTGAACAGTTGTAACATATGTGTTTAGACTAGGTAGTACTAAATGTTGTCTAGCCGGAACTACTGGCGAATGACTGAACTAATTTTGTTCACCGTGTTCTTTCATGTCTGCAACTTTTGACATAAGGAAACTGAGTTGAGGGCAATTGCAACAGAGTGGACAAAGTCAGAAAGAGTAACTATTAGGGAGTAGGATATCAAGGATGAAGTTAGGGTGCATTTAAGAAAATCTGTAATTGCAGAAATATTGGGGCAAGCGGATGGTTAATGGCTAGATAGTTGGGGTTTTGCAAATGCAGTTCTAAATGAGTTGTTTTTTCCAGTAGTAGACACAGAATGAAGTAGATTAGGACATGAACAGAAGAATGGTGAATGTTAGAAAGAAGTGATTATAGATTACTTTATCTGTGATTAATACAGTTGGATTAGCAAGGCTGCCTGATATGGCAATGTCAAAGGAGTGACTGTGATTACGAGTTGTAGAGTTAACATGGAGGGGGATATTTAGTCAGGATAAAAGTGCAGTGAGCAGAGAGATCATAGTCAGTTGAGATAGAGGCTGAAATCACCAAGAATACAAAATAATTTGTCACAGAGGTGGAAACAAGAGAGTGTTGCAGATACATTTGTGAAAAATATTTTATTGCATTTAATTTATGGATGGGGAAGCCACAACTCACTGGGATAGAGAATTCAAGGGTATAGTGTATTTTTAAATTATTCTTGGGGTAATGGTGACATTGACAAGGTTTGCATTTATCTTATATCCCCAAATGCCCTTGAGAGGAGCTGATGAGATGCCTTCTTGATTACTTGCAGTACATATAGTGAAGGTACTCCCTCAATTTTATTAGATAGTGAGTTCTAGCATTTTGACTAATCCCTGATGAAGTTGGGAAAATGTATTTCCTTGTTAGGATTGTGTGAGACTTGGAGGGAAACCTGCATAGGTTTTCTCCCATATGTTTGTTGCCCTTAGCCTGGCAGATGTCATGGGTTTAAGTGTGCCAGTAGTGAATGAAATTCATTTTTCAATGATGATTAGGGTCCCCTTCAAGGAGTCTACTTTGTCTGGATGGTGTTGCATTTGAACGGTGCCTTACAGATGGTGGAGAGGCTTTGGTGCACAAGGAGATATGTTATTTTCCCTACAGTTCTCAATCTCTGACCTGCTTTTGTGGCCACAGTACTTGTGTGACTCATCAGTTACATTTCTGGTCAACCAATGACTCTCAGGAATAAAACAAAAGTCATTCCCCTTGACATCAAGGCAACATTTGCCTGAGTTTGACAAAGAAGCCATTGGAAAATAGAAGTCAATGTGAAACATAGGAAAACAATCTACTGTTGGAGTAGCATCTAACATAAGGTATCGTCCTTGAAACCCATCTTTTCTGCTCCAGAACATCGCTGCAGAGATTCTGCATGGTAAAGTCCTACGCCCAACCATCTTCAACTGTTTCATCATTGATCTTCCATCCATTGTAAAATTATTTGTGGGGATATTCTATCATGATTCTGAATGATTCTTATGGTGATTCCAGAATACGTGCTTGCATCCAGCAAGACATTGACAATTTTTCGGATTGGCTTGACTTTCCCAACACTTTGGGAGTCATTTGAAAGCAAAATACTATGAATATTGAAAACCAGAAGTAAAAACAGAAAGTGCTGGAGAAACTCAGCAGCTCTGGCAGTATCTGCGGAGAGAGAAACAGAGTTAACATTTCAAGCCCAGAATGACCCTTCTTTTGAAATCTTCTTTATCAGAATGTTGTTGGAGGTTATTCAGCATTAGTGATATTTTCAAAATCATGGAGTGTTGTTACAGTTTTTCTTTTTGGAGGTGGTCATTACCTGTCATGTAGCATGATTGCTAATTGCCAATTTTCCACCTAAATCTACAAGCTGTCAATGTCTTGCTGGATGCAAACAATATATTTCCTCATTCTGTGAAGAATTGCCAATGTTGAATCAAAGTTGAATCATCATTGAGTATCCCAATTAATAGTTTTAGAATAAATGGGAGAGCATTGATGAAACAGTTGGAAGATGGCTGGGCATAAGGTATTACCCTGCAGAACTTCTGCAAGTAGTATTGTATAGCAAAAATGATGGGTTGCAAAAATCGTAGCTATTATGTCAGATTTGGCTCCAGACAGTAGATTTTTTTTTCATGTTACATATTGATTACTCTTTTCTAAAAGTTTCTTTATATCACATCCAGGCAACTCCTGCCTTAATGTCAAGGGAAATTACTTTCAACTCACTTCTGCAAACCAGCAACTTCGACCATGTATGTTGTAAGGCTGTAATGAGGTGTAAAGCTAAGTAGTCCTGGCAGAACTCAAACCGAACTGCATTTAGCATGTCATTTGCAAATACGTGTCATTTGACAGCATTTTGCTGATGATTGTGATATGGTGGTTATTGGCCGGATCGGATATGTTCTTTTTTTAAACATATTAGATATATTTTATCTTTTTTAACTTTCTTGAATGGATGATAGTGTTATATTTGCGCTAGAACATCATTTCTCCTCATCTCAGTCCTAAATCATTGACTGCTTAGTTTGATACAAGGATCACTAGTTCTAATCTCTCTAGCCAGGCAAAACAGTGAATATCTCACTAGCAACCTGTCAAGTACTGAAGAATTGTATAGTTTTAAAACAGATCATCCCACATTCCTCTAGCTTGCTGTTAATATAAAGATAAAATAGGTTTTTTCTAATCGATTTCTCCTTAACCCTTTCTTTCTTCTAACAGTGCATTTAATAACTTATGTAGAAGCCTTTTCTAACAGCAACTATATCCTTCCTTACACAATGAGATAAAAACAATATACGGCACTCCAAAGTGGCCTCTTCAAAGCCCTATATAATTTAACAAGACTTCCTTATTCTTGTACTCCACAGCATTTGCAATTAAAATCCTGCATTTATATAGCATTTGTCGAAAATACAGCAAATTAAGTAAATGTGAAATTTGAACAGTTCAGTTAAAGGAATAGGCTAGCACACTGTCTGGCTTCATAATTGCTTACGATATCCGTTACCGCTCTGTGATTCTTACTCAAGAACATCCAACTGCCGCTGTGCCACGATTTACACTTCTTACATTTAAAAAATGTTTTTCTATTCTTCAGACCCAAAGGCATAATTTCAAATATTCCCACTTTATATATCCACATAAACCTTTCTATCGCCCTTTGCAGTCACAGCTAAATTTTTCAGAGTAAAATTTCGTTGTTTCAATTGTTAATCGGTTATTATCCTATTATTATGAGTTAATCCCAAATTTAAAAGCAAGTGTGCAACCTTACCACAGTTCATAAAAAGAACTATCCTGAGAAGTTTTTGTTGAATTGTAAAACGCAGGGCTATTTTTAAAAACTCCTTGATTCTATATCAACACAATTTATGTTCGCAAATATATGTTCAGTTTAATGTTTAGCTCGATTTATGCCGCGAAAGAGGACGTGCAAGGAATATAAAGTCCGATTAATATTCTGATTGAATGTTGAGTGAATAAAAATGGTATCTGCCGCTGGACAGACAAAGCTGCAAGATAACACTTGGTTGAAGTATTACTCTATTTCGTCGAGTTTCCAGAAACACAGTCCAAGCTGGACTTTATGGGTAAATCTTGAAAACGAATTACTGAACAATTAAAACAATCGCCTGAATTTTCCATTGGGATTAAGTAAACGTTTGAAATACATGATATGCACGCCTTTCTCAAGCGGTAGGATTTCAAAGTCTTCCCGACACTACGTATCATATGTATTTTACACTATGATAGCAGAGGTCGCAGACCAATTTGCCTGGAGCTAATTTAGCTGCCGAGTCTAACCCTGTAAAAAATAGACTGTGGAAACCCAGGGTAACACAATAGGAATGCAAAAGTCCTAATATATCCCACTGAGGTCTTGCAATGAATGCAACTTGCTCGAAGCAGATGCTTGATCTCATCTGTTGGAACAGACCTTAGGAGCCGTAATCCACAGGGATAGAGAAGGGACACATTTTGCAAATCCTGGGATTCACTCACTGGGGTTCGGTTTTAAATCTACCAAGGGTTCGTGGATTCAGAGGAAAACCCATTAAATTGAATGGCAATGGCAGGCTCTTGGGATACACGAGTGAAGAAGCCACAAATTAAAGCGGAAAGGTAGGGGGAATGGGGAAAGTAAGTAGGGTATGTTGATGGCCCTATCTAATTAAAGCACAACATGAGCAAAAAAGGAAATTAGAACCTCTCAGACTAAATCATCATGATATTAACAGTGACTGTAAGGCATTCAATACTTGTGTTGCCCAACAGTAGTGAAATCAAAATGAAGGTCAGATCGCAAATATTTAATTCAAAAGAACTGCAGATTTACCACAAAAGGCTCTCATAAAGGGATCATATTTAAATAATTTGTGAAGTTGCTTAAAATGTCAGGCCCATAAATCAGTCAAGGGCTCATGGCATTATTTTCTTTTATTATGATTGTGGCTTCCTCATCCCAAATCTCTATTTTTCATTTGCTCTTTTGCTTTGCTTTTTTTCATGAGACATTGGTATCATTGGCATGGCCAACTTTTGTTGCCATCCCAGACTTTCCTTGAACTGAACTTGCTGGGGCATTTCAGAGGTCAATTGAAATTTAACCACGTTATTGTGGGTCTGGAGTACATGCAGGTCAGACCATGTCTGAGAAAAAAAATCCATTTTGATTCCAATCTGTACTGCATTACAAGATCTCTGCTGAGGTGCTGTTAGGATTACTACTATTAACCAAAATATACCTTGGGTTGGTGAAAGAATGAAATTGGCTTGTGTTGCGACCTCTGGGCACAAACTGTAGCCCATACTAGAAATACACAATTATGGATGAACTCTGGATTGGCCTCATCAGCGACAATTTCCAGTAGTTAAGACTTATATGTAAATGATGGCCACTTTAACAAGGTATCAAATGGCAAATTCCATTATATCTGTAAGAGATAGAGCAGGAAGGAAAACGTTATGGGGGAAAACCATAATTACTGCTCTGCAAGGATGAAAGTTTTATTCTTTGATCTTGAAGTAATAGAGAAGTTAATAAAATCCTTTTTTGCGGACCAAAAGTTTAATTTAAAGATTCAATATGAATTAAGCAAAAGTAATTAGTCATGTCTGACGTCAGAACGGAAATATTATATAATATTTTTAAACTTTGGATTGTTTCCAGAGCTTAATACCTAGAACAATATTCTAATGCATTGAGCAGACAATAATCAAAACTATTATCTCATATTTAAGATTTCTTCAGTTAATCACGTTCAGTGTATCAGAGTGGGGATAGCCTGGTAAATGATCTCATGATTAAGGATAACTTGTTGAGTTATTGTATCAATTGTTACCAATATCCTTATGTTTTGTGGATAGAATTTAAATTTTAATCTTCAGTTCCATATGTAAGACCAACATCTCTCCCGTGGCATTATTCGTAGAGAAGTTGCAGGATATTGATAATGTCACAGCTTTTTTTGGGCAATACTAATATTTCTGTTGGTTCAGTGGTCCAACAATCTGTAAGAATGCAATGGAAATATGCCAGTGTGATATTGTTCCATTTTACACATCAACAAATCTCTGGCATATCAGTAAGGTTCTCAATTGAGTTCTGTTGACATCTAAAACTGGATTAAGATTATTGAGTATTTTAAATTGAACATAATTCAAAAATGCATTCAACTCCCATGTATCGTTCTTTTACAATAATTTTCTGTCATGTTCTCCCTACAGAACTGCTCTTCATTTGCTGTATGCAAGCACACTATCAAGACTTCTTTTCTTAATGGATAGCTTTTATTTTCCAATTTGGGTAGGAAAATACATGGGTTAATAGCTTAAAATGTATTAATACTGATTGTCAACTTGACAGTTTTCATGCATGGTCTTTAATAAGAAACATCTTTGGCATTTTTACCTACAGTTATGGAATGCAATAGCTTTATCATTTGTAATTATAAATGCCAAGAAGCAAGCAACTCTACGTGTCTGTTTTTCCAGTTAAATCTGACACAGTGCCAGTATTTAAGAAAGGTGGTAAGGAAAAGCCAGGGAACTATAGATTGGTGAACTGACATCGGTGGTGGGAGATTGGTGTTGGAAACTGACATCGGTTGTTGGAGGGAATCCCAAGGGACAGGATTTACATGTATTTGGTGAGGCAAGGACTGATTAGGAATAGTCAACATGGCTTTGTGTGTGGGAAATCGTGCCATACAAACTTGATTGAGTTTTTTGAAGAAGTAACAAAGAGGATTGATGAGGGCAGAGTGGTGTACATAATCTGTATGGATGTCAGTAAGGCATTCGACAAGGTTTCTCATGGTACACTGGTTAGCAAGGTTATCTCACACATAATAGAGAGAGAACTAGCTATTTGGATACAGAACCAGCTTGAAGGTAGAAGACAGAGGATGGTTGTGGAGGGTTGCTTTTCAGACTGAAGACCTGAGACCAACGTGGGTCCACTGCTTTTCATCATTTATGTAAACAATTTGGATGTGAACACAGGAAGTATGGTGAGTTTGTAGATGACACCAAAATTGTAAGTGTAGTGGACAACAAAGAAGGTTACCTCAGATTACAACAGGATCTTAATTGGATGGGCCAATGGGCTGAGGAGTGGCAGATGGAGTTTAATTTAGATAACTGTGAGGCACTGCGTTTTGGAAAGACAAATCATGGAAGGACTTATACACTTAATGGTAAGGCCCTGGGGAGTATTGCTGAACAAAGAAACCTTGGAGAGCAGGTTCATAGTTCCTTGAAAGTGGAGTCGCAGGTAGATAGGCTTCTGAAGAAGACACAAAAACAGAAGTTGCTGGAAAAGCTCAGCAGGTCTGGCAGCATTTGTGAAGAAAAATCCGAGTTAACTCAGACGTTTTGGTCACCGGACCTGAAACATTAACTCTGATTTTTTTCTTTACAGATGCTGCCAGACCTGCTGAGCTTTTCCAGCAACTTCTGTTTTTGTTCCTGATTTACAGCACCTGCAGTTCTTTCGGTTTTTATACAGTGAAGAAGACATTTGCTATACCGGCCTTTATTGGTCAGTGCATTGAGAATAGGAGTTGGGAGGTCACATTGCAGCTGTACAGGACATTGGTCAGGCCACGACTTGAATACTGTGTGCAATTCTGGTCTCCCTGTTATAGGAAGGATGTTGTGAATCTGGAGGGAGTTCAGAAAAGATTTACAAGGATGTTGCCAATTTGAAGGGTTTGAACTATAAGGAGAGGCTGAATAGACTGGGGCTATTTTCCCTGGAGTGTCAGAGGCTGGGGTGTGTGACCTTATAGAGGTTTATAAAATCATGAGGGGCAAGAATAGTGTAAATAAACAAGGTCTTTTCCCCAGGGTGGGGGAAACCAAAACTCGAGGGCATAGGTTTAATGTGGGAAGAGAAAGATTTAAAACGGACCTAAGGGGCAACCTTTTCATGCAGAGGGTGGTGCATGTATGGAATGAGCTGCCAGAGGAAGTGGTGGATATGTACAATTACAAAATTTAAAAGGCATCTGGATGGGTGTATGAATAGGAAGGGCAGAGAGGGATATGGGCCAAATGCTGGCTAATGGGACTAAATTTATTTAGGATAATTGGTCAGCATGGACAAGTTGAACTGAAGAGTCTGTTTCTGTGCTGTATCTTTCTATGATTTTCTAAAATATGCACTAATTTATAAAAGGGCTGGGAATGGTGTACTTTTCTTTTAAAAATTCATTCATGGGATATGTGCATTGCTGGTAAGGCAAACACTCGTTGGCCATCGCTAATTGTCTTTGAGAAGGTAAACATCAAATGCCTTCTTGATCCACTGCATAAAGGTACACCTTGCCTTAGGGAGGAAGTTACCAGATTTGACCCAGCGACAGCTTAAAAGTAATTTTGAACTGAAGGTTATAAGGGCTTGAGCAACATAGGCTATGGTGAGATTTGTCGCAGAATCAAATGAGAAGTCTGGCTAGACCAATCTCAATGTTGGGAGCATCTTGTTGCATCTTTTATGCTTTTCACAAGTGACATGGTGAGATTCTCATTTGGCAGCAGTGAGATAACAAATATGAGGGATTATTGCTTGCTAAACACCTTGTTGGTGTCCCATCTCACTTCGTTAATATTCCACTTTCTACCTTATGAAACTTGACAAAGTAGCTAAGAAAGCTCGAAAAGGAAACAAGTGTGGGTAACAAAAACAGATCTGGCAGTATCTGGGTTCTGAGGATGGGTCACTCGACCCAAAACGTTAACGCTGATTTTTCTCCACAAATGCTGCCAGACCTGGTGAGCTTTTCCAGCAATTTCTGTTTTTGTTTCTGATTTACAACATCTGCAGTTCTTTTGGCTTTCAATCTGAGTGGTGCCTAGCAAAATATGCTTGCATTTGCTCTGAATGAAGTTCATGTTGGACTCCAAGCATTAATATCTCAAGGCAAACTTGACAGGCACCAACCGAATGTACCTCGCATCCACAGATATTGGCTTTCAACATATGCCAACCTCTACAAACCCTCATGGCATATATCCAATCCACTTCCAGGATGTTTCTGCAATTCAACACTACACTTTGGCTGTACTGACAAATATAATTGTAATGTTGCAGCAAGGACACTGCATTCAGAGGCAGGAGTCCAGCTCATAGACTGGACAAGGCTGCATTATTGAGCCTACCTAGATGCTCACAGCATCCTTGCCTTGCATTATCATGCTTGCCTTTTTACACTTTGCCCCTGTAGCCACAGATACCAGGCTTGTCTTACTTCTATCTTGCCTTGCCTGTTTAGCACAGACATAAAGAAAGAAAACAGAAATTACTGGAGAAACTCAGCTGGTTTGGCAGCATCTGTGGAAAGAAAGCAGACTTAATGTTTTGAGTCCACCAACTTTCTTCAAAACCAATAGTATCTAGGAAAAAGTAGTATATATGCTGAAGATGGTGCCAGGTGAGGTTGGGGGAAGGGGTGAATCAATCTTTTTTCTTGTTCACCTCATTGCTTCTGTTACTTTAAAAATGTTAATTCTGCTTTTTCTCCACAGATGCTGTCAGAACTGTAAGTTTCTCTAGCAATTTCCATTTTTGTTTCAGATCTTTAGCATCTGCAGTTCTTTGTTTTAGTTTAATGTTTAACTCACTGCCAACTTGATTTCAGATTTCACTTTGAAGAAGTTCTGTCTCTCTCTCTGACAGGACTTCCATTTTAATCTTTCTTCTTTTTCACCATAAATGTCATTCTGCCTAACTCTTTTTCTCTATGGGCTCCATCTTCATTTATACACTTATTCTTTTCTCACACACCCTCCCCCCAACCCATGTCAGCATCTACAGTTCTTTGTTTTATTACAAAGGAAGGAAGCTCATCATGGTTGTCAGCAGCTGTCAGTCAATCAAGGAGACAGCCATTACTCAGGGGATACTAGTACAGTAAGTGAAACCCAGCCTCCTATCCCAGTCCAGGAGCTTCGACATAATCAGCCACTTGGGGTGATCAGAGTCAGGATGTTCTCCACATAAGGGGTGAAGAGCTGAATGTCAGGTAGGTCAACACCTATATTGAGTCCTTCTGCCCTTTTCCTCCTGGAATGAGGGAGAGGCAGGTATTAAGGAAAGTGGGTGCTACAGCTGTTACTTTTGGTGCAGGTGGAGAGATGTCGTGAGTATATGATTGGCGAGCACAGAGAGTATGAAGGGTTAGCATGTAAATGATTGGTGATAGCAAATGAAGGAAGAAATTACAAACGTTAGCGAGAGTCAGTACAGTAGCAGAGAGTGAGTGTGATGTATTGGGGAGAAGATGGTGACGCTTATGCAGTCAGACTGGAAAAGATTATTGAATTTCTTCCTACATTGCTGTACCTGCCTCAGGTGGCTGAAACTGCATTGATACAGGTGACAACCTCAGACCAGCTTGGCACAGTCTGGTATCGCAGCCTCTGCTGCTGTTCTTGGGAAAGAGGACATCCTACCTCTGCAGCATCTCATTTAGTTGATCTCCAGATCCTTGCCCACTCAGTTGGTCATCAAGTTACCCTTGTCTACCATCTCCAAGGCAAATGTCAGCAACAGAGCAGGACAGTTCAGAACTAACAGTGCTTATCTGGGTGCGCTATGGGCTTTTGAAGATTGCCTGCATACAAGGGATGCCAGTGAATTCCAGGATATTCACTGAATGGAGAATTGTTCCGAGAATGGTGCATTGTAAAATAGGGCTAGAATCATATGTGAGGGGAACCACAGAGTCAGGATAGATAGTGAGTGACGCAAGTCTAACAAGATACAGTGAGAACACTCACTAGGTCTTTTGGCTGAAATTACTCCAAAAAACTCAATGTAATTTGAACTGAGTCAAAGAATGTAAGAATCAGCATGTAGTTGTCAACTAAGATGGTGTGAAGGTTTGACTGGTGCTCTTGAAAGACCCATACTAAGTGGTTGTAGTTTTGCAAATGCTGTGTATTACGTACTGCTGCCAACATACGTTGATGGTGGAGCGAGTAAATGTTGAATGGGCTGCCAATCAGGCAGACTGAATCATGTTTAGCTTCTTGAATATTGTTGGTGTTTCATTCATCTAGGCAATGGAGAGTGTTCAATCAAACTCCTGATTTGTGCTTTATAGATAATGGAAAGGCTAAAGTCAGTCAGGAGTTGATTTGTTCACCAGAGAATCCCCAGTCATTGACCTGATCCTGTAGTCATTGTACTTACATGGTTGGTCCAGTACAGTTGCTGGGCAACCCCTAGAATATTAATTGTGGGGGATTTGACAGTGTTAATGCCATTGACAGTCAATGAGTGATAATTACATTCTCTCTTGTTGGATATAATCATTACTGGTACTTATGTGGCATGAATATTATTTGCCATTTATTAGCCAAGCCTGAATGTTGTCTGGTGAAGCCATGGTTTAGCAGTATTGTCACTGGACTAGTAATCCAGAACCCTATATCCTATTACAGCAGATGGTGAATTCAAAGAAAATGTGGGACTGAGAAGCCAGCCTAATCATGACCATGTAACCACTGTCAATTGTCATCAACAAACATTTGATTCACCTGCGTCCTTCAGGAAAGGAAATCTGCTGACTTTATCCAGTCTGGCCTATTTGTGACTCCAGACCAACAGAGATATGGTTGACTTTTAACTGGCCTCTGGGCAATA
Source organism: Ginglymostoma cirratum (assembly GCA_024137785.1). Classification (NCBI taxonomy): domain Eukaryota; kingdom Metazoa; phylum Chordata; class Chondrichthyes; order Orectolobiformes; family Ginglymostomatidae; genus Ginglymostoma; species Ginglymostoma cirratum. Next base: position 18,345,122 of record JAHRHZ010000140.1, on the reverse strand, counting down.
AATGCCAGCTTAGCCAGTGACATATAAATCTCATGAGCAAATTTTTAAGAAACAAGTTTTGCTGCATATGAACACAGACTACGTAAGTGTCTAATGAATTACAAATAGTTCTGAACATTGTGCATTCATCAGCATTGATAAAGATCATGGTATCTTGGGCACTAACCTGAGGAATTCCTTCACCAGTATCAAGGGGCTGAGATAATTGAGTTTGCAACAATGAGAATCATCTTCCTTTGTGCTTGTTATAACTCCAACCAATGGAGAACTTTCCCTTAATGCCACAACCTTGAGTTTTAGTTAATGCTGCTTGATGCCACACAATGAAATGCTGTCTTGGTATCAAGGGAGTCACCCTCCCCCCATCTCTTAAATTCACCTCGTTTGTTCATGTTTGGATTAAGATTGTAATGAGGTCTGGAGCCGAGTGCTCCTCATAGTGTCCAAACTGAACACTCATGATCAGGTTATTGCTGAATAAGTGGCACTAAGAGCATTTTTGATGACACCTTCCATGACTATACTGTTGACTGAGAACAGACTGATGTGATGGCAATTGACCAGTTTGGCTTTGCCCTGCTTCTTGTGCATGGAATATACCTGGGCATTTATCCACATTGCAGGTAGATGCCACTGTTGTAGTGTATTGGCACAGTCTGGCTAGGGATGTGGTTAATGTTGAAGCACAACTCTTCAACATTATTGCCAAAATGTTGTCAGAATCCACACCCATTACAGTGTTCAGTGGTCTTCAGCTGTTTCTTGATATTATGTTGAGTGAATCAAATTAGCTGAAGATTGGCACCTATGATGCTGGGTACCTGAGGAGAAGGACAAGATGGATCATCTGTATGGCAATTTTGGCTGAAGATGGTTGCAATTACTTCAGCCTTGCCTTTTGCCCTAATGAGCTGGCCTCCCCATCGTTGAGAATGGGAATATTTGTGAAACTTATTTAGTCGTTTAACTGGATTGGCAGGACTTCAAAGCTTAGTTCTAATCCATTGGTTGTGGGATCACCTTGTTTACCACCTGCTTTTCGCTGTTTGGCATGCTGTAGTCCTATGTTGCAGCTTTATCAGGTTCACACTTCATTTTTAGGTAAGCCTGATGTTGCTCCTGAGATGCTTCCATGCATTTTTCATTTTGATCTCTGAACTTGATGGCTACTGTAAAGGGTAGGCCATGAGCTTACAGACTAGGGTTGAGTACAATTCTGCTGATGCTGATTGTGCATGATACCTCATGAATATTTGGTTTTAAGTTGCTCGATCTGTTCTAAATCTATTAATTTATCATGGTAGTACTGCCACACAACACAATGGCAGGTATCCTCAATGTGAACACAGGATTCCATTTATTGTGGTGGGTTAAGTTTGTGATTGAATTTGAATTACTCATTCAAATTACATATTGTCTCCTGTACGAAAATCAAAGCTAAAAATAAGTTAAAAGAGAAACAAACTAAACCTTGTTTAAAAAATATAAAGAATTAGGCTGTAAAAGAATAAAGCACCAATATTCAAGGCAGCCCGCAAAAAGACTTCCATAACAATGGTTGTAAAATTACCAAATCTCAATCTATATTTTTAAAAACAGAAGAACCTTGCAGTCAGTTAATCATTGTAGAAATTTAAAAAGAAATTCAGCAGATATCAAGAAGGATTGTGGGTGATGGAAATGAGTGTGTGAGCACTTGAACATGCATAGTCATGCAAAGTGGCGAACTATTCCCATTAAGTGTTGAGGAAGTGCAGTGCCCAGGAAGTGTCAGAACATTGGTAGCATAAAATGGGTGTGAGCACTTCAATGCACATCATGCCTGTGATGTTGGAGTTGGCAGGCCTGTGTAATGACAAAGTTAGCCTGAATGATGCCCCCTGGAAATGTCAGTTTGCGGCAAGAAGATAGTATCACCTGCCCTTGTGGATTGCAAAGGATCATTCATCCCCTTCCTGCAACATGTCCAGGTTCTTTTATGCTGGCCAGGGATACTGACCTGCTGTGCAATTTTAGCTCAGGCTATACAGGTCTTCTGGAAAGAACTCCTGGTGCCATTACTGGGAAAGAACATCACCCTTCTTTCTAGGGCTGCCTGGAGCATGACTCGAGTTAAGAGTTACTAAATTCCAGGCTAACTTCTTCCAGATCTGTGATACCTCTGAGGGTGGCATGGTCAAGAGCAGACTAACACATGGAGTTGTGATATTCCTGACTTATAGCAAGATAGCTGGTTTGCTTTAAATATGGCACCTGAACCTTTGACCGTGGAAGGTCCTGGCTGGGCAAGAACTTCCTGCCCCATGTGATTCACCATTTAACTCACACTACAACTCATACAAAAAGTAAGCTGAAAAGCCTGTAATTAGGCACAGAAGCTCATCCCAGGCCATGGCAGAAGTGATGCCTCTAAGACACCAGACATCATCCTTCAACCCTCAAACAGAAAAGTCCTGGCTCTGAAATCTGAAGCACACCAAGTTGTCTTCACCAAAATTCACTGAGAAGAATGGAGGCTTCAGTTTGAGCTTCAGGCAAGGAAGAAAGAAAATGAAAAAGAATCCAAGAAGGACAGAAAGGAACAAGAGTCCCAGGAGAGAAGGGATGAATGAACTTTCTGGCTAGAAAATCTTGAGAAAGAATTATAGGCACAAAGCAGATGATAAGAGAACACACAGTCTGTCCATGAAAATTCAAAACACTGAAGATGCTTATCTGAATTTAATTATTCATTTGTCAAATTATCTAAGTCCCAATGGCTAGCTCACTATTTAACTTTATGTTATTCTGCTTCTTTTTATATGTTAACAAGGACGTCTGCCTACACAAACACCCACATGAAGATCATCTAAATGATCCTCATTAAAGACAAACTCAGTAAAAAAAAATCCTAATTTAGTTTTGTTGAGGTTGTTCCTAATGTATTAATTGCCTCAGTGTAAGCAGCTGGTTCAAACATTTAATGCAGTACTTCTGTCAGATAAAAATTAGCTTAGAATAATGATTTCAATTCTAGAGATACCAAATTATTTTTCGACATTTCGTCAGTGGTGTGCTACTGAAATCTTGGTGATGAATGAGTTAAATATGTAGGCATAAAGTTTTAATGAATTTTTAGTTCATCAGTAACAATATGGACTATACTTTGTGCTAAAGTGTTACAGCAAGCAGCATTTTACCAGGTTACAGACTTTATTAAAATAAAGAGCTTCATTCAAGAAGCCATAAGAAGTACTTCTAAGAATTGAATGCACGAACTGCATAAGGTAACTTATCTACCAATAGTACAAGTTCACCTTTAATAATTGAAAAAAAAAAATTTCTTTAATGTCAAACCAAATAGCAAGTTTAAGAGTGAACATAGAACAGGAACTGGCCATTTCAGTCTCTCAAGACATTTCCGTATGATTGCAGAGCATGAAAGTAATTTGAGCAGCCGTGGTAGCTTGGCGACAAAGCTGATGGCAGTTATGTACAGCAGCCAGTTGCAGATGCAACTTCAATTTGGGCTTCCAAGGGGAGAGAACAATGCTATATGGATTCCATTACATTATGGGCAATTCTGACTTTGAATGACCACACTGCAGTAAATTTCATTTTGGCACTCTCTGTCTGTACAATATTTTTCATTTGTCCTCGAAACCCAGGAATGTAATAATTGCACATAGTTCTCCAGCTCCATCCATGTTGGTTTCACGTTAGTTCAGGTATGAAAGTTGTTCTAACCACCAAATTGCTGTAAGTTCTCCTGACTGTATCCAAACTTTTTTTGCTGGATGAGCCAGTTTATTTCAAATACTGTTTTGTTTTCACCAGGATCTATTCAACATTGACCAGAGTTACTACAAGTGCAACATCTCGTAAGAACTGGTGCACTTTTTGTTTCCTACTCACCCATTACCTATTTTGTAAATTTAGTAATGAGTAGAAAATATGCTAGAATTATTTGAATAGTTTGTAGGGTCTGGGAAGTTTGAAGAGTCTGGGAAGCCAATCTTGTTTGGAAGTAGAAGCAAGCACAGTGGTCATTGCCATTTTCATTCCTGGTAATCAGGGAACTGGCCCAAAAATATCAGTTCCTACAAAATTGAAAATTAGTGTTGTTGAAGTGAGGAGTCAAATGCTTTTTGATATTTCTCTATTCACTGTTTTAACAAAGGTATCAACTTATATAAATAAATGGATAATCCTCCAGTAATTTAAACATAGAAAAAGCAGGTTAAATTGGTAGCGGTAATTTTAAGCATGGAGCTGGAAGGTGAATACCGTGTTTATGGGATAGTTTTGTCAACATCTTTAACTTTATCTAACATTCAAAGTGCTTTTTGGATTATCTAGAAAGGCTTGTGTAAATCTGGCTCTTCTGTAAACAATATTGGCTTCAATTAACAATCTCGCTATTAAGGGATAGTTTTCTTTGTAGCTCAGATCTTGAATGAAGAATGTGCACATCATAAGAGGATAGCCTTGTATTTTTTGATTCTTTTGAGATAACGAAAACAAAGGAAAGAATATTATTGAAATGTGAGTTACTTTATTCAAACTGCAGTAAGGGTGGCACGGTGACACAGTCATTAGCAATGCTGCTTCACAGCACCAGGAACCCGTGTTCAATTCTAACCTATGGCGACCGTGTGCTGTTTGCACATTCTCCCCAGGTTTACATGGATTTCCTCTAATAATACAAAAATGTGCAGGTTAGGTGGAGTGGCAATGGTAAATTTCCCCATAGTCTCCAGGGATGTACAGGTTAGGTGGACTAGCCACAGGAAATGCAAGGATAGGGCAGGGGGGCTGGGTGGGATGCTCTTCAGAGGTCAGTGTGGACACGATGGGACGAATGGCCTGCTTCCAACGTGTAGGAATTCTACAACTCTATATTTTAATTTTATTTAGTTTAAATAATGGAGATTTAATTTGAAACATTATAGCAGTTTCCACCTATCACGTATCAGTCAAGTCATGCCAGACCTGTGTTCACACCATTGGATTTTTTTAGTGGGTAACATGTTGTGAGTGAGGTTGCAGACTTACTCGCCAAGCTGGTGTGTTTGATTGAAGTCATTTCGTCACCCTGCTAAGTAACATTGTCAATGTGCCTCTGGTGAAGTGTTGTGGGGTCATGGGGTGTCTGCCTTGCTCATTTGTCCAGCAGTGTGGCAAGTGTCTCTTTGGCTAGCTAGATGTTTCTGGATGTAAATAATGCTGTTATGTCAAAGGATCCGTTATTGCTCTTGGTCCTCTTCTATTCTGGTGTCCTTGATGATGTTGAGGAATTCTTGGGAGGAGTGGATGGAGTGGGTCAACTAAGTGTTTCGGTTTCCGTTGTAGTTCTTTGGCTAGTCTATATGTTGGGGTGCCTGGTAGTGAGATAATGGATCGGAGGGGGATCCCTGTCTTGTGTACCTTAGGGAGTCCAGAGAAGCAGGCTGTGTTGGATCCCCTGGGCTAATTTTGTGGTACAAAAACAAAGTTGCTGGAAAAGCTCAGCAGGTCTGGCAGCATCTGTGGAGGAGAAAACAGAGTTAACGTTTCAGGTCCGGTGACCCTTCCTCACAATAACAAGCTCTCTTTGGGCTCTATCCTATTGTTTATTCCCTATCTCACCCACCTCCCTATTTTCTGCATATAAACTGATGTTTTCCCAGCCACCGTCAGTTCTGAGGAAGGGTCACCGGACCCGAAACGTTAACTCTGTTTTCTCCTCCACAGATGCCGCCAGACCTGCTGAGCTTTTCCAGCAACTTTGTTTTTGTTCCTGATTTACATCATCCGCAGTTCTTTCGGTTTTTAATTTTGTGGTAGTCTGTCTTGCTGATGTCTCCTGAGCTATGTAATTTCCACAGGGTTGTTGTGATCCAGGTCCCTAAGTGTGGTGTGGGGTCTATCGCCATCTGTTGGTAGGTGTTGGTATCTGCTAGTAGTGCATTGGCTTTCTCAGTGTATTGAGCTCTGTTAAGGATTACAGTCATGAATCCTTTGTCCGCCGGTAGGATTACGATGTTTGTGTCTTTCTTGAGTCTTTCCAGGGCTTTCTTCTCTTCTGTGTTGAATGTGTTCCACTTACCTTTTCTGCTTGATGTTGGGACTATGGTCTGTCTGATGGTCTGTTGTATTTCTTCCGTGAGTCCGTTGCTCTTCAGTGTCGATTCCAGTGCATCCAAAAAGTCAGGTTTTTTTTAGTGTCTGTGTTGGTATAATTCAATTTGCATACTAGGACGGTCTTCCCAGTGTCTGTGGGTGGTCGGTCTGAGATGTTCTTGATTCATGTTTCTGTGTTGCCCGTGTTATTGTTGAGAGTGAGTTTGGTTAGCTTGTCTTGTAGGGCCATTCTTTTCTTTGTTCTGGTCCTCTGTTGTTGTGTGGTGATGGCTTGCTCCCGTGTGGTTGTCCATTCTTAGTCAGTTGGGTTGGAGTGCAAAGTTTTTGGGTGTGCAATTTCTCGTTCGTATTTGTGGAGGTTGTTGTGGGCATCATTGATCATAACCCTTAGCATTCTGCAGCCATTCCTTGCTGTAACATAAAAACAACAGGGAACATCAGACTAGCATACACAGAAAGACAACACATACAGACTAGATACTTAATTATACCAGCAACCACCCCAACACCCATAAATGCAGCTACATCAGGACATTATTCAAATGAGCCACAATATATTGCAGCAACCAGAATTGCACAAAGCAGAACAGGGCACTTGTACAGAGTTTTTAAAAGGAGTGGATACCCGAAAATCACAATCTGCGCTACCTCCATGACAGACCATAACAAGAAGACACAACACAGCCAGACGCAATGGTCACCCTACCGTACATCAGGGACATATCAGAGATGACCACAAGACTACTCAGACCCCTAGGTATCAGGGTAGCCCACAAACTAACAACTACTCTGCGACAGCCACAGACGAATGTAAAAGACCCCACACGCACAACCAATTAAACTAATATAATATACAAAATACCATGCAAGGACAGTGAGACACATTACATACGCCAAACTGGAAGAAAGCTGGCAATAAGGATACACAAACACCAACTAGCCACCAAGAGACATGACCAATTCTCACTGGCTTCAATACACAAGGACAAAGAAGGACACGAATTCGACTGAGACAACACATCCATTATAGCACAAGCCAAACAGAGACATGCCAGGGAATTCCTGGAGTCCTGGCATTCCAATCGGAACTCTGTCAACAAGCACATTGAACTGGACCCGATATAGAAACCACTGAAGAACAAAACCGGAAGTAATACCAACCACCCCAGCAAACCGAGGGATATAAATAACAAGCGGGACAGAACACCAAATGCTTCACTGAAGGCACACTGACAATGTTACCTAGCAGGGTGATGAAACGCCTGCAATCAAACTCACTGGCTAGGCAAGCAAGTCTGCAACCTCATTCACAAACCGAGCTACAAATCTTCTCAAAAGCTTTAAACACCTTTGGGCGCAACATCCTCGAACGGGCCCGCAGATGAGAAACATCCGTCTGAGCGCTACCCATGAACAATGATACTTCCTGCATGAATGCTTCAGAAAACAGGTACTACCACGAAGCTTAAAATATAAACCACCTATCAACAATACACAGGCATGGGGAACAGCTGCACAGAACGGCCAAAGAATCAACGATGCCCATCACCACCTCCACAAATACAAGTGGGAGTTTGTGCGCCAAAAATTTTTGTACTCCAACACAACCGACCAAGAATGGACAACCACACTGGAACAAACCATCACCACAACAGACGACCAGAACAAAGAAAAGAATAGCCCTACAAGACAAACTATCTAAACTCACTCATAACAACTACACAGACAACACAGGAACATGGATCAAGAACATCTTAAGCCGACCACTTACAGACACTGAGAAGACCGTCCTGGTAGGCGGACTGAATTATAAATACAGAGGTGCCAATAAAAAAACTGACTTCCTGGCTGCACTGGAATCAACACCGAAGAGCAACAGACTCGCAGAAGAAATACAACAGACCATAGTCCCAACATCAAGCAGAAAAGGTAAGTGGAACACATTCAACACAGAAGAGAAGAAAGCCCTGGAAAGACACAAACATTGTAATCCTACCGGCAAACAAAGGATGCATGACTGTAATCCTTAATAGAGATCAATACACCGAGAAAGCCAATACAGTACTAGCAGATACCAACACCTACCAACAGATGGTGACAGGCCCAACACCACAGTTAGGGAACCAGATCACAACAACCCTGCAGAAATTACACAGCTCAGGAGACATCAGCAAGACAGACTACCAAAAAATTAAGCCAGAGGGATCCAACACAGCCCACTTCTCTGGACTCCCTAAGGTACACAAGACAGGCATCCCCCTCAGACCTATAATCTCACTACCAGACACACCAACATATAGACTAGCCAAAGAACTACAAAGGAAACTGAAATACTTGAAGACAATGCTACCCTCTCCATCCACTCCTCCCAAGAATTCCTCAACATCATCAAGGACATCAGAATATAAAAGGACAAGATAATAGTATCCTTCGATGTAACGGCACTGTTTACATTCCGAAACATCGACCTAGCCAAAGAGATGCTTGTCATACTGCTGGACAAGTCAGGAAGGCAGACACCCCACAACACTGACAGCATCAACAAGGGCAGCACCATGAAACTACTGGATCTGTGCCTCACAACCCATTTCACCTTCAATGGCCATATTTTTAAATAAATCAATGGAACAGCACAGGGCCTTCCACACAAGATCTGACCACCTGCACCAGATCCCAGTTCAACAACCATCCGCGCTCCGCTTCAAGCCTCCAGTCCGCACCTCACTGGCTGTCATCTGCTCCAAGGTAAATTTCTTCCAGGACTTGATTCCTCACACTGGCCTCCATCAGGGACCCTCTCCCTATGCTGGCCTCCGCTCTAGGACTTGATTGCCCATGCCGGTGTCTGTTCTGGGAAGCAATTCCCTCCGCCAACCTCTGTTCTGGGAATCGATTCCTCATGCCGGCCTCCGCTCAGGGACTACTTCCTTGCACTGGCCACCACTCTGGCACTGCAACCCCACACTGGCCTCCGCTCCGGGATTGCTTCCCCATGCCGGCCTCTGCTCCGTGATTCGTCACCGGGGCTTGCCAGCTCCTCCAATCCCCTTCGGGTATGTCCAAGTCAAGAACTGAAATAAAAGCAGAAACGGAGGGAAAAAGGGAGGACAAGAAAGAAAAGGAACAGGCAGAACGGAGGAGCTCCAGCTGGAGTGTTCTGCCACCATCTTGCTAAAGTCTTCTGAAACTTAAGACAAGGAAGAGAAGGAATTTACTTTCTCAGAGGGCTGTTAGTATTTGGAACTCTTGTCAACTGAGAACAGTGGAATCTGGGTCATTAAATATATACAAGGCTCAGTTTGAAAGACCATTGATCAACAAGGGAGTCAGGGGTTATGAGGTGCAGACAAGTAATTACTGTTGATGTCTGAGATTAGCCATGATCTTATTGAATGGTGCTGGAGACTCAATGAGCTGAATGAACTAATCTTATATGTTGCAACAGTAATATAAATCCTACTTCTAGAACCACAAAGTATTTTGTGCTTATAAATACCACTATCGTGCATACGGGAGCTGGTCTGGTTGTGTGACATCACACAAGTGGTGAAGATGAAGATTTGGGTCTGATCTCTTGAATGGGCTTAGCCATGGCCTTTCAGTGACTTGTATTTTGGATCAACTTAGGGGCCATCTGGAAGATTCACACCTTTAGAACCAAAATTTTAGAATATTTAAATTTGATCTCTTGCACGACCATAATCATTTTGGGGAGTTAAGATTCAGCTTACTATCTCAGCTATTAAAAAAGGACAATTTTATATGTGTAGAAGTTGCTCAATAAAAGGAATTGATCATGTTTCCAGAGGTAAAAGGTACTGCAGATGCTGGAGAATCCGCGATAACAAGCATGGGGCTGGATGAACACAGCAGGTCAAGCAGCATCATAGGAGCAGGAAAACTTGACGTTTCGGGC
>JAHRHZ010000140.1:18264529-18334704 GCA_024137785.1 Ginglymostoma cirratum | reverse complement strand
GCCCGAAACGTCAAGTTTTCCTGCTCCTATGATGCTGCTTGACCTGCTGTGTTCATCCAGCCCCATGCTTGTGATCATGTTTCCAATTGGTTTTGAGTAATATAATCTAAAAGGTGTGTTCAGCTGGGACATCATTAACAGATTAAAGTGGCTGCAGGTGAATAATTACAGATCAGTGAATGTGACAAGGACAGGATCATGATGGTGTGGTATTTCATTGTAGATAGGTCACATCTTTTAAGAATGGCACAGAACTGCTAGTTGGTGCACTTTAAATCATGGGTACTTTAGTGCAAAGAAAGACCTTTTGTTGAATGGTTACATAAGTAGGACAGTGGATGGAAAATTGCCACGTTGTTGGATAATTACATGCCAGTTCCCCATCTGATGGGCATGTAATTGTATATTCTGAGACTAAAAATAGAGTACAGTCTTTGAAACATGGCTCGATCTAGAATCTCAAATCACATTGTCAAATCAAACATGCAATGATAATCAGGGCAAGCACAGACGATAGCAATAATTCTTCACATAGACTTGGCAATAGATTTGACCAAGATACTTTCACTGCTGCCTGTGATGATGAATGGTCAAATATTACACCATTAACATTGGCAGGAACTGGTCTGGAATAGAAGGACTCTAGTTTCGTGACATAAGAAGCCAGCATGAAGCTCAAATGAAAGATTCCTTTGAAAACAAAAGGGATTTCATGGATTATATTAGCCATCAATATGGATAACCATGTTTTTGAAAGCATTGGAAATGGAAAATTTGAACAAAATTAAGACAATGTAATAGATGGTGAAAGAACAGAATGTGATATTTAAACTACAATGTTTGTTGTTGCAAACCTGTCTGATCTGTTTGTTATCAAGTGTAAAATATGAATACGATAGCAGTTTGTAAAGATACCCCAGAAACCAAAATGCGAATACCACAGGCAAAATTTTCTGAGATGTTGTGCTACTGGGAAACCATTACATGAGGTATATGACTTGTGGAACAATTCCTTGTCCTTGTTATGAATTTCAGATTGTTATATTGTTATTTTTTTCATATTGCCTTCTTTTATTTCAGAAATTGGTTGAATGCCCTATGAATTTGAACCTGCACCAGATCAGCATCCATTATGCTAAGTTATCCTGTCATATTGCTGGTTTCTTCAGTTAAAAATAAAATGAAGATGTTGAACTTGCTGAACAAATTCTCATTTATCTGTTTGTGGACAAAAAAAAAATCTAATGTTTCAGATGGCCACGTGCAATCCAAAGTTTTAAAAATGTCAGTCAGTAAAGTGCCTATACTGAAAGTTAACTGTAGTTTTCCTGCATTAGATGATATTGCTTTGCAGCTCATTCCCTGTTGTGGCTGTGCCTGTGATTGTAAGCACCACGTGAGTGTTATACTCGTGTGTGCAGCCAGTCCATTATTGTTGCCATCAGATCAGTGTTTTCTTTGGGGTTCTTCATGAGATATCAGATGGAAGGATTGAAAGCAACCCGAAGCTACAGCTGTCTGGCAACAAAACAAATCTAACACTGCTTTAGTTCCTGAAATATGAAAAACTGGCTGGTCTCTAAAGCCTGAGATTAATGTGTGGCATATGCAGTGTGTGAAAACAGGAACTTTTCAAATTCCACTCTTAATTATTATTCATGAACATATTTCAGTTGAGAGTGAAAGTGCAGTTTGTGAGGCAGCAGAATACTGGCATGGTATCCTTTTTCAGTGCAATGCATCTACCACCCACATAATGTAGTTGTCAGAAAAAGTAACATTTGCTGTTAGAAATTTCAAAGTTTACACCATCAATATGAATGGTACATTTGCACTGGGACAGTAGTAGAAATGTAATTTCTACTGCTGTTGGCCCTTATTGTGTGCTGGTAAAAGTTGATTTATACATACTGAAATCAGATTTGTTTGCAGCGTCTTGCTAACTATGATGTTTTAAATTATTAGAAACATATTTCAACACTAATCCGGTAACGAAAAAAGTCATCATATGCAGATCAGTGTCTTTGTGCGCACAAACATTCGATGAATCGAAGGGTTCTAGTGCATCTGGACAAGTGCGTTACCTGGAATTTTCAGAATGGCCTCATTAGCGCTGCAGCAATGACTAGAAGTGCTGTTGCTTGTATTCCGAAAGTAGAGGATGGAGAAATCTATATAATACCTGCGTTTTAGAGAGAGAAATTTAAATAAAATAACTATGTTGCTTTAAAACACCTAATATTTGGCAAGGGTATTTAGAAACCAAGTATCATAGTAGTTGTACTGAAAATCAATCTTCCATCAGGATCAACAATCAAACATTGGTTTATCTGATTACCAATGTCCACCAGTGCCATTGACGCCGTTAGTGACAGGTGGGCACTACAAGAGTTTAAGTACGGACTGGACGTAATAGTTCAGCTCCTTAAAATAGTGTGCCACTCTATTGTTTACTTACTGGTTTTATTTAAGAAAAGACGGTTATGAGGTGAGTTTATGAAAACTATTGGTTTGAACGGATGTCCTTCAGCTTTGAGAGCAGTCACGGGTGTGCGCCACGACCTGGGCAAGTTCCACGCCACGTGCGGATGACGGTTGGTGCCTAACGGTCGCTCAGTCGCTACTGGAGACCTTTCTTCCGGCCCGTCTCTCGGAACCAGTTTAACTCCAACAGTGCCGTCAGATTCCACTCATCGGATATGAGCCTTGACCATTTATTCGAAGAAATCCTAGTAACCGAACAGAAAGCTTTGGAGAAGAGACAGTTTCTTCATGGTGGTAAGTAAAGCTTCACCAATGTATGAATCGGCCCCGCTCGCTCGTCGATCGTGTTGTAAGGAGTTCCGAAATTCACATTTAGGGCTGCTGAGGGGCCTGAACCCAATTTCCACGGCCTCAGGATTGACGAGCTAGAAAGACACCTGTTTCGTGTGAACATTTAAATTCTGATCGTGGTCTTTTGGAAAGAAAAAATTGTCTACAAGCTCATAAAGCGGCGTTTAAATATCGGTCCATTCTTTTCAAGGCCTTTGTAGGTAACATCTGTGTGATCTTAAAGGGAAATGGTAACTTTCTCCAGGCACAGTGACTCTAGTGGGAATCGAGGGACTTCAATTTCATTTTTTTTTGCGGCTTATTTAACATGTCCGGGAGCTGTGCTCCGCCAGTAATGGGGGTCATAAGTTGGACTGTTCAATCTTGCCTCTCTTTCCTAGAAAAATTTGTAAAGGAAAACACCTTTGACTGCACGTCCATCAGGAAATGGTCAGCACGTAGCGTCCTTGAGACTCTGAGGGAAAAGAAGAGCGTGGATCCTGCGGCGTAGTTCCTTGAGCAGACTGTCAGAGTCATTTGGAAGATTGCATCATCACCAGAACTTTCCAACAAGCACCAAAACAGTGCTTGGCTGGTGGTGAGAAGGGCAGTACTTGTGATATCCTTCATGCATGTCTGGGAAGCCCGCGCCACTGCACTCTGCCCTCAGAGTGGCTGTGGAGGAGTTGAGACTGTCACACATCTCATTCTGGAATGTGCCTCTGCAAATGAAGTCTGGAGGAAGATGCAGTGGTTTTTGTCGAGGTTCGTCCCGAGCAGCTCCGTGACATGGCACTCTGTGCTCTACGGTCTGTTCCCGTAGATGTACACCAAGACAAACATCAGTTGCACCTGGAGGACCATCAACTTAGTGAAAGACTCTCTTTGGTCTGCCCAAACCTTGTTGGCCTTCCAGAAAAGGAGTTGACCCTGACCAAGTGTGGTGGACTGGTACAGTCCAGGACTATGTGCTGAGGGGCGCACTAAAGCTTGGGGCAGCTGCCGCCAGGGCACAGTGGGGAAAGACCACTGTCTGAGGTCTTCTTGCTGAAGGTAAATGGGGGTCCGTTCAGTTATCGGACCCTCCTCGTGGTGTCAAATATATGTGAATATTAGTATTGTATGTGTAAGAGAGGTCTTTAGTTTGTGTATAGTCAGTCTCCAACATTTGTGTGTTTACTTTTTATGCAACTGTACAGAACAGAACCGCTTTTGTGTCTATATATACATAAAAGATTTTTATGAATAAAATACATTTTTGAAATAAATAATATTAAAAATAGTGTCCTGAAAGGAATTCTCCCATGTCCTAGTCCCTGGCCCACACACTAGGCCTTGTTATCGCATAGCCTGCCGTTACACATTACCTATTCTTAGTCACTAACAGTCCCCGTTAACAGCTATTGACCCTCCTAGCCAGATTGTTATCAACTTCTTTGTCTATCCAGCTGCTCTTCTCTCTCTTCGGGCTCTATCCTATTGTTTACTCCCCCATTTTCTGCATAAAACCCAATGTTTTCCTAGCTACCATCTGTTCTGAGGGAGGGTCACCAGACCCGAAACGTTAACTCTGATCTTTTCTTCACAGATGCTGCCAGATCTGCTGGGCTTTTTTGGCAACTTCTGTTTTTGTTTCTCAAAGTGTAGCCCTTGGCTGTGGACTCTCTGGTCATCGAAAACATTCTTCCTGTATTTATCCCTCAAGGACTTTATAGGTTTCACTGAGGTCCCCCTTGATTCTTCCGTACTCTGGTAAAGATAGTCCTACTTGATCTAATCTTGCAGGGGAGGCAGTAGCCTAGTGGTATTATTGCTGGACTGTTAATCCAGAGACCCAGGCAATGTCTGGGAACACAGGTTTGAATCCGGCCCCAGCAGATGGTGGAATTTGAATTCAATAAATATCTGGAATTAAGAGTCTAATGATGACCATGAATCCATTGTCGATTGTTGGGGGAAAATCCCATCTGGCTCAGTAATGTCCTTTAGGGAAGGAAACTGCCATTTTACTGGTCTGGCCTATATGTGACTCTAGACCCACAGCAATGTGGTTGATTCTTAACTTCCCTCTGGGCAATTAGGGATGGGCAATAAATGCTGGCTGGTTAGCAACACCCTCAGCCTGTGAATTTTTTTTTTTCTTTATTCATTCACTGGATGAGGGCAGAAAATGGCTATTCGATCCCTTGAACCAGGGTGTTTGACTCAATTGGAAATCAGCTATTTGAGGGTCTGATTGGATGTGAAATTGCAGAAGCTGTGAGGAGTGGCTTACTAGTTGACCAATGGCATAAAGGCTGGGATGGCAGTGGGGGAAGGGCAGGGCAGAAATGTTGCTGTCGATGAACACAGGAGGAGGCTGATTCAGCCTATCAAGCCTGCTCCATCAATCAAATCACTGGCTACTTGTCTACTTCTGTGCCTTTTTTCCCACATTATCCCCATGCCTCCTTGCACTAAAATCTATTAATCTCTACTCTAAATGTACTCAATAACTAAGCTTCTGCAGCCCTCTGGAGTAAATAATAAAATGCTCCTCCTTTGGATCTAAAATTTTATTATTTTGCAATCTTGATCTCTGGTTCTCTGTATGGTCTCACCAGGCTCTAAGTCTTTTGGAGTGTTTTTGATAAGACTGACTGACTGGATAGGGAGCAAGGGAAACTTGTGTCAGACATTAATACCAGTAGCTGATTGGCCTGATTCTGTACTCTTACTCCAACGTTAAAATGATTAATCTGCTCTTAGTGATGCTGGGTGGCTGAGGTGGCAGTTACAATATTTAAAAGACCTGACTGGGAAAGGTGTTTCTGTGCTGACTGATTCCATGACTCTATCTGATCTGGTAGTAGTCTGAGAAACATTTAAAATCCACTTGAAATTTAGGATGCCACTGCTGCCCCTTGTCCACATTTGACCAGGGATACATCAGGGATCAAAGCTGAGAATTTGGTGAGGTTAATTTGTACACTGGGCAATTCCTGAAGAGAACCTTTTGTGTTAATCTTGGCCAACATCCCTCATCTCAAACCTTTCATAGATGTCCTGGTTACTCTGCGGTCTCCATCTTTGAAGGATGTACTTGCTTTGGAGGCAGTTCAAAGAGGGTTGATTTGGCTGGGGCGAAGGTGCTTGTGTTGTGCTTCAAACCTCCATCTCCACTATGGCCAGGCCACTGGTGATATGTCCTCAGCCTTGGATTCCACCCCACACCAGGTCTTCTCAGTCGCTCCTACTCAGAGGCCAGTCTGTCCCCTGCCCTGACGGGAGGCGGATGGGGTGTAGATGCAAACAGGATGCCCAGTGGCTGCTGCTAGAGACCAGGGTTTCCTGATCACAACCTCAATGAATTCCTGCCAAAGAGGAGAGCAATAACAGGAAACAGTTAACGAACAGACTCTGAGCTAATGAATGCTCTGTGTTAAGGAAGGTTCTGGACTTTTTGGAAAGCTGAGAGGCCAAGTTTTGCAATAGGCATAATGAATTGCACAAGCCATTGTGATGCCTCCGGAGTTGTCGCTTCAAGACTGGTCAAAAGGCCATAGATCTGGCATCACTTACAAAAAATACAACTGCCTGTGAACCCTCTGGGTGCCTGTGTTTCCAAAGTGAGAACAACAGATTTGCTACAGAGACTGTACCACTAGGTCCCAGAATTGACCCAGGCTTTTACTGATACCGGGGCACCTAGGGTGCACCACTAAGCCCCAGAATTGACCCAGGCTTTTATTGACACCAGGGCATCTACTTTGCTGCTTTATATTTGAAGGTGGGAGTGGGTTTGGGTGCTTTTCCAAAGTCTTGGTGTATTATCCAGTAAGCTGTTTCTATATAGGCCTCGGGATCAACTTTATATTGGAACACAGGAATTAGGAGCGGGAGTGGGCAATTCAGCCCTTCAAGCCCCCTCTGCCATTTAATATGATCATGGCTGATCTTATATTGGTCACAACTCCACTCCCCTGCCTGCTCCCCATAGCCCTTTATTCCACCTTTCATCGGAAACATATCTGTCAAGGACATTGTTAAGTTAAAAAGGCAGCAGAAAATATTTACAAGGATGTTGCTGTGGCTGTAGAGTTTGAATTACACGGAGAGGCTGGATAATCTGGGACTATTTTCCCTGGAGCTTCAGAGGCTGAGGGGTTACCTTATAGGGTTTTATAAAATCAAAAGGGGCGTTTATAAGGTGAATAACCAAGGTCTTTTCCCCAGGGTAGGAGAGTCCAAAACTAGAGGGTGCAACTACTCCATGCACAACGTGGTATGTATATGGAACGAGCTGTCAGAAGAGGTGGTAGAGGCGGCTTTAATTACAATATTTAAAAGACATTTGCACAGGTACATGGATAGGAAATGTTTAGATGGATTTGGATGAAATAGTAAATAGGACTAGTTAAGTTTGGGATACCTGGTTGGCATGGATGAGTTGGACCGAAGAGTCATACAGCACAGAAACAGAGCCTATGACTTTTAAGTCTGAGGATACATGTGAAAACCATTTAGGACCGAGATGAGGAGAAATTTCTTCACCCAGAGAGCAATGAGCCTGTAGAATTTGCTACCACAGAAAGCAGTAGAGGCCAAAACATTGTATGATTTCAAAAAAGAATTGGATATAGTACTTGGGACTAAATGAGTCAAAAGATATGGGACAAACCAGGAATAGGCTATTGAGTTGGATGATTAGCCATGATCATAATGAATAGTGAAGCAGACTTGAATGACCTATTCCTGCTCCTGAGTTTCTGTGAAGGCCAACATACCATTTTCCCTTTTACACCCTCTGCTTCACTTAAAAGCTCTAAACGACTGGTGTACAAGGCAACCTAGGTCTTGTTACGCCTCTCTTTTCCCAATCTATCACCATTCAGATAATGATCTGCCTCTCTGCTTTTGCTGCCAAAGTGGATAACCTCACACTTACCCACATTATTAAATTGGATCTGTCATGCATTTGCCTGCTCATTCAACTTGTCCAAATCACACTGAAGCATCTCTGCATCCTCCTCACAACTCATTCTCCCACCTAGCTTTGTACCATCTGCAAACTTGGAGATCGTACATTTAGTAAATCCCTGTGGAACCATACTCATCATTGCCTGTCATTCAGAAAAAGACCCATTTATTTCGACTCTTTAAGACCACAAGACATAGGAGCAAACATTAGGCCATTCGGCCCATCGAGTCTGATCTGCCATTCAGTCATGGCTGACAAGTTCCTCAATCCCATTCTCCCGCTTTCTCCCTGTAACCCTTGATCCCCTTGATAATCAAAAACCTATCTATCTGAGTCTAATATGTACCCAATGACCTGGCCTCCACAGCCTTCTGTGGCAACGAATTCCATAGATTTACCACTCTCTGGCTGAAGAATTTTCTCCTTATCTCCGTTCTAAAAGGTCTTCCTTTTACTCTAAGGCTGTGCCCTCGGGTCCTAGTCTCTCCTACCAATGGAAGCATCTTCCCAACATCTACCCTGTCCAGGCCATTCAGTATTCTGTAAGTTTTAATTATATCCCCCCCTCATCCTTCTAAACTCCAATGAGTATAGTCCCAGAGTCCTCAAATTTTCCTCATATGTTAAACTTTCCGTTCCTGGAACCATTATTTCCTGTCTGCCAACCAGTTCTCTAATCATGTCATTGCACTACCCCCAAACCCATTGGCTTTAATTTTACATGCCACTCTCTTATTTGGGACCTTATCGGAAACCTTCTGAAAGTCACAGTAAACCATGTCCACTGGTTTCCCCCTTATGAACCCTACTAGTAATTTCCTCAAAAAATACCAGTAGATTGTTAAACGTGATATCTTTTTCATAAATCCACGCTGACTATCTCCAATCCTGACATTGTTTTCCACGTGCTCTGTTATTAAATCTTTTATAACGGACATGAGCATTTTCCCTAATAGCAATGTCACGCTAGCTAACCTATAATTTCCTGTTTTCTCTCTACCTCCTTTTCTTACATGGTGGGATTACATCAGCTACCTTCTAATTCATAGGAACTGTTCCAGAATAGAATCTTGAAAGATGACCACCAATGCATCTATTTCTCAGGCTACTTCCTTAAGTACTTTAGAATACAGATTATAAGGCCCTGGGGATTTATCAGCTTTTAATACTGTCAATTTCCTCATCACCATTTTTCTGCCAATACTGATTTCCCTCAGTTCCCCCTTCTCACTAGACCCTGTATTATCCAATATTTTTAGGACATGCCCTCCTTTGTGAAGACAGAACCCAAAGTGTGCTTTTAATTGGTTTATTATCTCTTTGCTCTCCAATATAACTTCCCCTGTTTTGATTGTAAGGGACCTAGTTTTATGTTCACTAATATTTTTCTCTTTACATACCCGTATAAGCTTTTACAATCAGTTTCTCTGTACCCAAGTTCGCACAAAAAGCTTACTCTCATCCTTATTTACTCCCTCTTAAGCAGTCTTTTGTTCGCTTTGGTGATTTCTAAACTGTTTCCAGTCCTCAGGTCTGCTTAGTTTTTTGACCCGTTTGTACGGATTCTTTCTTTGGATCTAATACTATACCTAATTTCCTCTGTTACGAGAGGTTGGCCCACCTTTTCTGTTTTTTATAAACCAAATTGGAACGAACAATTGTTGCAGTCCATCCATGTGCTCTTTAAATGTCTGCTATTGTATATCCACTGTCATTCCTTTAAGTAATGTTCCCCAATTTACCATAGCCAGCTCACATCTCATACTACTGTAATTTCCTTAATTTACTTTGCTTAGCATTTGAGAACGATATCCACACAGACTTAATACTTCAGTTGTTAACTCTCATAAGCTAAAAGATTGCCCAAAGATATGGATCATATCAGAGAACTAATTCGGAGTCAGTTTAAACTTCTCTATTCATTGATTATAAATCATGTCATTTGGATAGAGGCGTACAAAATCCCTAGATCACTTTGTGAGCAGATGCAGAGAAAAATCACTCATTCTGCTTTTTCAGATTGGGAGCTAAATATAGAATTGTTGAGTTTGTGGTTGCATGGCCTCCGCTCCCAAATGAAAACTTTACAGAGATTTCTACTAGGTAAACCAAAAACTTAATGATGAATCAGCTACTGAAGCATGGTCGCCAGTACAGAATGATCCTCAAAGACTGATGAACCTTATAGATCTTAAGTGCAAACTCTATGGTTGATGCAATCTCGTGAACACCCAAACAAATGTGGAAATTATAACCTTCTGCATGAACCAATGAAATAGCTAGTTTTAAGTCACTGCTGCAGTGACAAAAAAGACCATTGACAGAGGCAGTGCAGCAAGCAAAAGTTGATACAGCTACAAAGTACTTGTAGCAATGCAAGGAGTGCCTTCAAGCTGCAATACAGACTATCTGGCATCGTGCCAGAGGTGGATACAGGAAGTGATTGACAAACCAGAACCTGATGATGTACAGATGTGACAAAGAATGGTTATTCACATTGACGCTGTCTCATGGAAAGCATAAAAGATATCACTCTAACCGAGGTGTAGAAAAAAATTCAAATTTTCTTCCTCTGAAAACTGATGACAAGATCTTTGAATATAGGAGGTAGGACATCATGTTGAGGTTGTACCTCTTCTGGAGTATTGTGTACAGTTCTGGTCATCCTGCTTTAGGAGGGATATTATTAAATTGGAGTGAGTTTATAAAAGATTTACCACATGTTGCCAGTACTGGAAAGTTTGAGTTATAAGCAGAGGCTGAATAGGCTGGAACTTTTTTTTTACTGGAGCACAGGAGGTTGAGGGTTGCCTTACAGACGTTTATACAATCATGAGGGGCATAGATAAGGTGAATTGCCAAGGTCTTTTCCCAAGAGTAGGGGAGTTCAAACCTAGGGGGCATTGATTGAAGGTGAGAGGAGAAAGATTTTTAAATGGTCCTGTGGGGCAACATTTTCACACAGAGGGTGGTTCATATGTGGAATGAACTGCTGGAGGAAGTAGTGCATGCAGGTACAGTTACAACATTTAAAAGACACATGGACAGGTACGTGAATAAGAAAGGTTTCGAGGGATATGGGCTGCCCACAGGCAAGTGGGACTAATTTGGTTTGGGAAATTTGGTCGGCATGGACGAGTTGAACTTAGGAGTCTGTTTCCATGCTGCATGAAAAATGACTGTATGACTGGATGATGACTGTTCATTATCGGCTAAGATTGATACAGGGGCAGGCACCATTATACTATTCTGTGAACTCTAAGAAAACGTGTACCAATGCCTGATACCACTTTCTGATTTATACATTTTAATATAATTTGTTTTAAGTCTGAATTTTGAATTCTTGGTTAGTAATATATAGGTTTTCTGTCTGTCTGAAGTTAATAATTAACTCAATAGTATTCTGTAGCTATGATGAATTACTGTAAAACAGTTTGTGAGGGCTACTCATAGCCTGATGGGTTTTTGTTTACTTTGGGATCTTACAACTTGGCAAGGCAACCAAGATTTCTGTTCAAAATGTCTGGATTGGAGACTTTTTAAGCAAAAGGAAAATAATCATTGCAGTAGAGAGATATTCTTGTTTCAGTTTTACTTTGAGTGAGGCAGTCTGTCATCATTTCATGGAGATGCATGTATGGAGCAATGTTCAAGACAAGAGGAAAATACAATAAGACTAGAATATGTTAGAGTAAAGAGTTAGTGATAGTCCAAGTTTGGAAGTGTTAGTTTAAAACTGAATGGATTTTTAGCTGAGTTTGTTTAAAGTCAGATGATATGATACAAGTGCAATCAATCCACTTAGGTGTTGCGACAGACTATTCAGGAAGCACTGGCAGAAGTGAATGTGAAAGAAGGATGGAATATTTTACTTTCTTCTGAATTATTGGAGCTAAAATCTCAGCTTCCTGCTGTGGAGAAACAGACAAGGAATATTCAAGAGGAAAAAGCTGAACAACTACCTCAGGACAAGTTCAAACTGGGGAATACAA
Organism: Ginglymostoma cirratum; assembly: GCA_024137785.1. NCBI lineage: Eukaryota > Metazoa > Chordata > Chondrichthyes > Orectolobiformes > Ginglymostomatidae > Ginglymostoma > Ginglymostoma cirratum. The sequence continues at coordinate 18,322,938 of JAHRHZ010000140.1, read as the reverse complement.
TCTCTGAGATGAAGTCTGTAGGGAATACCTCTGCTCAGATCACTAGGATTCATGGAAAGCTTGAAGAGCAAGAAAGGAAGCAGGTTGAACTACAAGCTCTGTAATGTGAATCCACTGAAAAGATTGCCAGTTAACAAGAAGATCTGCACATAAAACAGATCAGCCTCTTCAGGAGCAGGTTCAGAAACATCAGCTTGAGCTCAGACAATGCAGCAGAAAAATGACAGGCCTGCAAAACATATGGTGATGCATAGTGCACACAAGGAATTGCAAGTCACTCATGAGACAGTCCGTTTAGAAATAAATGCCAGCAGAACTCTCAAGTGAAATAACTCAAATAGGACATAAAGGAAACCAAACCAACCACTGAAGAATCATGTGAAAGAGATCCAGCATTCAAAGAAAGCAAAAACAAAAAAAAACTTTAAAGGTTGGTAGAGAAAATATACAGAACCCACAAAAAACTAAAACTTTGATAGAATTAGAACAATAAAGGGTTTAAAACCAGAAGCTTCAAGATGAACTGGAAGCTGTAAAGGATCAGAATAGCAAATGCCAGGACAATTTTGAATTACTTAGAGTCATAGAGTCATACAGCACATAAACAGACTCTTCAGTCCAACTTGTCAGCATTTGGCCCATATCCCGCTTAAACCTTTGTAATTTTACCAGCCTCCATCACCTCTTCTGGCAGCTCATTCCTTACACGCACCACCCTCTGTGAAAAAGTTACCCCTCAGGTCCTATTTAAATCTTTCTCCTCTCCTCTTAAACCAGTACCCTCTAGTTTTGGACTTCCCCACCTTAGGCCAAAAAAACCTTGGCCATTCACCCTAACCATGACCCTCATGATTTATAAATCTCTGTAAGGTCACTCCTCAGCTTCTGCCACTACAGAGGAAAATGTCCCAGTTAGTCAGCCTCTCCCTGTAACTCAAACCCTCCACTCCCGGCAACATCATCGTAAATCTTTTCAAGTTTAAGTTTAAGTTTAAGTTTAACGACCTCCTTCCTGTAGAAGCATGTCTAGAATTGTATGCCGCACCAATGTCCTGTACAGCCACAACATGACATCCCAACTTTTGAAACAAGGCTGAAGAATTTCTATCCATCTTTAGCCAGAGGTGCCATATTGATTATCTATCTAGCCCTCCTCCTCAGGACAGCAGCATCAGGAATGCTAGTCTTCAATCAAGTCAATTCACTTCATATCAAAATAATTGAAGGCTATGGATAGTGCCATGGCCATGGGCTCTCACAACATTCCAGCTATAGTACTGAAGACTTGAGCTCCAGAATTAATAATGCTCCTATCTAGGTTTTTCTAGTATGTCAACAGCACTGGCATCTACCAGGCAATGCAAAAGATTACTCAGACATGTCCTTTGTGCTAAAATTGACACAAATTCAAACTAGCCAATTACTGTCCTGTCAGTCTACCCTCAATTATCAGCAAAGTGCTGCAAGGGGTCATCAACAGTGCTATACAGCAGCACTTGCAACTATTGACCTGCTAACTGATATGTAGTTTGAGTTCTGCCAGGGCAACTCAACCCTTGATCTTATTACAGCTGTGTTTTAACCCCAGTCAGGTCTCCTGTGAACTGTTCTAAAAACTTTCCATCCCTCAGTTTGCTAAGCTAAGGTCAATCTTTGATTAATCTTGACTGAAAACAAGCTAGTAGCTTTTAACTTTTACCCACCTGAGATAAATCGCCACATATCAACAATTTTCCGTGAACATCTTAGCAGTCCAATCCTTTCTGAGGAATGCTGGATAAGGTCACTGTTCTGGAAGGATTTACTACCTTCCTTTTAAAGAAAGCCCTTGTCAAAAGTAGCAAGCCACCATATGCAAATATTTTGAAATCCATACTCCAAAACTGACATTTGTGCAACTTTCATCATATCCATAAGGACTGCATTGTGATTAATGCTACCAATACTGATATTTGTGATGGTCAATTAGATTTTCCCCTTCAGTTGATTCCTTCGCTACCTGCCGGAGCCACAGTTTAACAGCTGTGTCCTTTATAACTTAGCCAGCTTAGTTTGTAGTGGTGCTGCTGAGTCACTCTTGGTAATGGGCATTGAAGTACCCCATCATGAATATATTATTTGCCCTTGCCACCATCACTGTCTTTTTCAGTTGCAGTATAAATGATTACTGATTCTTCAGTGGAGAGAATTGGTAAGTGGTGATCAGCAGAAGATTCCGTTGTCCATGTTTGTCCTGATGCCATGAGGGACCTTAGGTTCCAGAGGCATTAAGAGGACTCCTAAGGGAATCCTCTTCCAATTGTATATGACTGTGCAGCCTCCTCCTGTCCTGCTGATGTGACTGGGTGTAACCAGTGATGGTGATGGTGGCGTCCTGGATGCTGTCCATCTATTTATTTACGAGGGTGTTCCCAGACTAGAGTGTGATAGCCCATAAATGTTAGTAAGAAAGGCTGGATTCACTATGTCATTTCTGATGACTGGCTCTAGGACGGACTACCCAACAATTTTCACTTCAATTTAGATTTTGTAGTGGTTTTATAGTACTGTATGACTTGCTCAGCCATTTTGGAGGGGAATTAGGAGTGAACCACATTGGTGTGTATGTGGTGAGAGGAGTACAGACCAGACAAGATAAGGACAGCAGGTGTGTTTCCCTAAAAGGCATCTGCAAACCAAATTTGTTTTTAATTGAAAATAGTTTCTCTACTAACTTCTGTGAATTTGTTAATTGAATTCAGATTCCACTAGCACCCGTGGGCACCTGGATTACTAACCTATTGACATTGTCACGTTGCCACCACTACTTGCTTATACAATAAAAGCTGATTATTTTAAGTGTTGGCTGTTATCAACTAATATATTGTCACCAGAACCAAAATTAATTTCGCTGTTACTCTGCACCTCCAGAGTCCAGAAATTAATGTCAGTTTTAGTGGAATAATAACACGCTCTGACAATTTCGCTATTCCTGCCACAGAAGAATTTATTTAGTTGATAAATCCTAATTCTTCTTAGTTCTAGGTGGCACAAAAGAATTTAAACAGAAGCCTGACATTTGTACTGGTGATTGAATAATGACAGACCAGTAAAATGTGAAGAGCCAAAAGAGAAGAGTTGACCAACAATGAGAGCAATTAGTTATTGAATAATAACTTTGTAGTTATTGAATTACATTTTGATGGTAGTTCAGTTCGAACATAAATATGAAATAGGAGAAATTGGTAATTCAACTTTTTGAGCCTGCTCTGCCATTCACCAACATCCTGACTAATCAGATGGTAGCCGCTACTTCACTTTGTTGCCTGCCCCATTGCCCATAACTACCTTGTCTATTAAAATCTGTCTCGCTCAATCTTGAATCAGTTGGGGTGGCACAGTGACTCACTGGTTAGCACTGCTGTCTTGCAGCGCAAGGGACCCAGGTTTGATTCCACCCTCAGGCGACTGTCCGTGTGGAGTTTGCACATTCTCCCCGTGACTGCACGGGTTTCCTCCCACAGTCCAAAGAAGTGCAGGTTAGATAGACTGGCCATGCTAAATTGCCCGTAATGTCCAGGGGTGTGTAATTTAGGTAGATTATCCATGGGGAATGCAGGGTTATGGGAAAGGTGTAGGGGATAGGTCTGGGTTGGATGCTGCTGGGAGGGGCGGTGTGGACTTGTTGGGCCAGTTGGCCTGTTTCCACGCTTTAGGGATTCTATGTGTTCAATCATTCTGCATCCACTTCTCACTGTGGGAAATCCAAATGCTAATAACCTCTTCATCGCTAACTTAAATAGGAGATGCTTTATTTTTAATCTATATCTCACCCCCACTTCTCCCACTCCAGTTCTGGATTCGGTTAAGCTCATTTGGTTATTTACACTTATGTTGGTTTTGGCAATATATTTTAATTAAGTTGTGTGATTATTTGTTCTCGGTTGTTGCTTTTCTATTGAGGTACTTGGGATACTGTATATTTATTATGATCATGGTAATGCCGGATAGGCCAGATTCCAGAGTGAAATGTGACTTGATGGATCATAAGTTTTTTTGTTTAAATTTGGTGGTCAGTCGCTGAATGCATTCACATGTGGCTCCCAATGTACAGTTAGCAAAAGAACATAAATTTATGACGCAAAAGAAAATCCAAAAACTATGCTGTACGTGAAAGGCAATTTGGAAAGATTTTGTCATAAGCAACAAAAAGATTCAATTCCTTTTCCAGTAATATCCTTTACAGACATTCAAACCCGATGGAGTATCTCTCCTATCTTAGATCTCTAATTTCTTACATAGCTAATGAGGTTGCATGTGTTTCCTTTTGGCAACTTTCTACACATTCACTGTTTGAGATAATGTCCATCTGTCCCCTAGGTATGCAGCAACAGACCAACTCACTCAATTTTCTCTCTGAACTGTGAAAGGAAAAATGCTTTCTCTAAGTCTGCATTTAGACTGTTAAGCACCACATCTGATGGTATAGATCATTTCCTCTGAACTGAACCTGCTTCTCGCTCTGTTTTCCTGGATTGCTAAAGCTAACTCAGTAAATACTTAAGAAATGACATCATCAGGTCATCTAACGTGAATGGCATGACTTTTTGTAAATGATGATTTGATACATTGCTACCAAAAAATAAGTTTTGACCCTTAAAGTCACCTGCATGGAACTGGATATGATGCAGAGTCCACCTCCAGTGAGGTTGTAGACTCCCTAGTGCACCCCACCGAGCTCCCCCTCATCCCCATTTAGGAACAATGGGGCTTTATAGAGGCTACTCATGGTTACTGGGACGGAGTTCAGCTGGCTCTCGACCACTGGAAGAATTTTGGGCTAGTCTTCTGGTCCACCTGGGCTGCTCGGCATATACCCAAGCTGGTCTGAAACAACTGGTGGCGGAAATCCAGGATCAAGGAGTTGGAGAAAGAGGTACTCGATCTGGAGTCAAGTCTTGGTCAGCCCGATGCGGACCTGACCCTGTGGGGGATTGTATGAAGAGAAGAAGGCTGCGCTCCAAGACCAGCAGCTCATTGGGTCCTGGGGAGCGTTCGTGAGATTGCAGATCCAGCTGCTCCAGGACCTGGACCTTGACTCCTCCTCCTTCTACTCACTGGAAAAAAAGGTGTGGCACTCATCAGCAGCTCCTTGTGCTGCTGGCCGACGATGGGTCCCTTGTCTAGGATCCAGAGGGCATCCGGGCCCAGATTAATACTTACTACATGGCTCTGTTCTCTCTGGATCTGCATGCAGGTCCTGGGGGTCTGCTCTTACACCTCCCCTCCACCTCCATCCCAAAACAAAAATTTCTGTATTCAACAGGGGTTCACCTGTACATCTTCCAACCTGGTCTACTGTATCTGTTGCTCCTGATGTGACCTCCTTTACATCGGTGAGACCAAGTGCAGATTCGAGAAATGATTTGTGGAGCATCTGCGCTCTGTACGCTATAATCAACAGCCCTTTTCGGTCACTAACCATTTTGACGCCCCCTTCCCACTCCCTCGATGACATGTCCATCCTGGGCCTCCTCCAGTGCCACAATGATGTCAAACACAATTTGGGGAAGCAACACCTCATATTTCAACTCGGGAGCCTACAGCTCAATGGCCTGAACATGGAATCCACCAGTTTTAAAATCTCCGCATCCCCGGCCTCATCTCATGTCCAACCCTCCCTCTCAACCCTGTCTCCTTGACCTGACACAACCTGTCCATCTTCTTCCCCACCTCTCCGCCCCACTCTTTCCACTGACCAATCCCTACTACCCCCAACCTGCATCCACCTATCACCATCTCACCTCCAATCCCCAAGTCCCAACCGTCCTCCTTTTCACCTCCTTGACCTGACACAACCTGTCCATCCCAACTACCTTCCCCCAGCCCCACCCCTCCTCCTTCTATTTATTTCCCAGCTCCCTTCCCCCTCCTCATTTCTATGAGGGGTCCCGATCCGAAACGTCAACTTTTCTGTTCCACTGTTGCTGCATGACATGCGGCGTTCATCCAGCTCCACATTGTGTTGACTCTGACTCCAGCATCTGCAGTTCTTGCTATCTCCTAGGGACGCTATCAATGTGTCAAAAAAGCCCTTTAAGAGTAAGAGGTATTCAGTACTCAATAAATGACAGAAGCAGGAGCTGGAAGAGGGAAATCGAGAGCAGTGCGATGACTCAGATGCAAGTGATTAACAAAGAGTTTTGTAGTATTTTGCAGCAACGCAGTGTTACAGCAGTTTTTCAAATCTCCAAAATATTCAGGCACCAAAAGTCCAAGCTGGTATGCTGCCTCCTAGTTTGTGAGATGATGGAAAAATTATTCTAAAAATTTGAAATTATGTGTATGGGATATTCCCCTTCTAAGAAGTGACAGGGTGGTTAGTGCTAAGGGCAAATAATGGATCTGGTTTGCACTGATGAAAATACCCCCTCCCCCCACCCTGTTCACCATTTGAGCAATCAGTTTCCGGGCTGAGAGTCCATGGGTGAACTCCCTGATCCACCACTAATTAAGACCCTTAAGTGGTCAATTGATGGCTGCGCAAGGACCTCAACCCACTATCAGATAGATTACTTGCCTTCCCATAGGTGACAAAAATGACTGCTTTCCCAGTAGAGACTAAGGTGGCTTGCTTCCTAGGATTCTGGGATAGTTGAGTCACAGGGATGGCTGCTGAAAACCACCCATCTGCCTCTGAGCCTCCTCTCCCTGTGATCCCATCTTATAATGCCCCCTCCGCCCCACAACCATCACTAACACCAATCTTCTGTTGGGTACCCTCTTCATGATTGCACACAGGGCCTTCAACATACTACCGAGCTTCCAGTGGTTGCAACCTTCTGATTAGCAGGCAGTTTAGGTGAGTCATGATTTCAGTGATGAGGCTTTTGATGGGCAGTAAAAGGCCACTCCACCCATCCTATCATCTGCATAAACCAACATTCTCCTAGCTACTATCAGTTTTGAGGAAGGGTCACCAGACCCAAAATGTTAACTCTGATTTTTCTTCACAGATGCTGCTGGACCTACTGAGCTTTTCCAGGAACTTCTGTTTTTGTTCCTGATTTACACCATCCACAGTTCTTTCACTTTTTAAAGGCTGTTGACAGCATAGTTCGATTTTTTTTTTTAAGAAAACAGGATCCCTACAGTGTGGAAACAGGCTATGCAGCCCGTTAAGTCAACACTGACCCTCTGAAGACCATCCCATGCAGACTCCCCCTCCCCTGACAGTCCACATTTCTTATGGCTAACCCACCTAGCTTGCACATCACTGGACTCTGTGGGAAATTTGGCACAGCCAATCCACCTAACCTGCAAGTCTTTGAACTGTGGGAGCAAACTGGAGCATCAGGAGGAAATCCACACAGATATGGGGAGAATGTGCAAACTCCACACAGACAGCTGTCCAAGCCTAGAATTGAACCCAAGCCCCTAGTGCTGTAAGGCAGCAATGCTAACCACTGAACCACCATGCTGTCCCCTACACTTCAGTACTTAATTGAGCAGACTGTCATGCTGATGGGGATATCGCTGCTGAAAATCCTTTGTGTAAAACTGTTGATTTACTTATGGTTGCGTTATGTTTCTGATCACTGGTTTTGGACTTGCCTCAAATTTCGGTGACAGCCTTACATTTAAGAGGTGCAGGGAGCTTCGCAAGAGTAGGTACCTAGAATTTCAGGTGCAGCTTTTTGTGCACACCAAATAGTTTTGAAATCAGCTACCTTTTAAACCATTGTTTGGATTCCAAAGATGTAAGAGTGATTTATGGAAATAGAGGATCGTCTAGGAACAAAAATTTTAATTTTTCATTTCAACTATATTGCAAATTGGTGATGAGAAAGTGCAGTGCTGTTCAAGTGCCACACCTGTATTGAGGGAACATTCTCTAATTTGAATGATGCTTGAATCCTTGGTGAATCTAGTGTTAGTGTGCAGGCAGCTAGTGTCTTAGACGTGTAGTGGACCTATGCCTCATTCCTCTGTGTGCATTTCTTAATCTGTCCTGCTTTAAATCCTTTTTCACAGAGTGCATATTTATTATGACTGTAGCAAACTTCCATTTACTTCTCAAGCCCGAGCATACTTGTAACAATTAACTTGGTTAATCACCTCCAGGATAGAATCTTCGAGAGGCCTGAGATGCTTGGTCTGTTTAAATGCTTCATCATGAGTATATAAGTATGTATTGAATAAATAACTGTTTCACACTGTATTTTAGTACTTAACACAATTTAAGGCCTTGTGCAATGTCAAGTGCCTTATCAACAGAAATTTATCAGAATGTTTAATGGTTAATGGAATACATTGTAATTGTCAACCAGATCTGTGGTTAAAAGTCATCATTCTTTAATCTTTCTTACTATGCAGATTTAGGTCTTCTTTTGATCCTGATGTGCAAAATCTCAATCATATTCATCAGTCGGTGAGACAGCACTTGGAGTATAAGCGCAGTTTTGGCCCCCTTACCCATGGTCGCATATATTTGCCTTTAAAGAGGGTATAGGTTCACTGAACTGATTCCTGGGCTGACACAGTTAAACAGTAGAAATTAAACGGACATGGCCTATATTAGCTCCATCTCTGTTTGCCATATATTTCTCGGACGTTATGCAATGCGCACTCCAAGATATTAACACATGAGGATAAATTCAATTGAGAACAGATGATAACCTCTTCAACTTGCAAAGGCTGAAGACTTATACTAAGGTTAATAAACAGCCACTGAGTGAAATCTTGATCACAAATAGCTGCACTCTTACGGCTATCTAGACTGTAAACTAATCACAAGATTTTGTAGTGTAAAAATGAAACAATCTGCGGAAAAGGTGGGGCGATGAATTTTGGTTATAGGATCAGCAGTTATTCTATTGCGGGGCATGCTCGAAGGGCCAAGTGCCCTCCTCCTGATCGTTCTAGTATTTATCTTTGATTTTCATCAGTGAATAAAGGACAGACAAGCCTTATAATGTTTTTTCATATTTCTTACCAGGGCATTTTACTTCAGGTCTTGTAACTTCATCCAAACATTATTCTAGCATCTGATGGTATAGGAGTCATTGATTCCATAGTTGTCGCACCCTGTAGGCAATGAAAACTTCTCTGCTCCAGAGTTTATTCTCATGGTTTCCCATAGTTTATCATGATTTGTAGACTTTGAATGTTGTTTCATAACATGAGCTCAACCTTCATTTCTCAGACATTGCATATGCTGCATTTGGATTGATCACGATACACTATTTATATCATTCAAATAGCTGTAGCTATATCTCTCTCACTATTAGTTAAGTTGCTTTATATCCAGTGCAGTCTAATTGTTCCTTCTGTTGTTCTGTACCTTAATGTGCTGACGATTTAAGTGCAAATAGCAAATGTCTGTTCCTATATATACGAAAATATTTGATAACAATATTGACTTGCATTTAACTCACTACCTTTGTGCTAAAGTTAATTTCAGCCTTAAATGAGCTTTCAAACTGCTGTGGTTTGTGGGAAGATATTAAAGTATTTTTTGGTTTAATAATGCAGTGTTTGCTTTGAAACAGCAGAAAATAACAAAAACTAACACATGAAAATGAGTCAACATAATTTCATCATAGCCAACACAGATATTTTTGTACAAACAATTTGAACTGGAAATTAAAAAATGATTTGAAGCTGTAAAGATTGTTGTTGAGTTTTCTGTGTTTTTAAACGCCTATATGTGCTTATTTGAGTAATACATTAAACACAGCAATTCAAAAGAATGAAATATTAATTTTTGACGATGGGATTGGAGACTATTGAGAGAAAAATAATTTAAAAGTTCACTTGCACAATACTTGTCTTCTGAGATGATATAAAGCAGCAAGACATGCTGATTATACAATATAAAATAATAATTCATTTTTTAGTCTTGATTCATAGTTCTAACTATGTATTATAAACGGTAACAGTCCCTGTGGAGTAACTCAAGGACTGTAATCTCTTACCAGAGTCCAGAAGATGCACATAAATCATCGGAGCTGCAGCGATGATTTGCAATTGGGAAATTCTTCCATTCGTTATATTCAGTCTAACCTTGTTGAGCCGAAACGACAAACTTAGAAAACTAAAGCAGAAAATGCTGGAGCAACAGAGTTAATGTTTTGAGCCAGAAATGATGATAAAAATCCAAATATTTTGTAGTAAGAGGAGAACTTCCTTGTTCAATGCAAGACAGATAAATAATACCAACTTATATAATATAATATATATAATACTGCTCTGTGTTGTAGGCCCCACCAAGAACAAGTACATCCTTGGGCTGAACATTTGGATGTTGCAGTGAGAGAAGGAGGAACTGTAGACCTGGTATTCTTCTTCAGAGTCTCATCAGACTTGAAACATTAAATCTATTTTACTCTTTACAAACGCTACCAAGCCTGCTGCGTTTCTCCAGCATTTTATGTTTTTATTTCAGATTTCCAGCATCTGCAGTGTTTTGCTTTTATTTATCCTAGAAAAATGTTTTCTCAAATTCTATTTAAATTTTCAAGTTTTCAATTTACTAATCTTATGTAGCATGTAATGAAGCAGACAGTGGAACCATTTTTCTTCAGTGTAGATCTTGTGTTTATTATTTTCATTTCAGTGAAATCAGAAATAATCCGATGCAATGAAAGTCTCCGAGAAATATCAGAAAATTTACATCAAAACAAAATTACTTTGGAATCAAAAGTGAGTAGATTGTTACCATTTAAAATCATTTTGGCAAGTGCTAACTAAGGGAAGCATACTTCTTGAATCACTTGCTGTGTGTCTATATTTGTTCTTGCGAACGTGGTTGTGAACAACTAAGCTGGTTAGAAAATCATTATTTCAGAAAATCATTGTCACATTATATGTTGAAATTTGTTCTCATTTAGTAAGAATGTTTTCAATTTTGAAGAGTTTGCTTTTTGTGCATGTACATGTATATTTGCCAGATGTGAATCCAGAGCTAGAAGACTACCCAGCTACAAGTTTTCTTAACTTTTAGCTGCTGTTGTGACTGTATTCCATTACTTAAGTGATATTTAACCAAAACAGTAACCTATGAACTGATAATTGAAACTTCAGTCTACTTTGATGTGTTGGTGAGGCAAATACTCCCTTAATGGTTGGTATGCTGTGAAATGCTGTCGTTATTTAACCTGAGATATCAATTGTGGAATCTGTAATTGTGTGGCAGCTGGTTTTAAGTCTCTTTGTCAATGACAGCAGTGGAAAGCCAGTCCCAAGGTCCTGTAAGTGCCAATAAATCGTATTATGGAATGACACAAGGAAACTCTTGAATGTAACAAGCTATCTTACATGTAACAAACATTACATTAGCGTCAATTCAGAAGACCTGCCGAAAAGCCAACAAGAAAGTGAATGATGGAGAAAGGATAGATATTGATCAGGACAGCAGGAAAATTCAATAATCTTTATTTAAATCTTCAGTCACCAATTTTTCAAATAGTGTGATTAGATCTTTGAGTTTATTTAAAGGACGTTGGTGGAACTATTCACCTAAGGTGTATCACCTCTTCTTTTGCAGTGCTTCCCCAATGTATGTATAATGCTTTTAATAAAATGCCCAGGAGGCCTTTGAAAGTGAGCTTCAGAAGCAAATGTTCGGCTGGATGACCAAAAGATTTTCCAGCATGTCTTAAATGAGGAAAGAGACATAAAGAGTGGTTTAAAGAGGGAATACCAAGAGTTCAGAGTCTTTTCAGCTGAACGTGCAGCCACCAGGGATGGAGTGATTAAAATTGGGGATGTCAAGTTAAGAACTGAAGCACAGATACCCCAAAGAATAATTTAAAACCATCATTTTGATACTGTAACTTCCAGTATGTAACTTTTCATTGGCTTTAATAAAAAAAATTACCCAGAAATAAATTAACATTAATTTTTTTTTGGTGTTAATTTTGGCTGTTCCACTGAAATCGCCATAGAAATTGGCAAAACATCAGAGAAATTCATTCACCCTATATTGCCCTGTTACGGAACTGCTGGAAGAATTGGCCAATATTCATTGTCACACAGCCTGTCTGGTCTGCTTTTTCTGGAGGCGTATGTAATGAAGTTCAGGGCAACACAGTACTTCAGTTCCATTATGCCCTGTGTCTCATTACATCTACTTCTAGAGGCAGGCAGTTGGCAGCCATTGGTAGGCAGTTGACAGCAATTGAAAGCTGTCAGACATGCCTATGCCAAGCGCATCAGTAGCTCTGTAATTCAATATCAGCAATCATTTTAGCTGAAACAGGTCTTTTAGCTGTAACTCCAGTACTGTTTCCAAGAACTGCAGAGCAGATCTGGTAGCATCTGTGGAGAGGGAAACAATGTTAGTGATACACATCACGAGTCGAAAGTGGAAAACCTTTTTCATACTGCAAGTGCTTAGGCCCTGGAATACATTTGCCTAAGAGTGTTGTCAGAGCAGTTTCAATTTAAAAAAAAAAAAAATTTGTTTGTGGGATGTGGGCATCGCTGGCTGTCCAGTGTTTATTTCCTGTCCCTAGTTGCCCTTGAGAAGGTGGTGGTGAGTTACCTTCTTGAACTGCTGTAGGTTGACCCACAATGCCATTAGGGAGGGAATTCCAGGATTTTGACCCAGCACAGTGAAGGAACGGCAATATATTTCCAAGTCAGGATGGTGAGTGGCTTGGAGGGGAACTTGAAGGTGGTGGTGTTCCCAAATATCTGCTGCTCTTGTCCTTCTAGATGAAAGTGGTTGTGGGTTTGGAAGGTGCTGTCTGAGGATGTTTGGTGAATTTCTGCTGTGCATCTTGTAGATAGTACACACTGCTGCTACTGACCGTCAGTGGTGGAAGGTGCGGATACTTGTGGATGTAGTGCCAATCAAGCGAGCTGCTTTGTCGTGGATGGTACCAAGCTTCTTGAGTGTTATTGGGGCTGTACTCATCTAGGCAATTGAATACTTCAAAATACGAATGATTGTTTGAAAGGGAAGAATGTGCAGGGTTGCAAGGAGAATGGCAGTATATGATCTGCTTATTTGGAGATTTGGCATACACGCAATGGGGTGACTCGGAATCCTGCAGTCTGCCCTGTAACAATTCTGTGATTCTGTCAGGTATGTTATCGGAACCAATTTCTTGTTAATTCATGTTTTCTTTTGGTTTTAATTAAAGATGATTGACGTGAAATGTTAACTGTCATTCTCTTTGCCTTCTGCTGACTGAATTACAGGTGGTGTGTTTCATCTTCAAAGAGGTGAAGTGATAAATTTTCTGCCATATTGTTGAAAGTGCATCATAAATAGATATTATATTACGTTAGATTTTGGAAATAAAAACACTAAAACACGTTAGTTGCTGTAAAATAAATAAAGTGAAATTATTTGAATAATTTTAATTCTGTGGAAATAATTGCTCATTAAACTGAGATGCTACAAACCTATGAAGAAAATATTGCTAATATATTTACTTGTTGTTTTCACTTTGTGATCGAAATATAAAATGAAAACCTTGAAACAAAAATGCCTGAGGTTATGTGAAAGCATCCAGCAAACATTAATTTAGCTGTTCTGTGAATGCAGGTAGCATGTAATTAGAATGTGAATGATAACATTTGCCTTTCATGCCTGAGTCAATCCTTTAGAGAAGAAAGACGTACTCATGCTGGCATGAAAATTTACTGCAGCTTAAACAGTCTCACCTTATGCACTGTGACCAAGATGGTGTCAACTATGGAAAGTCAATGAGGCAAAATTGTGTGGTACTGAAGTGGGTGGATGTCTCTCCCAGTCTGATGTAGAGGCTGTGGCGTGGTTTGCATGAGAGCCTGTGAAATTTCTTATTATCTCTTTGTTGCACAAATTTGATATTGAGCAAATGAAGTATCATCTCTGGTTCGCTGTCTAGAGGACCTTGAGCCAAGGAAGGGTTATTACAGAGCAAGCTGCAGCAGAAGAAATTATGTGTGATCTTGGAATAAGTCAATCTTATAGATACGTCCAGTGAGGAAGGGAGAAAGGAAGGAGAGAAAGGCTGTTGCCCAGGGATTGAAGCAACTTGCCAGCAACATGAGCTAATGGCCAAAAGGCCAGAGAGGGCAGCATAAATCTGCTAAAGAAAGGACATTACCGTGAAATAAGGGTGAACAGGCAGCACTCTAATAACCTTTAAATGGTTGAGCACCTACGTCATAGAAAACTCTGTTTCTCCAGATGTTTTTAATTGTTGGAGGTCAGTCATGTCAGCACCAGGACATCTCTGCAGGAGTTCCTCAAGATAGTATCCTAGACTCAGTCATCTTCAGCTGCTTCATCAATGACCTTGCCTCCATCATAAGGTCAGAAATAGGGATGTTCACTGATGACTGCACAAAGTTCAGATCATTCATTGCTCCGCAGATACTGAAGCAGTTCACATCCAAATGCAACAAGATCTGGACAATATCCAGGTTGGGGCTGACAAGTGGCAAGTAGCACAATGCCAGGCAATTACTATTTCTAATAAGAGGCAATTTAACCCCTGTCACTTGACATTCAATGGTACCAACACTTAATCCCCCACTATTAACATTCTGGGTGTTATCATTGCACAGAAACTCAACTGGACTCCCACATAAACAGTGGCTTCGAGAGCAGGTCAGAGGCTAGGAATACTGTACAAAAACAGAAGTTGCTGGAAAAGCTCAGCAGGCCTGGCAGCATCTGTGAAGAAAAAGTCAGTTAACGTTTCAGGTCTGGTGACCCTTCCTCAGAACTGATACTAGGAATACCGTGGTGAGTATTCCTCCTGACTCCACAGATCTTCTCCACCATCAACAAGCCACAAATCAGGAGTGTGATGGAATACTCTCCATTTGCCTGGCTGGAGCAACATTCAAGAAGCTTGACACCATCCAAGACAAAGCAGCCACTTGATTGGCACCACATCCACAAGCATCCATTTCTCCACCACTGGTGCTCGTAGCACCAGTGTCTACAATTTATAAAATGCACTGCAGAAATTCACCAAAGATTCTTATTCAGCACCTTCCAATCCCATGACCAGTTCCATCTAGAAGGACAAGGCAGCAGATAAAGAAGTGCCAAATGGATCAGGGAGGCAGCAATGCACATTTGCAACATGATTCCTAGTGGTATAAAGTCCGATTGCTTGAGTCACCATTACATTTGGCACTGTAGGTCATAGTGGTCCTAAACTTACAGGATCCTTTCAAGGATCAATGGGGAATCTAAACTGTATCTTGTAATCTCAGTCCACTTCTGCATCAAACTAGTGATGGATGCATTGTTCTCCAGAGTGGAAACCTTCATGCAGCTTACTACTGATGACAATTAGGCTGAGGGAGTGAGAGGTTTTTGGCTTTTGTGGTTATTCCTAAATTGTAACAGGTCATCGGTAGCATATGTGTACAGTTAGACATCTGCTGGGGGCTTTAGTTAACTGTACGGATTTTCACTAATTCAATGTCTAGTTTGTACCTGATTACCATCTTGTAGCTATTTGCATGATGCATGATGCATTGCACGCTTCCACGTGACGTAGTTTTTTCTTCACTTGTGGGATTTGGGTGTCGCTACCTCACTAGCATTTATTGCCCATCCTTAGTTGCCCTTGAGAAGGTGACGGTGAGTTGCCTTGCTGAACTGCTGCAGTTCACATGCTGTCAGTTGACCCATAGTGCTCTTGAGGGAATTCCAGGATTTTGACCCAGCGACAAGGGAACGGTGGTATATTTCCAAGTCAGGCTGGTGAATGGCTTGAAGGGTAACTTGCCTTGTCCTTCTAAATGGAAGTGGTCATGGGATTGGAAGGTCCTGGATAGGGATCTTTGGTGAATTTCTGCAGTGCATATTGTAAATGGTTCACACTGCTGCTACTGAGCATCAGTGGTGGAGGGAATGGATGCTTGTGGATGCGGTGCCAGTCAAGTGGACTGCTTTGTCTTGGATAGTGTTAAGCTTCTTGAATGTTGTTCCAGCCAGGCAAATGAAGAGTATTCCATCACACTCTGATTTGTGTCTTGTAGATAGTGGAGAAGGTCTGTGGAGTCGGGAGGAATACTCACCATAGTAATCCTAGCCTCTGAACTGCTCTTGCAGCCACTGTTTATGTGGGAGTCCAGTTGAGTTTCTGTGCAATGATAACACCCAGAATGTTAATAGTGGGGGATTAAGTGATGGTACCATTGAATGTCAAGTGGCAGTGGTTAGATTGCCTCTTATTGGAACTAGTAATTGCCTGGCATTTGTGTGATGTGAATGTTACTTGCCGCTTGTCAGCCCCAACCTGGATATTGTCCAGATCTTGTTGCATTTGGATGTGAACTGCTTCAGTATCTGAGGAGCAATGAATGACGCTGAACTTTGTGCAGTCATCAGTGAACATCCCTGCTTCTGACCTCATGATGGAAGAAAGGTCATTGATGAAGCAGCTGAAGATGACTGAGTCTAGGACACTATCTCGAGGATGTCCTGGAGCTGAGATGATTGACCTCCAACAATTAAAACCATCTTCCTATGTACCAAGTATGACTCCAACCAGCAGAGAGTTTGCCCCCGAAACCAATTGATTACAGTTTTGTTCGGGGATTCTTGATGCCATGCTGAGTTGAACATGGCCTTGATGTCAAGTGCTATCATTCTCACCTCACTGCTAAAGTTCAGCAATTTTGTCTGTGTTTGAACTAAGGCTGTAATGAGGTCAGAAGCTGAGTGGTCTTGGTGGAACTCAAACGGAATGTCAATGAGCAGGTATTGCTGAGCAGGTGCTGCTTGAGGACATTGATAATTGAGAGTAGACTGATGGGGCAGTAATTTGGTGCGTTGAATTTGTTCTACTTTTTGTGTATAGGACATATCTGGGTAATATTCTACATTGTTGAGTAGGTGCCAGTATTCTAACTACTGGAAAAACTTGTTTAGGGGAGCAGGAAGTTCTGGAGCATAAGCCTTCATTACAATTGTGGCATGTTCTTAGGGCCCATAGGCTTTGTTGTGTCCACTGCCCCCATCGTTTCTTGATATCATGTGGAGTGAATTATATTGGTGAAGACTGGTATCTGTGATGCTGGGGACCACTGGAGGAGGCCGGGATGGATGAAGATTGCTGCAAATCCTTCAGCTTATCTTTTGCACTGATTTGCTAGGCTCATCCATCATGTGAGAATGGGGATATTTGTGAAACCTCCTCCAGTAAGTTGTTTAATTGTCCACCAACATTCATGACTTGATGTGGAAAGACTACAGAGCTTTGATCAGATCCGTTGATTATGGCATCACTTAGCTTTGTCTATCACTTGCTGCTTAAATGCAGGTAGTCCTGTTAGGTAGCTTTACCAGGTTGATACCTCATTTTTAGGTATGCCTGGTACTGCTCCTGTCATACTCTCCTTCATTCTCCATTGAAACAGAGTTGATCTCTTGATTTTGATGGTAATGGTTGAAGGAGGGGGAATATGTTGCGCCATTAAGTTGCAGATTGTGCTGCAGGGCAATTCTGCTGTTGATGGCCCACAGTGCCTCATCGAGACCCAGCCTTGAGTTGCTAGATCTGTTTGAAATCTGTCCCATTTAGCACAATGATAGTGCCACATAACTTAATGGAGGGTATTCTTAATGTGAAGAGTTATAGAGTTGTACTGATATACAGTGCAGAAACAGACTCTTCAGTCCAACTCTTCCATGCCAACCAGCTACCCTAAATAAATCTAGTTCCATTTGCCAGCATTTGGCCCGTATCCCTGTAAACCCATCCTATTCATTTACCCATCCAAATGCCTTTGACATGTTGTAATTGTACCAACCTCCACCACTTCCACTGGCAGCTCATTCCATACACATGATGCCTTTAACCAACTCTACAAGTACGAACAGGAAATTTTGCACCAAAAATCACAGTATCTAAACACTACAGACCAGTGGTGGACTACAACCCTAGAACAGGCCGTCACCATCAATGAACACAAGACCAAAACACAATCTACAGGAGAAACTCACCAAACTGATTCACCACAAAGGCAAGGGCGACAACAAACCGGACACATGAATAAGAAACCTATCCAGCAGACAACTCACAGAAACTGAGAAAGCTGTCCTACTACGTGGACTGAACTATAACCACAAAGATGCGAACAGAACAGACTTCATAGCCACCCTGGAGACTACATTATAAGACAAACAGACTCACAGACGAAACACAACAAGCCATCCGACAAATTATAATCCCTACACTACCCAGAAGGAACGAATGGGACACCGTGAACACATCAGAGAGAAAAGTATGAGATAAACTCAAGAAAGATGAGAGTATTATAATCCTACCAGCGGACAAAGAGCGCATGACCATCATCATGAACAAACCGGACTATGTTAAGAAAGCACAAGTATTGCTTACAGATGCAAACACTTACCAACAAATGGTAATAGACCCAACACTGTAGCTACGGAATAGGATCACTCAGACTAAAGGATGCAGGACATATAACCAAGGTGGATTACGTGAGAATGAAACCAGAAGGCATGAACACCACCACCACCACCACCACCACCTCCTCCCCCTCCTCCGATTCTTTGGACTTCCTAAAGTACACAAACTGGACACCCCCTCAGACCCATTGTTTCCCTACCAGGCACACCTTGTAGGGAAGAAGGGTCTAGGCCTGAAACGTCAGCTTTCCTGCTCCTCTGATGCTTGGCCTGCTGTGTTCATCCAGCTCTACACCTTGTTATCTCACCCTCACACAAACTGGCCAAGGACCTACAACAGAGATTTAAGTTGACAGATCACCCCATTCCATCCATTCAACCCAAGACTTCCTCAATACCCTCAAGAATATAAAAATCAGTGATGACGAGATTATGGTATCCTTTGATGTCACAGCTGTATTCATGTCAGTCGACATCCCACTAGCCAAAGAAACACTGGCCACATTATTAGAGGAAGCAACAACGCAGACCAGCAGCTCCATCAGCAATGACAACATATCCTCAAACTACTAGACCTGTGCACGACCGGGCACTTTGTCTTTAATGGTGAAGTATACAAACAGATCAATGGCGCACCCATGGGGTCACCCATCTGGGGACTCATCGCAGAAGCAGTCATGCAAAGACTAGGATACACCACTCTCCCCCGCATTCAACCTAAACTGTGGATCCGGTACGTAGACGACACATTTGTCATTATTAAACGCAACAAACTAGAAGAGACCAACCACCTCATCAACAACATATTTGCAGGGATTAAATTTATAGGAAGAAAAGAAGAAAACAACAATCACCTTCCGTTTCTGGGTGTCCGAGTTGAGCTTATAACCAACGGGGAGTTCCAAACCTCGGTATACAGAAAAGCAACCCACGCTGACCAAATCCTCAACTTCCACAGCAACCATCCCAACATCCACAAACAAAGCTGCATTAGGACACTATTTAAATGGGCCACGACTCACTGCCATACTCCAGAACTGTGCAGGAAAGAGGAAGAGCACCTATACAAAATCTTCGCTATGAGCAGATATCCCCGCAATGTCTACTAAGCAGACGACAACAAGAGGACACAGTATGCCCTAACACAGTGGCCACACTGCCCTACATCAAGAACATATCAGGACTGACTACTAGACTCCTAAGACTACTAGGAGTCACGGTAGCGCACAAGCCCATATCCACTCTGCGACAAACACTCACAAGGAACAAAGACCCCCATTCCCACAGCATGCAGAACCAACGTGGTTTACAAAATACTATGCAATGACTGCCACAAACATTACATCGGACAGACAGGAAGGAAACTAGCCATCAGAATACATGAGCATCAGCTAGCAGCAAAACGGCACGACGAACTTTCCTTAATATCAGTACACTTGGACAATAAAGGCAATGTGATTATAGTAGCTCAAGCCAGACATGTACAGGAATTCCTAGAGGCATGGTTCTCAACCCATAATGCTATCAATAAACATACAGAATTGGACCCCATATACAAACCCATACAGACCAAAACTGGAAATGACACTACTCACATTACAGGCCTGACAGTATAAGTTCCAAGTGGAGTAGAACTACATTGCTTCATCGGAGGCCTCACTGATGATGTTACTTAGCATGGTGATGAAATGCCTGAAATAAAACAAGCCAGCTCGGTGAGCAAGTCAACAACCTCATTCCATCCGTGCACCACCTTCTGCATGAAAAAGTTGCCCCTTAGGTCCCTTTTAAATCTTTCTCCTCTCTCTCCTTAAACTTACATTGTCTAGTTTTGGAGTCCCCCAAACTCCGGGGAAAAGACCTTGTTCATTTACCATATCCATGCCCCTCATGATTTTATAAACCTCTATAAGGTCATCCCTCAGCCTCCGACACTCCAGGAAAAATAGCCCTAGTTTATTCAGCCTCTCGTACAGATCAAAGCCTCCAACCCTGGCAAATCCTTGAGAATCTTTTCTGAACCATTTCAAGTTTCACAACCTCTTGCCTACAGCAGGGAGATCAGAATTGCATGCAGTATCCAAAAGTGGCCTAATCAATGTCCTGAACGGCTGCAACATGACCTCCCAACTCCTATACTCAAGGGACTGACCAGTAAAGGCAAGCATACCAAATGCCTTCTCCACTATCCTATCTACCTGCAACTCTATTTTCAAGGAACGATGAGCCTGCATTCCAAGGTCTCTTTGTTCAGCTGCACTCCTCAGTACTTTAAAATTAAGTGTTTAAATCCTGCCTGATTTACCTTTCCAAAAAGCAGCACCTCACATTTATCTAAACTCCACTTGACACTCTTTGGCACATTGGCCCATATGATCAAGATCGCATTGTGCTCTGAAGCGTGACTTCTTCTGTGCAGGAAATGTGCGGTGTTTCACTCTTACCAACATTGTCATGGACAGATGTATATACAGTCAGCAGATTGATGAGGATGTAGTCAAATATGTTTTTCCCCTCTGCTTGGTTCCCTCACTACTTACCACAGACCCAATCTAGCAGCTATATCCTTGAGGACCTGACCAGCTCGATCAGTAGCGCTGTTGCTAAGCTACTCTTGGTGGTGGACATTGAAGTACCCCACCCGGAGTACATTTTGCAACTTTCTTTTAGAATCATGGAATTCCTACAGTGCAAATAGACACCATTCAGCCCAACGAGTCTGCACCTTACCACACAAACAGCATCTCACCACAACCACGCCTGACCCTGTCCCCGTAACCTCACAGTTACCATGGCTAAGCCACCTAGCCTGCACATCCATGGACACTATGGCGAAATGTTGCATGGCCAATCCAACTAACTAGCACACTTTTGGACTATGGTCGGAAGCCGAAGCACCCGACTGGAACCTATGTAAACACAAGGAGAGCATGCAAACTTCACACAGTCACCCAAGGCTGGAATTGAACCTCGGTCCCTGGCGCTGTGAGGCAGCAGTGCTAACCATTGTGTCACCATGCCACCCCATTATTTTGGTAATGGAGGAGGACTGATTGAGCAATTGAGGGAAGATGGCATGTGGTAATCAGCAGGAGGTTTCTTTGCGCGGGTTTACCCTGAAGCTGTGCAACTTCATGGTGCCCAGAATCAATGTTGAGGACTCCCAGGGCAACTCCATCCTGACTGTATACATTCCCTCTGCACAAATAGATGGCCAGTTATTTGGAGGTGAGGGCTATCCATTCAGGATATGGAATATGATGTCCATCAGTTATCAATACTTTCAACTGGAAGAAGGTGCAATACAATATAAGCTATGCCTCCAATAATTCAACCATAGTGAGAACCATAGGTTGACTCTTGCAGTCTGCACCAGCTTGTGTGCATTCTTGATCATTGTAGTTTGCTGTGCACTGTGCAATTTTGCAGTGAAGAAGAGAGATGAACTTGTGGATGAAGATGTCAAGGGCTATCCTATATCTATAGATGATGATTCCAGTAGTGACTGAAAGGAGGAACGTGACGTTGCATACAACCACGACAAGCCACACGGTCACCAGCAGAGATGAGGTTGGCCCTGACATTGAGGCATTTCCACTAAGGATTTGCAGGCCTCTCCCAAACATGGCATGAAGGAGCAATCGAAATGTTGCTATACTTCTGCGAAGCACATTTTAAAGGTATATAAAAGGACAGCATCTACAGACAACTCTGAGAAGGGCATCTGGCTTTAATTTGGAAGTGACATGGCATTGCAGCCCTATCAATGTCAGCTCGTCATAAATATACATTTAGCAGTAGAATGTATAAAGCGCTTAAGAAAGAACTGGTGAATTTTTCAAACACTCGGCCAGTAAACACCCAAAGTGGCTTTATGTATCCCTCGTGAATTTTTCAGCTGTGCTCCTGCTGCATGACTTGCAGGGAAGAGTCCCTAAGGAAGAGTCTGTACTGTAGGCATCTCAACACAACAGGATTGAACTTAGAAGGTAAGTTTCATTGTTTGCAAACACACAGATCTTGTTCTTGGTGGCCCTTAATGTTATGAACGGATTACATTGACTTATGTCCTTTATTTGCAGACTGATGGATGTTCTTGCAGCATATAAGAAGCAGATTCCTCTCCTCAAACACCCACCAGGAAACAGTTATAACACAGGAGTTGATGCTTCATAGGGAGGAGATAAATGCTGCAGCTGAGCTGGTTCCTGAAGTGGTCGGGATTCAACTTTAAAAGAAAGTGTATGCGTTGTTTGTGCTCTGTCTCTCGAGACATGACCAGAAGAGACAGGCCCACCAAGAGTCCCCTTGCATGCTACTTCGAAAGACAGTGAAAACCTGCATATTCAACATCCTCGGTGTTGCTGGGAACAGTTTTGGATTGTCACCATGTACTGGATTGTTACCATTCTGTGAAGATAAAATTCATGTTTTGGTTTGGGATCACAGCATGGTTAATATCACGGTAGGCTGTATCATCTGGCAATCAGATTTGTCTCTGAACTGGAAAGAATATCACAAACAAATTTTAAGTAATACTGAACTTCATTAATGAATACAGTCTTTGCCAGCCTTCATTTTTTGACAGAAGTATGGCAGTATAAGACCTATAAAATTCCTCTCCAACACATGTTTAACTTACACTCAGCCATTTCTCATTGACATTGAAGATGATTTTACTGGAATATGAGATAACTCCCCTTTGCTAGAAGAGGTACTGCATTCCGCAAATGGAATATTCCTCTTCATACAGTTGGTCAAGACAGTCCACTCTCTGTTTATGTGCATCCCTTATACAGTCTTGGAAATTGCATTATTGACGTTAACCTTTGTGCTGGGTGGTTTGCTATGCCTAGTTGAGTCCTGAGTGAGACAGGGTGTAAAGTAGGTTGGCAGTGTATTTGTCCAACCATAATCACATTTCTTTGATGCGGTATGTTGATGGGGCACAACTCTTCAACTCTACTAAGGAGAACTTATGGATTATTTATTTTACTATCAATGAATTGCCTAGTGCTATGAGAATGAGCCTGGACAATACTATTCTTATAAATAAAATATGTATGAATTCTTATCTAACTTGGAGCCGTTTTGTGAGAAACCTGGAAAGTAGTACATCATTCTGATGTGAACTGTGATCTTTGCAAGGATAAATCCATGTAAAGGACCCCACCATGTGGAACCTGTGATTTGCACTCACAAGCTAACTTCATGAGCAAAGCACATGTAAATGGGGAATTTGTTTGCCCTAACTGCAGGCAAGCAGGTCAAGTTTCAGAAGCTAGTAGGTGTCATCATCATAGAATTATAGATTCCCTACAGTGTGGATACAGGCCCTTTGGCCCAACAAGTCCACACCGAACCTCCGAGCATCCCACCAAGACCCATCTCCCTGTAACCCACCTAATCAACACATCCCTGAACACTACAGGCAATTTAGTATGACCAATTCACCTAAACTACACATCTTTGGACTGTGGGAGGAAACTGGAGCACCTGAAGGAAACCCATGCAGACACGGGGAGAGAATGTGCAAACTCCACATAGACAGTCGCCCAAGGGTGAAATTGAACCTGGGTTGCTGGTTCTGTGAGGCAGCAGTGCTAACCGCTAAGCCACCATGCCACCCTAAATAAAAGCCCTTTTAGGCTTACACATATTTTCCTAATCAATCTCTTCAGAGGTGAAATATTGTTATACTACTCTGGAGGAGGTGAGACTTGAAGCCAGGTCTCTTGCTCCTGAGGTAGGTATTTTACCACCACCACAGCAGCCTAGGCTGCCAGGGGACCCTGAGAATGTTGTTGGCCTTCACAGAAAACACAGAGAAACCCCGAAATGTGCAGTAGCAAGCAAAACAAATAGAAAGCCAGTGCAGGAAGTAAAGATTTCTTCTTGGTAAAACTATACTAAGGAACTACCATTGATGCATACATCATGTCCTTCTAGGAGTTGTCAGGCAGTGACTCAGAATCTGTTTTGAGCCAAAATATTGGCTCCATCTGATCATCATTTGTAAATTTGGTTTATTTGTAGAAATGGTTGATTGGAGGCTACTCAGTATAGGCACCAAGCTTCATCTCTTGCCTTCCAACATCTGTCAAACAGCATAGGGCATATGCAAGGGCCTAAGAATTCAGGACTTGGCTTTTATACTGCTCTCTCCCTGTGTTGTGTGGCATAGTACCAAAAAATTAATCAAAATTGCTGAGCTTCTTCATTGTCGATGGATGATCGTTCATTATTCTGTAGCTTTTGGATCCTTGTAAAGCAATCAATGCATGAATATAAATGTGTGTTAGTTACTCCATTTTAGTTGATGTTCAGGCTTTGGACCTCTTTAGGTCTACAGCTGTTTTCTTCCGAAGGACATGATGGAACATTGTTGAGGCTTCCAAAGTAGTCAAATTCCATAATCAACCGAGGTGTCAAGCATCAAAGTGATGTTTCCATTGCGTGGGATAAATATGTATTAGTGAAAATGGCATCAGTAAAAAAGAAGCTACTTCTTCTGTCTGCTGTGAAATTTTCAGGGTTAGCCCCAGATCCTGTTCTCTGTTGTTGCCATGATCCCTGGATTAATTGTGTGTAGTCTTCAGTATTCCTCACTGAAGAGTAGGATTCTGTCAGTTGCTTTTTTGAAAGATTACTAATTTTGTCTGTGTAGAATTGTTTTAAAAGGCACATTCTGTCCATTTATCAGTGACTGTGTATATATTGCTGTGGTGAGGAGATTAGTTGTTCCATGACATTCGGAAGATGGGTTCCATAATGATCAGGAACAGGAGTTATTAATAAGAAACTACACTTCAGGCAGATGTGTACAGTATGATGCAAATCTGGTCAACTAGCAGCAATCCCTATAGCTCCATAAAATGTTTGTGTGTACATCAATGTCGGCATGACCAGGGACAACTTGCCGGATCTTGAATTTCTAATTTTGCCTATCTTGAAGTTGATTAAAATTGTATCAAGACAGCGGCTTCATTGATTTCTACCCAGGTGTCAAATGTTGAAGTTGTTGCCTTGAAGATGAGGATGTATACATCTACAACACGAAGAAAGGTCAATCTGTTTTGCCTTTCTGGTATACTTGTGTCTTGATACTAGTTCCACTTGTCTGATCTTTATGTAGTGTAATGATGGTTTATATAGCAGGTCTATTTTTAAGCAGGTTTGGAGTGCTGCCTACTGTGTGTTACCAATTTCTAACTGCACACTGCATTGAAGATTTACCCTTATATTGCACATAGGTGAATTGGGTATTTTAATTGTTCTATACTCTATATTATAATATACCATAAACATCTCTATAATGTAATCTAGGATTGACTCGAACAATAACTGTTATTTAGCAATCAGTAAAAAGTTGTTGTCTCATGCTGCTTGTCTCAAAAGCCCACAAATAAATAGAAATGTGCGTGAATTCTTAAGACACAGCCTGCAGACTATAGAAAGTAGTATTTAAATAAAGGCTACATGTTGGAAATACCACATCTTTTTATCTTACTTTTGATTGTGGACTGAATTGGGAAAAAGACTGTTTCACAAAGGACTAAGGAAGGAATTGCTGTACTTTTAAAAAGCAAATTATTGAAACTCATTGTAAATTGTGCTTACGCATTGCAAACAGTGGGGCAAGGTGCAGAGGGCAGCATGACTCCAGGGTATGTGTATAAAATAAGATTCAGCTGGTAATGAGTAGCTGATTGGCATCTATGATTGGTTACAATTGTGTTAGAACTCTTGCTGATTTTTCATTATTTTTATTTTATTCTTGTATAAGTTTTTTTTGGAACTGTGTACTGGGAATTGTGAGCTAAAGATTGTAAAGAACTAACAGCTTGTGAAAAGGAAAGCAAGTTTTATTGATTTGTGAGGCCAGGACTGGAAATGAATTGTAGACTAGTTCCTGACCAAGGTTCTACGGATGTTTCATCAGTAGGGAAGAGCACTATATTTAAACAGATAGCAGGAGTTGGCTATTAACAAGGTTGGTACCTGGGAATTGGTTCCAGCAAGTCTGGAAAAGACGTTATGCTTTGACGGGGAATAGAGAGACCATGTTCAGGCAGATGGGATTGGGTTAGAACGGCATTATGGTTTGTGCAAACAAGATGGGCTGAAAGGCCTGATCCTGCTATACTGTTCAGTGTTCAGATGGCAGATGTTGAATGGTAGTTGGGATCTCGCAGAAGAGATGATCATTCTGTCAGGGAGTGATCAGATTTTGTATGGAGTCTTAGACTCTTCTTTTTCTGTGAGAAACAAATCTGCCTGTTGATACTACAACATGAAGATTTAAAAAGCTCCTACCTAAACTCCCAGTGCAGCTTTTGGAAGTTCAGAAATGACAACTAAGTTATAAGTATTACTCCCTTTCTCTGAGTTAACTTCAAAAGTGACCCTTGAAATAACTCCGCAGAGGCTAATATCCAGTCACCAAATCACCTTTTATTTATACACGCATAGTACTTGACACTGGTGCAAGTTCCTCAGAGCCAGCTCTCAGAATGAACAGAACCTCTGACACTTCTGTTTATATCTGTCATTCAGGCTTCCCTGAATAGATCAGGTTAACTATCCCGATGAGGGAACTCACATTCTATGAAGTCCACTTGGCTGACCTCATTACAATCACGACATCCCTCCCCCTTTATGTCTGGGGACATAGGCCCATTCTTATTCGTGTAGCCCACACTTGGGGTTTTTTGCAACAGGCCTGCTTCCTCCGACTTGGCCTCAGATACAGATGGTGTGTACTAGACTATAGCCTTCCCCTCATACCCAGAGCATCTTGGAAAAAAATTCTTCAGGCGTCCTTGTTCAGGACCACTTTACCTTCCTGAAGTTTGTATGTCACATGACCTGAACTCACATCAACCATGCCTGCTAGAGATAGTAAGAACGGCCGATGCTGGAGTCAGAGGCAATGCATTGTGGAGCTGGAGGAACACAGCAGGTCAGGCAGCATAGAGGAGGAGGAAAGCTTTTCTGCTCCTCTGATGCTGCCTGACCTGCTGTGTTCCTCCAGCTCCACACTGTGTTAGCCATGCAGGGCCATTCCGTAGTTTCAGCACCAAACTTCTGACCCCTGAAATAAACAGACCCTCTCGCTTAAGGGTGTCTTGTGTCCAGCTTTGGCGTTTCTGATGCTTTTGTAAAACTACCCCCCCCCCCATCACCGTTTCTCCACAAGGTCTGGGAAGATCAGATTTAGCCTGGTGCAGAGTCTTCTTCCTAATAGCAGTTCTGCTGGAGCTGTCCCTGAAGTTGCGTGAAGGGTGGTTTGATAAGCAAACAGGAAGCGGGACAGTTTGTTACTGAGTGAAGCTGTAGGGTCTTTATTTAAGCCTGCTTTCAAAGTTTCAACCGCTGTTTCTGCCAGTCCATTGGGTGGTACAGAGCTGTCCTTACATGCCAAATACCATTCGACTTTAGGAAGTAGTCAAATTCCCTGCTGGTAGATGATGGCCCGTTGTCTGTGATCCAACAGTTCCGGAGTCCGTGTATTGCAAAAGATGCTCACAGCTTTTCTGTCGTCATCTCTGTTTGACAAGCAAACTCTGTACATGTCCAACCGGTGGGCGTCCACAATGATTAAGAATGTTGAGCCCATGAAAGGGCTGTCACAGTCAATGTATAACTGAGTCCAGGGTTTACCTGTGGGGAGCTACTGGCGGTAATTTTTGTCCTTGGTGGCACTCTGGGTACTGCCCTACCAACGCAGCTATGTCTGCATCCAATCCTGGCCACCAAAGATAAATTTTCATCAATATCTTCATTTTGGTCACCCCTGGATGACCATGGTGGAGTTCAGGCAATATCTGGCAGTGACCTTTGCTTGGGATAATCAATTTTGCTGCCCATAACAAACTGCTGGCCTCAACAGTGACCTGGTCTCGCTGGGTCCAGAAAGGTTTTAATTCTGATTGTGATGGTCCTTTATCTCCCCTGTCACTACCAGCTATCTTAGTTTGCCAGGACTGGATCTTTTTTGCGTCCAAAGCCTGATATTGTCAGCAGTGACTGGAAGGGTGTTCTGAAAGTTTAAAACCTGAACGGACTCTTCCAGTGGTGGCACCATTGGTGTATCTGCCAGCAGGAGGTGGCTCAAGGTATCCGCATTTGCTACTTGGCCTCCCAGATAGTATTCCAACTTGTAGTTGTAAGTTCTGAGAATGAGAGCCCACAGCTGCATTCGACCTGAAGCTATTGGTGGCAGGGCTTTGTCCTCTTTTTGAGTAGCCCTAGCAGGGTTTGTGATCTGTTGCTATTACAAATTTACATCTGTAAAGATATTGATGGAACTTCTCATGTCAAAGGTGACATCCTTCTCGATCTCTGGGTGTATTTGCACTCTACATCAGCCAAAGCCCGGGAAGCATACAGTATTGGGTATTCCTCTCCATAGTGCCATTTGTAGGTCAACACCACCCCAATATCATATGGGGAGGCATTGCATGTCAATATAAGACCTCACTTGTGATCGTAGTGGGCCAACATCTTAGACTATGACGGTTGCTTGTTCACTTACGTAAAGGCTAGGTCTTGGCTACAAGAGGATTTCCAAGGCTGATCCTTTTTCATTGGAAAATATAAGGGTGCCAGGATGATGACCAGGTGACAAATGGACTTTCTGTAATAATACACCAGCCCAAGGAAGGACCTACGCTGCAGTATACATGTGGAACTTAGGGGACCTTTGATTGCCCTCATTTTATCTTCCAACAGGTATAACTCAACCTTGTCAGCTCTGTAGCCCAAGCAGGTCATTTGTGGTAATACAGTGTGGGGCTGGAGGAACACAGCAGGCCAGGCAGCATCAGAGGTGCAGGAAAGCTGATGTTTTGGGTCGGGACTCTTCTTCAGAAATGGGGGAGGGGAAAGGGAGCTGTGAAATAAATAGAGAGAGGATGGGTGAGGCTAGGGAAGGTAGGTGGGATGGTGATAGGTGAGGTGCAGGTAGGCAGTGGTAAGGGTTGGTCAGTTAAGTTGGGGGGTGGATAGGTGGGAGAAAAGACAGAAAGGTCAAGGAGGCGGGGATGAGAGGGAGATAGGTAGGAGAGAATACGAAAGGTCAAGGAGGCAGGGATGAGAGAGGCTGGGGAAGGTTGTTGGATGGTGATAGGTGAGTGCAAGTAGGCAGTGGTGGGGATTGGTCAGTGAAGTGCGAGGACCGATTGGTGGGAGAAAAGATCAAGGAGGTGGGGATGAGAGGGAGAGTTGGTCAGGGAATGAGGCCAGGGTGGGGAGATTTTGAAGCTAGTAAAGTCCACATTGAGACCATTGGGTTGTAGGCTCCCAAGGCAGAATATGAGGTCCTGCTCTTCCAGTTTCTGGGTGGTGTTGTTGTGACACTGGAGGAGGCCCAGGATGGACATCTTGTAGTGGAACACCTCATCTTGGGAGCAGATGCGGTGGAGGCGGAGGAATTGGGAGTAGGGGATCGCATTCTTTCAGGAAGGTGGGTGAGAGGAGGTGTAGTCTAGATAGCTGTGGGAGTCGGGGAGCTTGAAATAGATATCAGTTTCGAGGTGGTCACCAGAGATGGAGACAGAGAGGTCCAGGAAGGAGAGAGAGGTATCAGAGACGGTCCAGGTGAACTTGAGATTGGGATGAAAGGTGTTAGTAAAGCTGATGAACTGTTCAAGCTCCTCATGGGAGCACAAGGCGGCACTGATACAGTCATCGATGTAGCGGAGAAAAAGGTGAGGGATTGTGCCAGTATAGCTGCAGAAGAAGGACTGTTCCACATATCTTATGAAGAGTCAGGCATAGCTTGGGCCTGTGCTTGTTCCCATGGTCACCCCCTTAGTCTGTAGGAAGTGGGAGGAGTTGAAGGAGAAGTTGTTAAGGGTAAGGATGAGTTCAGTTAAGCGGATGAGGGTGTCGGTGGAGGGGGACTAGTTTGGCCTGTGGGAGAGGAAGAAGCGCAGGCTTTTAGGCCATCTGCGTGGAGAATACAAGTGTATAGGGATTGGATGTCCATTGTGAAGATGAGGTTTTAGGAGCCAGGGAATTGGAAGTCTTGGAGGAGGTGGAGGGTGTGGGTGGTGTCCTGGATGTAGGTGGGGAGTTTCTGGACCGGGGGGAGAAAATAGAGTCAAGATAAGCGGAGATAAGTTCAGTGGGGCAGGAGCAGGTGGAGACAATGGGTCAGCCGGGGCAGTCGGGTTTGTGGTTTTTGGGAAGGAGATAGAAACAGGTGGTGCGGGGTTGGGGGAACGATGAGGTTGGAGCTGTGGGCGGGAAGTCACCTGAGGTGATGAGGTTATGGATGGTCTGGGAGATGATGTTCTGGTGGTCAGGGGTGGGGTCATGATCGAGGGGGCGGTAGGAGAAGGTGTCAGAGAGTTGGCACCTGGCCTTGGCGATGTAAAAATCATTCTTTTGTCTAAGGCGTACACCCGCATTGGAGTTCTCTAAGTGCTCTTTATTGGTCTTCCCTGTTGTTAGCATCTCATGCAGATAAACGACAACCTTGGATAGACCTTATAAAATGTTCTCCATCACCCACTGAAAAATGGCACAGGCTGATGATACCCCAAATGGCAGTCTTGTATATTGGTACAAACTGTAGCATATATCTGGGAATCCTCATTCAACCGCAGTTGCAGGTACGGATGGCTCACGTCCAGCTTCGTGAAGGACAGCCCCTCTGTCAGCTTTGCATATAAATCCGCTATGCAAGAGATTGGGTATTTATCGAGCTGGAGAAGTGGTGTGCGGTTTATTTAAAACCCCAAAAAGGTGAAATGACCCATCAAGATTCATACCTGGTATGATCGGTGCTGATCATTCCACAAACTGGACTGGTTTGGTAGTTCCTTTGCTTTCCAGCCTCCTTATTTCTGCCTGTACTTTTGCCTGTAAGGCAAATGGCACTGGATGGGCCTTACAGATCGTGGAATTGCTTCCTGTTTAACATGAAAGGTGGCCTTTGCTCGTTTGACAGTCCCCAGACGTTCTTGAAAACCTTCTATTTAATTTGGACTTCACTCAGGCAGCCATTTTCTAGTGGAAAGATGTTGAGCTAGTCAAGGTGAATCTTTCTCAACCATTTTAGCCCCATCAGGCCTGGGCCTGAGCCTTTTACCACAATCAGTGGTAACTGAACCAGCTGCTTCTCGTATGAGTCCAGAACAAAAGCTGTACCCTTAAAGGTTTCCTGGTATAGGTTCTCAGTCTAGCAGAGGTCCTACGCAAACGTAACAGTTGGAGTCAAGAGCAAAAGACTGGTTCTGCAATCACAGATACAGCAGCACCAGCATCAACCCGAATTAGAACTGGATGATCATTTAACCGGATGTTTATTTTGATTGGTTCTGACTTGGATGTGGTTAAGCAGTTTAACTGTTCCAAGATAGATGTAACTGGGCTTTCCAGGTGTGCGCTCTCTTGGATATCAGCCTATGAGTTCTCTTACTCAATCCAGGCCTAGTGGGACTCTTTATCTGTGTCAAGTCCGCATACCAGTAGCAACTACGATGGCTTGCTGGTCCAGATCCTGAAGAAACTGTTAACTGTTTGGCTGACGCTTGGCTTTGTTTTGGGGCTTTGCTGTGGGCTGACCTAGGGTCCCTCTGTTCTGGATATGTCCTGAGTGAGGCTACGCAATTGCCCTCACTCAAGTGGTGTCCACCAAGCTCAATCAGCCTGACAAGGCTATCCACTTTCATCAGCATACCCCGTAATTAATATGCTCCACTTGCTGCATTTTCTTATTGTAGTTGCTGTTTGAAGTCCAGTTGGGCTTCAGCTAGTGGGCACTTTTGCATGGTTACATCATTAACCCCGCATATCAAACAGTCTGTCAGTATCTCATTAACGGCTAAAACCAAAGTCACATGCCTCTTCCAGTTGTCTTAACCTCGTCAAAAGTCCCGTCACAGAAGACCCAGTTTTGCTCAGCAGTTCGAGAACCAGAGAATTAACTAAATCCATCAATGCTTGAAAGGTTTAAGTATGTGATGCCTCGGGAAACGTTCGGTTGCTAATAATCAGAAAAGCTGTCGGTCCACAAGCTATCAGGAGAATTTCTCATTGTTTTTCATCTGCCCCAATGTCATTTGCCCCTAAAAAATCATTCTCTCCACATACGGGGCCCTAACTTTGGCAGGATTGAATGAGCCAAGCTTCCCAAATAACCACATAATGCCAGAAATGCTTGCCCCAAGTCAAAGACAACTGTTGTGAGCAAATTTCTGCAGGAGTGTATTTTTTTTCTGTCATCACCACTGAAACAATTTCACAGAGGCCGATATCCCATCACAAGTCACCCTGTTTATATATGTCAGCCAGGGCTGCCCAATTGGGTCTGTTAACCTTGTCCCATCGGGGAATTCATATTCTATGACGTCCACCTAGCTGACCTCATTACAATCACTACAACGCTGATCGACACCTTCAGAAAATCACTGAAGAAACCGTCATCTATGCCCATGGAACAACACGTCATGAAATCCACTTAAAATAACAGAACTGGCTAGATTACTTTTATTTATCCCTGAGCTATGTTTCCTTGCCTGTCTTTAGTGTGAAAACTAAAAACAAAGTTTTTTTTTTATGGTCAAAGCATTTACCAAATAGATCAATTTGGTTTAATTGTGGTTTAATTTTACTTTGCTAAAGGTACTGCATTGTTAAAAAATTGCTGAGTCTTTTAAAATACAAACTGGTGTCTGGAATTGTTTATTCAGAGTCTGGACTGGTTATTCAAACGTCTGATTGCCAACCATTGTCGTCAGTATTGAGGGTCTTTGAAGGTTTTAATTTTACTGTATTGCAAATATCAAAGAAGAAGGCTGATTTGGTTTTGGTGTCTGTCACCCTGTCATGTCAGTTGCAGAAATCAAACGTCATCTACCTGATGAAAACTGAGCAGCTGAACACTTTGTTGGTGTGAATAATACAAAGAGAAACATTGTATCTCTGGATGGGAAGGTAGCATGTTTGTCTTTGCAGTATTTTTCCTCTTCCCATTAAACCAATGTCTTTTCTCTTCTTGTAACTTTGTATGTTCACATAAGGTTTTAGAAGAGGATTAGACTTTTAACCAATAGAGGCATACTTTGATCGTTCATAGCTGTTTTTTCTCAGTTCCACCAAGATAACTTCATTAGACAATCCCTCAGGAATATGCTAAGTACAGCTGTGATGTTGTCCCTAATCAAAATGCTACTTCCCTCCACTCTTTCTTCCCTTTCTATACTTGTAAACTTAAGATGCATTGTTGAAGAATTTTAATGCAATGCATGCTAATTAGCTATTTTTGACCCAGCACACAGTTCTAATGTTAAAATGATTCATATAAAATTATTAAATATGTTAGAATGATTACTGACTTAGGTGTAAATACAGCAGACTTGAGTAGAAATCAAATATTATTTATAAATTGAAGAAGCTAAAGTCGCCACAGTCCGAACAGATTGTGAGCTGCTCTCTCGTTAGAGAGACAAAGGTCTCTGGTGGTATAACCTGAGGGTCACTACACTTAAGGTGAAGGCAAGGTTGAGAAAGAAGGTCCTTCATGGTAACAAAAACAGAAATGGCTGGAAAGGCTCAGGGGTTCTGGCAGCATCTATGAAGAGAAATCAGAGTTAACATTCAGGTTCAATAACCCTTCCTTAGAACTGATGGCAGCTAGGAAAAGGTTGTTTTTTTGTGTAGAAGATAGGTAGGGGGAGAGGGTAAGGAGAAAGTGGTAGGTGAAGATAGAACCCAAGGAGATTGAAGACCAGTTGGACAAACAAAGGAGAGGTTTTTTTTAACCTATTTTTCCAAATCAACCTACTCAGATGTTATTACACACCTCTGGATCATGTAGGACTAGAACCTGGGCCTCCTGGTCTAGGGATAGGAACATTACCACTGTACCACAGAGGACTGATAAATGAGTCACCCTAGGAGAATGAATAGCTGTTAGTGGACAATTAGTAGCTAACAGTAGGTTGTGTATAATAGCAGACTATGTGACATCAAAACCTGTGTGTGGGGGCTGGGGTAAGGATATGAGGGAACGTGCGTCGAACTCTAAAGTTGTTGAACTTGATATTGAATCCAAAGGGTTGTAGAGTTTTCAAGCAGAAAATGAGGTGCTGTTCTTCCAGCTTCATGATAACCTCTGTTGGAGTGGGAACTGAATGCATGCTGCTGGTGTTACTGTGTATTACAAACCAGCTGTCCAGCCAATTAAGCTAACTGACCCCCAATTTATCAATATAACTCAATAATGAATACAACACTGCCTGGCCTTTTGTTTATACTCATTAGGATCCTGCTGAAAGATGATGTCAGTCTCAGTCAGTTGATACACATTAGCATTATGAGCTATCTTACCCTCAACTGAGATGTTAAAAACAACACAGTATTTCTTTGAGATAGTAAGAACTGCAGATGCTGGAGTCAGAGATAACACAGTGTGGAGCTGGAGGAACACATCAGGCCAGGCAGTATCAGAGAAGTAGGAAAGTTGACGTTTCGGTTCGGGACCTTTCTTCAGAAATGGGGGAGTGGGAAGGTAGCTCACAATAGATAGAGAGAGGAGGGATGGGGCTGGGGAAGGTAGGTCGGATCGTGATAGGTGAGTGCAGGTAGGCAATGGTGGGGATTGGTCAGTGAGGTGGGAGGAACGGACAAGTGGGAGACAAGATGGACAGGTTGTGTCAGGTCAAGGAGGCAGGGATGAGTGGGAGGGTTGGTCATGGAATGAGGCTGGGGGGCGCAGGGAGATTTTGAAACTGGTAGAGTCCATATTTAGGCCATTGGGTTGTAGGCTGTCAAGGTGGAATATGAGGTGCTGTTCCTTCAGTTTGTGGGTGGCATCATTGTGACTCTGGAGGAGGCCCAGGATGGACATGTCACCCAGGGAGTGGGAGGGGTAGTTGAAATGGTTCACGACCGGAAGGTGTTGTGGCGAATAGAGCGTAGGTGCTCTACAAAGTAGTCTCCGAGCCTCCGCTTGGTTCACCTATGTAGAGGAAGCCACATTGGGAGCAGCAGATGCAATAGGCCACATTGATGGATGTGTGGGTGAACCTCTGTCTGATGTAAAAGGTTTGTTTAGTGCCTTGAATGTAGATGAGGGGGGAAGGTGGAGGGGCAGGTGTAGCATTTTCGATTGTAGGGAAAGGTGCCGGGGGTGGTGGGGCTAGTGGGGAGTGTGGA
Source organism: Ginglymostoma cirratum (assembly GCA_024137785.1). Lineage (NCBI taxonomy): Eukaryota > Metazoa > Chordata > Chondrichthyes > Orectolobiformes > Ginglymostomatidae > Ginglymostoma > Ginglymostoma cirratum. The sequence goes on along the minus strand of JAHRHZ010000140.1, from coordinate 18,287,390 downwards.
GTGGACCAGGGAGTTGTAGAGAGAGTGGTCCCTATGAAAGGCAGGTAGGGGTGGAAGGGAAATAAAAATTATGTACATATATTGGTGGGGCTTCTCCAACAAAATCAAAGTCACATCCCCTCCCTCCAACAAAAACAAAGGTAGAAGCCCCCTTTTCCTCACATATCACCCCACTAACCTCTGTATCTAACGTATCATTATCCGCAATTTCCGCCACCTACAATCTGACCCCACAACCAAAGATATATTTCCCTCCCCACCCTCATCTGCCACATTTGCGTGGGTCAATTTGGGTTTGGAATGGAGGCGGAAGAATTGGCAGGACTGCCATGACACCCCACTTCCAGTTCTGGCATCAACAATATTTGTGACAGTGGGGGGAATGAAAGCATGTAGATTCTGAGTTAGGAAGCCTGAGTTCAAGACCCACCTATTCCAGAGATTTGTCATAACTTCCCTGAACAGGTTGATTAGAAAATATCTAGAAATTTCAAGCATTTTCATGAGGGAAGCCAAATTTCAGAGCGGTGTGGCTCAAACTAGCTAAAAGTAGATGACAGTTATTTTGGGGATAGGTTGTGGACGCCATAAGCATCTCAAAAGTGTACGTGTTTACCATAAGCTGTGATAGGGATTATGCTTTTGAAAGTGAAGCAGCCTGTGGCAGGCCAGAATGAAGACCTTTGACAGTTCAGAGGATGGCTACACTCCTGCTGTTAAATAGGTGTTGGAGCAGCGGACAGAGCTGTTTGGACTCCTCCAACCATGATGAAGTTTGCAGCTGAAAATAGGTGTTCTGCCCTCAGAAATCAAGGCCTTTGGAGTTGAGCAATGCCAAAGCATTGGGCATCAATAGGCCAGAGAAGAATGACAAGGAACATGAAGGTGAAGAAAATACTGCACTGAACACAGAATCGACAGGCAGAATTGAAGATGAACTAAAGATGGTGGCAGAGTAGGAGTTCCTCTGCTCTGCCTTTTCTGGAGTTTTTTTTTTCAAACTTTTAACTTTAAACTTACTTGGAGGGGAATGGAGGAGGCGACTTCTGGACCACAGGCAGCTATGGGAGGCGAGTCCTGGACTGGAGGCTGCAACGGGGAGACAAGGAGGAGGCTAGGTGCTGACATGGACCTGAGTGAAAAGGACTGTTAAATTAGAGTACTTTTGTTTTCTTTTTATTCTTATCCTGGACTTTTATTTATTATTCTTTCAGTTTTGTACCAAATACCTAAGTATCTCTACCTAGGTATCTTTAACCTAAGCTGGTGCCATAAGTGGTGTGATCGCAAACTTTTCACTGTACTCATTCAAGTGCACCGGATAATAAAGCTAATTCAATTCCATTCAACTTAAGAGACCTGGACTGAGGACGAGTGCTGAAAAAGATTGAACAGTGTCAGCAGATATTCATGCACATGTTACCTTGTCATCTTCGATTTTTGAGACAGTTTGCAGGTTGCTGCACACTGGTGTTTCACCAAGGTGTCAGGTTCATCAAGGATCAGCTTTAAAACAATTGTGGCATTTCACTGGGTCTTTGTGCCTGGATTAGGTGACAGTGCCCTGCAGTATCCTCTAGCATGGATCTCAGTCATCACACTCTTCAAAACATGACTCACCGGTGATGTGAGCTTTGAAAAGGATCAGATATCCTGGAAGAGGACAGCACATCGGGGGAGGAATAGAAGGCGATAGAGAATGAGGAAGTGGAATTGGAGGCAGAATGAAAAGACTCTGAAGAGAGAGCTGCCTTTCAGAATGATAAAATGGCTTTTTTTTAGCCACCTCTGGAAAAGAAACTTTCTTTCACTCAACGTACAAACGTTAGAATCAGGAACAGGAGCAGGGCATAAGCACCTATTGCAATTCAATAGAATTATAGCTGTTGTATTAGTCCATATTCTCACTATTTAGATAAGTTTTTGTTTGTATTCTTCCCACCATAATGGACAATTTCACATTTTCCACATTGTAATCCATTTGGCAGATACTTGTCCACTCACTTAACCTATTCATATCTCTTTTAGTCTCCTTATGTCATCTTCAAAACTTACTTTTGTACCTAGTTTTGTATCATCAACAAATGTAGCAGTTATATCTTTGGTTCTTTCACCCGAATAATTTCTATCGATTGAGGACCAATACTTCCCAGTGGCATACAATTTGTTTAATCTTGTCAACCTGAAGAAAAGTAACTACTTTTGTGGCACCTTATCAAGTGTCTTCAGGAAATATAAGTGCAGTACATCCACCGTTCCCCTTTGTCTGCAGAACATATTACATTTTCAGAGAAATCCGATAATTTTATTAAACATGTTTTCCCTTCTCAAAGCCATGTTGACTCTATCTGATTACATTGAATTAGATGCTGCGTTGTTAAGCCTTCAGTAATAGCTTCTAACATCTTCTCTGTGCCAGATGTTATGCTATGGTTGGTTTGTTTGCTGAGCTGGTTTGTTAGTTTGCAGACGTTTCATTACCTTGCTGGGTAACATCATCAGTACAGTTGAAGCGTTGTTGTGTTTTCCCACTTGTTATTTAAACTCTGGGGTCCATCGGGGTTGATTACCTCATTTCTGGTTTTTCTTTGCAGTGGTGTGTTTTTAGGCTCTATTTCTACGTGTTTATTGATGGCCTTCTTGGTGGAGAACCAGGCCTCTAGAAATTCCCGTGCTTGTCTCTGTTTGGCTTGTCCCAGGGTCCTGACGTTGTCTCAATCGAGCTAGTGGTTCTCCTTGTCTCTGTGTTTGTTCTTTCTTCTTCTCTGGTGAATTTGATGCCGGTGAAAATGTTGTTTACAAGTTGGTGTGTTTCTTCTAGTTTAGTCCGTTTGATGATGACGAAAATGTCATCCACGCTTTTGCATTTCTACATCACTGCTGTTAGTCCATAGATAGGTGACCCCATTGGTGTTCCGTTGATTTGTTCGTAGATCTGGCCGTTAGAAGTAAAGTGGGTCATGAGGCATAGGTCCAGTAATTTCAACATGTCGTCTGTGAAGATGGTGTTACTTGGGTCTGGTTCTTTCAGTGGTGTTGCTAGTGTTTCTCTTGCTGATGATATGTCGATCGATAAGAATAGGGCAGTAACGTCAAAGGACACCTTGGTCTCATCCTTGTCTATTCTTATGTCTTTGAGGGTTTTGAGGAACGCCTGGGCTGAGTGGATTGAGTTGGTTGAGTTGCTGATGAGCTGCTTTAGTCTTCATTGTAATTCCTTGGCTGACCTATGTGTTGGTGTGCCTGGGAGAGAGACTATGAGTCTGAGGGGTACTTCTGGTTTGTAGATTCTGCAGCCTCCCAAAGATACACAAACCGGAAGTACCTTTCAAAGGGAAAAGATCTTTGCTATTCACCTTATCTATACCCCCCATGATTTTGTAAACCTCTATAAGGTCACCCTGAACTTCCTAAGCCCCAACGAAATAAGTCCCAGCCTCTCCTTATAACTCACCCTCCACTGCCGGCAATATGCTGGTAAATCTTTCCCGAGCCCTCTCCAATTTAATAATATCCTTCCAATAGCAGAGTGACTGAAACTGTATATAGCACTCCAAAAGTGGCCATACCAATGTCCTGTACAACCTCAATATGACATTCAGACTCGTCTATGACTGATGGAAAAGGCATTAAATCTCATTTTAACATTGTTCTTTGTAAACATTGCCTAGCTTTGATACCATCAATTTACTCTCTTCAAAGAAAGAAATGTTGAATCAATCAATTCTCGTAAGATATGACAACATTATCTCTCTCTGTCCCTACATGTGGGTACCATTAAAATTGGATCATTTTCTGTATGATTCTGAGCTCTATTGAGAAACAACTGCACATAATCAGTGCTTATTTGCTTTTAATGACCTTTTACAAAAATATTGAAGTGTTAATATATGTTTTATATTCATATCTGGAAAGACCTTATAGTGTTTTTGTATGTTTGAGAACAGTGATGACCCTTATCATTAGCAGACTGCTTATTCAGTTGTTATTATTCAAATAACGCCATCATAAGCCAGGTTCTTAATTCATTAACTGGTCACATAAAATCTGTGTAGTTTTGTCTGTGACGTTGATTCTTCATCTAACCAACTGAATTTTATATTTACTGAAAAGATGAAAAGTTTTTCAGAAGAGCTCTTCCATTTGAATTTGCTAAAGAAGCAAGAAGAAACCCTTAAGAAACAAAGAGAGGAAATGACCAAGGAAAATAATCACTTTTGCGAAACTCTAGTAAGTGTTTTTAATTCTGGCACTTGTATCTTATCTTTGTTAAAGGTGAGAATATTATAGATTAAGATAAAACATAATGAACTTTAACCAGTTTTACCAGTCAGGAGAGCAGATTAAAGAATGAAGTGAGCCCTTACGATATGCTAAGTATTTTTCCAATTCTCCTTACTGCAATACAGCTGTCTGTTTTGAAAAAGGATTCCCCAGAACATGTACCTGTCTACACAGATACACATTATCATGCTGTGTGAGTCTACGATACTGTTTTTGTATATTTGTTTCTCCATAGTCAAGTTTAGTTCTTGCCTTTTACTGCAAGCCCTTGTAATTCTGTAATATCAGAAATCTTTTCAAAGCAGAAATTCAGAAATAGTTTACTGTGGAATGCTAAACTTTGTGCACTTATTGATATTCAAAGGCTCACTTTAATCTTCTCACTAGTTGCCTTTGTGAAAGCGGTAGTAGGCCTTCTAAATTAACAATTGCTATCTGTGTGGTTGGTGAACACATTCCTACAACTCATTAGGTTAAAGGTTCCAAATTTTTGATTATGGTAACGAAAGCAGAACGAGACATAACCAACTTGTTCTTCACCAGGTAGCAAATTTATGGATGAATACAACTGTAGATAGTGTTTTACAAACTTTTGTATTTATTTTCAGAGTGACTAATTAGAAACATTTACCTCCTAAACCAACAATCATAGTTTGTCTGAATCTGTTTAAAGAGATTAAAGTGAATATGCAGTTAAGGCCTTCTACCTGCATGCAAATAAAATATAATTGAGATTAGATTTTCACTTTAAAATGAAGACTTTGATATGTATGAATAATTAAAATTTCAGAGCAAATTAATCAAGAACTCTATATTCTGTAAAATAAAAAATGCATTTTGAAATCCACTACTGTAGGATCCCTTGCAATCACATCTTTACAAAATTTGATGATGTGCATTCTATCCATTTAGTTTAGGAATTCCTTATTCTCTGCAGTCAAGCCAGCAAAGGCAATCTATAATCTTTTCCCACTCATTTCATAAGCTGTTTTTATCCCAAAAGACATTTATGTAACATAAAATGGGTATACCATTCAATAAGCATTTGATTGAGTGTAACAGAAACAAGTTACTGGAACACATTGTGAGTTGTATATACAAAGTCACCTTTTTTGAGCAGTGGGGGAGAATTGTGTGTGTGGGAGTGTGGTAGGTGTGGGGGTGAGGGATTAACTGCTTAGAGTCAGTTTTTTATTAATTCATCTTTGAATTGACTAGTCATGTGTTCAGGAGAGTTGTTGCAATGTCCAGGTTTGTTCCTGGGCAGGAACAGTACAACAGAAGCTTCTAATCTGCCAAAACAGCATCTCTCTTTCTATGTCTCTCCCTCGCTCTCTCTTGCTCATGTTTTCTTTCTCTCTTTTTCTCTCTCACCATTCATTTTTCTCTCTGTCTCTGTCTCCCTTTTTATCGCTATATCTCTGCTTTATGAAAAATTAATATTTATTGAAAGGCAAAAGTTTAGAAACCATCAGAAGCACAGAGAGGATCAGTCCTAATCAGTGAACGAAAGACTGAGATTTTGTGTATTCAAAACCTTGCATCTTTACCAAAGAATTGGAAGGAGTTGAAAGAAAACAACTTGTTGATGTCTATCTTTTGGACTGGTACCCTTAATTTTCCATTCCCCACCCACAATATTTGTGTATTCTCTTGTCTCTTTGTTTGCCTCTTTGTTTGTGTATGGAAATTTTTAAAATGTCGAAGGTTCAATTGATGTAATTATAGGTTAGCAATTCATGGTTCTTTCCTACTGTTAGTAGTGATAGCAGGCCTGAGTTGATGTTCAGTCAGAGATCAAGTAAACATTCATTGTTGGACAAGGAGAAAAACTAAAATTATACTGTACACCAGCAACTTGACTACAGTAAGGGTATTCAAGGGTCACAGAAGTAATTTTATAATGAGATTGCAGCACCTGGAATATTGCAAAATATGGATTAAGGCAATAGTGGAAAAATTTTAAAGCCTAACCAATCAAATAGAAGAAGAAAGTTAGACTATTAAGGCTGCAGAAGAAGGCAAAAGATCCATTAATTAAACTGCAGTAGAGACAGGAAAATGTATTAAATCTGCAGGCAGCTGGACTCATACAGGAAGCAGCTATAAGGCAATAAGTATTATTAGTAGCTCTGCAGACAGCATGAATCATCCAGGAGAATTTATTAAGGAGAATGGTGTTCATCGCAAGAAGCAGGATTCATTCAGAAAAGATGTTAAGAGAGTCTTTAAAGCTGCAGGCTGTTGGATTTATTTGGTAAAGCCATTAAAGAGAATGGAAATTGCTTATTAGGTTGTGTAAAGGCAGGAGCAATCCATTGTACTTAATCCTCCATTTTACTTGCAGAATGCGAAAATCCTCTATTCTAATCACAGTAGGCAGGAATTCTTCGTTCTGTTTGCATATGTGTAGGAAAACCCTGCAGTACAACAATACACAATGACAATATTGCTATATTGCACAATTAAATCTTTCAAAGTAACCAAAATAAAACAACATTGAGATACGCAGAATTAAAAACCCTTAAAGTAAGGAACATAAATAATCACACGAGAAACTCATGGCAGCAGAAGTAATATTACTGGAAAGATGTACTTTCAGAGATAAACCAAAAATAAAGCACAATTTTGAATATCTTGGAGAAAACTGTTCTTAAGATAAAAAATTTCTTCAAACTAGATACTAAATTAGAAGCTGAACAGATAAATACACGTTTGTGTTTATTTGGCATTATAGCTGATGAAAGTATAACTCAACAAAGAAGCAGCAGGTAGATTTGATGAGGTTCTGCAAATTTTTGAGTTACCTTAACCTTAGAACAAGTACAATTCTTGAAAGAGTAATATTTATCAGAAGAATTTAACATCCAAGGAATCCCAAGGTAGTTCTATTTGAGATCTTTGAGGGTTAGTGGGAAAATGTGTCAATGTAGTTTTGGTATCTGATTCTGTAGGAGACAGAATTGTTGCAACTACTCAGGAGTCTTTTTCAGATTTATTTCAATCCAAGGAAGATTTGACTTTGAAGAAAGCTATTCATGTGTTGAGTGATGCAAAACTCTAGAAGATAAACCCTAAGAGGCAAGGAGAAACCATGTTGTAGCAGAATCCATTCAGTTCTTAACAAACTAAAAGAGTAGTTGGTCAAACAACAGGTAAAAGGAGTCATAGAACATAGAACTGTACAGCACAGTACAGGCCCTTTGGCCCTCGATGTTGTGCCGAACATCTACCCTAAACCGAAGGTCTATCTAATCTCCACCTGTACCTTATACTATCATCCATATGCCTATCTAATAGCCGCTTAAACGCCCCTAATGAGGCCGACTCCACTACTCTCTCCGGCAATGCATTCCATCCCCCGACCACTCTCTGAGTAAAGAACCTACCTCTGACGTCTCCCCTTTTTGTACCTCCACTCACTTTAAAACTATGCCCCCTCGTAATAGCTACCCAATGAAAAAGTCTCTGGCTATTCACTCTATCTATACCTCTGATCATTTTGTACACCTCTATCAAGTCACCTCTCATCCTTCGTTGTTCTAAAGACAAAAGCGCTAGCGCTCTCAACCTTTCCTCGTAAGACCTTCCCTTCATTCCAGGCAACATCCTGGTAAATCTCATCTGCACCTTTTTCAGTGCTTCCACATCTTTCAGTGTCAATGCTGTGAAGCCAAGAAATTTTACAAGTCGTTTTCTCATCAAAACCAGATTATCTATGCAAGGACAACTAACAATTTCTTTGGTCAAACATTTCTCTTTGTAAAACAGTCTTGATAATTGATGACTTGGCAGCACCCATTTTGTTTTAGAAATCTTCCAAATCTCACAAATTAGTTTTCACACTAGCAGGGTCAGTTCTCAAGCTTGTTTCTTTGACACCCTTTGTTGAATTTTCCCAATGAGAACAATTCTTCAAACATTCTGTGGACTGATTTTTCTCACATTGCCCCTTGTATAAGATTTCCTTCAGAATATTAGAGAAGTGCAACCCCATATCTGTTGCTTTGACTAATGCTAATGTGTCAGCAGATAAGGTGCTTTTTAACTATCCTCTTTATTTGCTTGTTTTCTCAGGCCAATGGACATTTATTATTCTTTCCCACCAATAATTTAATATATTCTGTTGTCCTAGAATACACATCTGGTAGATTGGCATGTGAAGCTTTGCTTAAACTGACTACCATCCAAGGTTATCGTGCAAAGCTAGAAAATTGATAAACTACAAATGTACTTGTAGCCAAGGAACATAAACGTTTATTCCAGGAACCCAATCAATTTGTTTGAACACAACCAAGTCATCAATATATATGACATAGTTGTATAATCCTTCAATTAATTGGTTGGTTGGTTGTTGAAATATTGCTGGCTCATGTTGCATTTACATTGATAAGGGAATGTTTGACATAGCTTTCTCAACTCAGGATATGTTTGCTGTCTTTCTGTTAAAGAAGAGGAGTGAAACATGTCAGCCTCATTCTCCTTACCTTCATTCTTTTTAGTTAAGATTTTGAAAATAGTGTCACATACTCAATTCCTATGTCATATCCCTTTGCATAGACTCTTCCCTTCGTCTAATTTTATAGGCCTGAGAACTAGTCACAACACAGTCAGGAAACAATTCAGGATGTTCCTTCTGTAGCATTTCAATTTATTTCACTTTCACCAGTTGTCCCAATACTCTGAGAGGGGCCAGTATTTTTTCAACCAGCAAGTCTCTCCCCAAAATAGTCTTTTTTTTTGTAGAATTTGTTGTACTACTCCACTACAACCTCTCCACTTACTTAATTATTCTTTAACTCTATGTAATGGGACCAATTTTATAACCTCCACGTTTACCACAAGTTAATTGGGTGAAAATGAGAAATAAGGAAGGGCTGATCAACTTATTGTGATTGCACTATAGACACTCCAATACTCAGTGGGAAATTGAGAAGCAAATTTGTAAGGAGATCTCAGTTATCTGTAGGAATAACAGGGTGATTATGATGAGGGATTTTACCTTTTCAGACATAGACTGGGGCTGCCATAGTAAGGGCCTGGATGAAGAGGAATTTGTTAAGTCTGGACAAGAAAATTTTCTGATTCAGTATGTGGATGTCCCTTTGGAGCCAGTGACTATAATTGTACTAGTTTTGAAACTGTGATGGAAAACGACAGACTGGATCTAAAAGTTGAAGTTCTAAATTGGAGGAAGGCCAATGTTGATGGTATTAGGCAACAACTTTCAAAAGTTGATTGAGGGCGGATGTTTGCAGGTACAGGGACAGCTGGAAAGTGGGAAGCCTTCAAAAATGATATAACAACAGAGACAGTGTGTTCCTGTTAGGGTGAAGAGCAAGGCCAATGGGTGTAGGAAATACTGGCTGACGAGAGAAATTGGGGTTTTGGTCAAGAAAAAGAAGGAAGCATATATCAGGTATGGACAGCAGAGATTGAGTGAATCCCTAGAAGAGTATAACAGCAGTAGGAGTATACTTAAGAGGGAAATCAGGAGAGCAAAAAGGGGGCATGAGATAGCTTTGGCACATAGGTTTAAGGAGAATCCAAAGGGATTCTACAAATACATTAAGGACAACAGGGTAATGAGGGAGAGAACATGGCCCCTTAAAGATTAGCACGGCTGCCTATGTGTGGAACCACAGGAAATGGTGGAAATACTAAACAACTATTTTGGATTATTGTTTACTGTGGAGAAGGATATGGAAGATAGAGAATGTGGAGCAGTAAATAGCGACATCTTGAAAAATGTTCACATTACAGAGGAGGCTTAAAACGCATAAAGGTGGATAAATCCCCGGGACCTGATCAGGTATACCCTAGAACTCTGTGAGAAGCTAAGGAAGTGATTTCTGGGCCCCTTGCCAAGATATTTATGTAATTGATAGCCACAGGTGAGATGCCAGAAGACTGGCGGTTGGCTAATGTGGTGCCACTATTTAAGAAAGGTGGTAAGGAAAAGCTAGCAAACTATGGATCGGTGAGCCTGACATCGGTGATGGGAAAGTTGTTGGATAGAATCCTGAGGGACATGACTTACATGTATTTGGAAAGGCAAGGACAGATTAGGGATCATCAGCATGGCTTTGTGTGTAAGAAGTCATGTCTCACTAACATGATTGAATTTTTTGAAGAAGTAACAAAGAAGATTGATGAGTGCAGAGTGGTGGCCATTGTCTATATGGACTTCAGTAAGGTATTGAATAAGGTTCCTCATGGTAGACGTTGCAAGTTAGATCTGGTGAGATCACATGGAATACAGGAAGAACTAGCCATTTGGATACAGAACTGGCGCAAATGTAGAAGGCAGAGGGTGGTGGTAGAGGGTTGTTTTACATACTGGAGGCCTGTGACCAGCAGTGCGCCACAAGGATTGGTGCTGGGTCCATTGCTTTTCATGACTTATATAAATTATTTGGATGTGAACAGAGGATGTATGACTAGTAAGTTTGCAGATGACACCAAAATTGGTGGTGCAGTGGACAGTGAAGAAGGTTACCTCAGAGTACAACGGGATCTTGATCAAATGGGTTGATGGGCCAAGGAGTGGCAGATGGAGTTTAATTTAGATAAATGTGAGGTGCTGCATTTTGGAAAGGCAAATCAGGGCAGGACTTGTACACTGAATGGTAAGGTCCTGAGGAGTGTTGCCGAACAAAGAGACCTTGGAGTGCAGGTTCATAGTTCCTTGAAAGTGGAGTTGCAGGTAGATAGGATATTTGCCTTTTATTATGTTTGCCTTTATTAGTCAATGCATTGAGTGTAGGAGTTGGGAAGTCATGTTGTGGCTATACAGGACATTGGTTAGGCCACTTTTGGAATACTGCGTGCATTCTGGTCTCCCTGCTATCGGAAGAATGTTGTGAAACTTGAAAGGGTTCAGAAACGATTTACAAGGATGTTGCCAGGGTTGGAGGATTTGAAGTATAGGGAGAGGCTGAATAGGCTGGGGCTATTTTCGCTGGAGCATTGGAGGCTGAGGGGGTGACCTTAAAAGGAGGTTTATAAAATCATAAGGGGCATGGACAGGATAAGTAGACAAGGTCACTTCTCCAGCATGGGGGGAGGCCAGAACTAGAGAGCATATATTTAAGATGAGAGGGGAAAGATTTTAAATGGATCTAAGAGGCAACTTTTTCATGCAAAGGCTGGTGCCAGAGCAAGTGATGGGGGGTGGTGCAATTATAACATTTAAAAGGCATCTGGATGGACATATGAATAGGTAAGGTTTAGAGGGATATGGATCAAATGCTGGCAAATCAGACTACATTTATTTAGCATATCTGGTCGGCACAGATGAGTTGGATAAAAATGTCTGTTTCCATGCTGTACATCTCTATGTCTTCCCCTTTGGAAGACATTGTATCGCCAGCTCACATCAGCAATTGACTTCTTCCTGTTCGGTCAATAGATTTTTAGAAAAATACTCTTCCTTTTGAAATAAAATATTCAGAATCTCCAATAGACTGATTCTGTTCAGCAACAATCATGGAAGAATTTTCTTGATTTTTCTGCACCATCTCCCTCTTCCTAGTTGGTTCTGGTGGAACACTCAATCTGTACCTCTTCTTCAAGTTTATTACCCAAAACATTCCTTTTCCTGAAGATTCTTTAGATATTCCTATTACTGCAATAAGTCTACTATTAAACTTTCAGCAATTAGTTTTAAATGTCTTATGACATGGAAGCGTTATTTTCTTCACATCACTTTTAGGTTCCAGCCTTTTTCCATTATTATTTGATGTCCTATTTGTTCCCAAACCCTAATACCTTTTCTTTACCTAGAATTTCAATTCTTTCAGTTTTTTTTTATTCATTCCCAAATAACCGGTTCCCTGTATGTAGTTGTCTAAAAAGATAATTGATGCATGGTAATTACTTTCCAAAATTCTGTATATTCTGGAGTGACTCCCATGGATTGGAAGGTAGAAAATGGTACCCCACTGTTTATAAAGAGAGCAAGAGGGAAAATAGGGAACTGTCGACCTGTTAGCCTTTCATCAGGATTAAGGAAGATGCTAGAATCTGTTGTAAAGATGGGATGAATAGACATCTTGTTTATAATGTTCTGACTGGATACAATCAGCATGGATTTGCAAATGGGAAATTGTGTTTTGATAAACTTGTTGGAGATTTTTCAAGATAATATTAACAAAATTGATAAGCGAGAGTCAACGGATGTGGTTTACTTAGATTTTAAAAAGGCTTTTAATAAAATCCCCAAAGGATACTAGTTAAAAAGATTAAAGCACATGGGTTATGAGATAAAAGCAAGACACCACAGCTGCTGGAAACAAATATGTAAAATGCCGGTGAAACTCCAACAGGTCTGGCCACGTTTGTGGGAAGAGAAACAGAGTTAATGTTTTGAGTCCAGTATGGTGGTTCTTTAGAGTTAAAGCTTTTTCTTCAAAGAAAAGGGACAGTTCTATTCCTTTTGGAGATCTGATGGCTTTTGCCTCAAACATTCACACTCACAAGCTGTTCAGCTACCTGCGAGCCAATCACATAGTTATTGGCATTCAGAAGACCTTTGCCATCGATATATGGTCAACATACCACAGCCAAATCAGCTACTTGTTGCTAGCTGAATTCCCATTCATATACAGCCCCCTCGCTCCAGCTTGCTTGCAAGCAGACATCATCCACTGCTTGAAGAAACAGCTGTATAAATAGCACTTACAATGAGTGTTAGGGAACTGGCTTTCAAAAAGTACAGCAATCCCTCAACCGTTCTTAGCTTTTAAAATGGTATTTTACTATTTCACTTCATAATCAGAAATGCAGAAGCATAAAAAGATATGGCCTTTACAATTTTCTTTTCCTACATTAATTCTAACAGAGATATACCAAATTCATGTTTCCCTCCTTCTAATTCAAAATGTCAGGTAATCACTTTAAGCGTCTCACTCCAACAGATATATTTTATTATTTCTACTTCCATTTTATCCACTAACTCTCACAGTTTAACCTTAGACAATATTTTGAAATAATCTGCTGTTACAGCTGCTACACCCAGAACATTCTTAGCAACAAATATGTTTTAAAATTCTCATCTGTATAATATACTTCATACCATCTGTATGTTTCTGTGACCAATGCATATATATTCTCACTTTCAAAGGTTCAGAGATTCCTCTTAAATTCTTGGATTTCTGATCCTGCAAAGAGCCCCCAGTTTAAAATGATCCAAGCTGATGGAAATACTGATGAGTTAGATCCCAGAGAAAAATCTGGCTTGATAGATCATAAGGTTTATTTCTTTTTGTTTAATGGGGAGGATAGTCCCTAAACACATTCACACAAGGTTGCCAATGAACTTTTAACAAAAAAAACGAAAGATTATTGCACAAAAGAAAAACATGAACTATAATACACTAGACAAGAACTGTTGGAATAATCACAGTATAAACATCAGATAGAAGTAGTCATCCCTTTTAACTCTGTGTAATATAGTCTTCTGTTCTACGCCCAGTACCTCCATGTGCCATACAGACACTCAAACCTCAGTGAGGAGTCATGCTAATCTCCACACTAAAACTTCTTGCTATGCTGCCATAACTGTCAAAATTTCCATTTAGAAAAAGGCTGTGCATTTGCTAGGTGCTATTTTCTTCTGTTAATGGCTCCCTGAGTATCTTAAAGAAACTGCAAACACAATTCATTGTTACTTAACATGGGTTCCCTAGACTAAAATCTTCAACAGCCTAGTAGGCTGTTTCTCCCTGACAGCTCCATAGCCTTTTGCTTCTTGAAATTTATTTTAACTGACTCTTACGTAGGCCAATGTTATGCTTCTTTTCCAAGCATGAACCTGCTTCTGGCTACCTCACTCTACATGCTGGTTGTAAACCTTAAGCCAATAAACATCTTAACAATTGTCTTCTCATATCATGTCCTGTTTAGGTGGTTTCAAAAAAACTTCCCTTTGAAGGTTTTCTCACTGAAAACATACAGCTCTTGCATTGATTATCTTACATTCCCAGAAGTACTTTACTAACCAAGCTAAGAACATTTTCAAGATCACTTTGCTTGCATTAGGCGAATCTGCAGTAATATCTTGATCACTGATATTGTCTTAACATCCTGAGCCGCTCATCAGACTTTAGCCTCGGATGTCCCATCAGTCAGTGTTTTTTGTTTCTGCGTATACAAATCTGTATAATAGGATTGCTTGTCCCCGAACTGGTACTTCAATATATGCACCAAATTCTTTCCAGCCCTGCAATTCTTTTTGTTAGGCAATCTTTATCAAATTACCTTTAAACTTGTTTGTAGCCAATGAAACATCCCTGTCATAAGAGCTTCCACTTCTCATGGTACTATCAGTCTGCCCCTTTGTCCTTATCATCACCCTATGACCTCTCTTCTGTCTTGGTTTGCACTATCACAACTACAAGATCCGCCTCTTCTACAATCAGAATTTCTTCTGCAAGTTTATGATCTCTTTCTGTGGCCTGGATCACTTTCAGGTCCACTTACAGAATTTGTACTACAGTTTCTGGTCTTCCAAATCTTTGCATCATTTTGCCAATATGTGAATATTAACTCCTGTCCCTCATCATGCATGTTTAGCCAATATTTGTACTTGCTGTCCCTGATTTCCCTGTTATGGTCATATTCTTTGCTGGCCCCTTCTGGCATATATTTTACTTTTGTGCCAACTTCTGGTTGCAGTATCCTGGGGAAAATAGCCTTGTCCTGTCTCTCTCTATCGTTTTGTTCATATTCAGTCAGCCATTCATCTATCGTAATATGGCTCACAAGTTAGTTTGACATATATGTATGTGAAGTGTGTTGTGCCTCATCACTTTTTTATAACTTTGTTTAGATTCTGGAAGTGTGTAACCAGTGCCAGTTAACCTTGAAGAATGTACTTAACAGTTTGGTTGCCATGCTGTAAAATTACTGTTTTTTTTAAAACTTATCTGGATCTTCTCTTTGTCATAAACAACGTCACATGATTTAAAATTTATTTTTCATATTTATTAAGTGTGCAAAAAATTTTCTTACTCAGCATGTGGACGTACCTACTCGAGAAGGAGCAAAACTTGACCTACTGTCGGGAAATAAGGCAGGGCAAGTGACTGAAGTGTCAGTGGAGAAGGACTTTGGGGCAAGTGATCAGAATTCTATTAGCTTTAAGGATAGACCTGATCAAAAGGTCAGAGCTCTAAATTAGAGTAAGGCCAATTTCGATGGTATTCAGCAATAACTTTCGAAAGTTGATTGTGGGTGGATTCGCAGAGACAGCTGGCAAGTGGAAAGCCTTCAAAAATGAGATAATGAGAGTCCAGGGACTGTTAGGGTGAAAAGCAAGGCTGATAAATGTAGGGAGTGCTGGATGATTAGAGAAATTGAGGTTCTGGTTAAGAAAAAGAAAGAAACATACGTCAGGTATAGACAGCGGGGATCGAGTGAACCTCCAAAAGAATATAAGGGAACTAGGAGTATACTTAAGAGAGAAATCAGGAGGGCAAAAGAGGGATGTGAGATAGCTTTGGCAAATAGGTTTAAGGAGAATCCAAAAGGATTCTACAAATACATTAAGGACAAATGAGTAACTAGGCAGAGAGTAGACCCCCTTAAAGATTAGCAAGGCCGCCTATATGTGGAACTGCAGGAGATGGGTGAGATACTAAATGCGTGTTTTGCATCAGTGTTCATTGTGAAGAGGAATGCGAAAGCTAGAGAACTTGGGGAAATAAATAGCGATATCTTGAAAAATTGTCGATATTACAGAAGACGTGGTGCTGGATGCCTTAAAACACATACAGATGGATAAATCTCTGGGACCGGATCAGGTGTACCCTAGAACTTTGTGGGAAGCTAGGGAACTGATTGCTGGGTCAAGTCTTGAGATATTTTTATCATTGATAGCCATGGGTGAGGTACAGGAAGACTGGAGGTTGGCTAACAAGGTGGTAAGGAAAGGCCAGGGAACCATAGACTGGTGAGCCTCGCATCAGTGGTGGACAGGTTGTTGGAGGGGACTCTGTGGGATAGGATTTACCCATATTTGGAAAGGTAAGGGCTGATTATGGATTGTCAACATGGCTTTGTGCATGGGAAATTGTGTCTCATTAACTTGATTGAATTTTTTAAAGAAGTAACAAAGGGGATTGATGAGGGCAGAGTGGTGGACATTGTCTATATGGACTTCAGTGAGGCATTCGATAAGGTTTCTCATGGTAGACTGGTTAACAAGGTTAGATTACATGTAATATAGGGAAAACTAGCCATTTGGATATGAAATTAGCTAGAAGGTAGGAGACAGATGGTGGTGTTGGAGAGTTGCTTTTCAGAGTGGAGCCTGTGACCAGCACTGTGCCGCAGGGATTGGTGTTGGGTCCACTGTGTTTTGTCATTTATGTAAATGATTTAGATGTGAACATAGGAGGTATGGTCCATAGATTTTCAGATGACATTAAAATTGATGATGTAGTGGACAATAAAGAAGGTTACCTGAGAGTACAACGGAACTTTGATGAGTTGGGCCAATGAGGCAAGGAGTGGCAGATGGAGTTTAATTTACATGAATATTAGGTGCTACATTTTGGTAGGGCAAATCAGGGCTGAATTTATACACTTAGTGGTGAGGTCATGGTGGGTGTTGCTGAACAAAGAGACATTGGAGTGCAGGTTCATTGTTCCTTGAAAGAGGAGTTGCAGGTAGACAGGTTAGTGAAGAAAGCATTTGGTAGGCTTGCCTTTATTGGTCAGTGCATTGAGTTATAGGTGTTGGGATGTTATGCTGCGGCTATACAGGACATTGGTTAGGCCACTTTTGGAATACAGCATTCAGTTCTGGTCTCCTTGCTGCAGGAAAGATGTTGTTAAACTTGAAAGGGTTCAGAAAAGATTTACAAGGATATTGCCAGGGTTGAAGGGCATTGAACTATAGGTAGAGGCTGAATAGGCTGAGGCTGTTTTCTCTGAAACATCGGAAGCTGAGGTATGACCTTAATAGAGGTTTATAAAATCATAGGAGGGGCATGAATAGGGTGAATAGTCAAGGTCTTTTCCCCAGGGTAGGTGAGTCCAAAACTAGAGGGCATAGGTTTAAGGTGAGAAGGGAAAGATTTAAAAGGGACTTAAGAGGCACCTGGTTCATGCAGAGGGTGGTGTGTGTATGGAATGAGCTGCCAGAAGAAGTGGTGGAGACTGGTACAATACAACATTTAAAAGATATCTGGATGGGTTTATGAATAAGATAGATTTGGAGGGAGATAGGCCAAATCCTGGCAAATTTAGGATACCCGGTCAGCATGGGCGAGTTGGATTGAAAGGTCTATTTCCATGCTGTACATCTGAGTCTATGTCCTGCTCAATAGTAAGGCTGATTCGCTTGACGTTAATGTGTGTTGATGAAGTAGTTTACCCCAGCTGTGATGCAGGGATCACCACTCTTTTTAGCGATTTCAGCATGTTGTCGTCCCCAAACCTGAGGTGGTAGAACTCTCAGATCCTTTAACCTTACTTTGATCCTTATTATTTAAAGTATCTAGATAATATTTTCACTAATCCACTCCACATACTTTGGATAAGCGTCCACTGTTGAACTGTCATGGACCAGACCAAACTCTCTGAAAATATATTCAGAAGATAGTCTTGAACCTAACTTTTTCTTATTTTAACTGTAGCTGTAAGACATTGCATTCAGATACAATTTGATTAGTCAATCTATTGATTTTAAGCAAAACACGCTACAGTTACAATACAAAGGAAATAAAAATAAAAGAAATGGCTTAACTGTAACTCTATTGGAATGCTTAACAAAATAATGTTTATATATTAACCACCACTAATTAACTGTTTCAATATAGTAACATTCACCACAAACACCCTTCGCAAAGACAAGTTCACTAAAATAGCTTGTTTCACATGCAATTCCAGCAGCAGGAAGAGAACCCCTGCTTTTAGTTGTAACATGGAGAGAAATAAGAGCTTCCATATGCAGGTTCAAGACTCCAGCAAATGCTGAAAGCTAAACCAAAAAATCCTGGTCCTGTGGAAGCTTGACCCCCATCCATTCAGGCTGCTTCTACTTTTGCAACTTTCAGAAAAAAAAAGGAAACCCTAGGCCTCACCAGCGGTTTACACTATTGGCTTTGCACAGACTGCTTGGCGCCTCTGTCTCAACCTTTATTCACAAGAAAAAGACAAAATACACCTCTTAAAGATAGTATCATCATACCAGCACAGCACAATTGAGGGCAACTAAAATATTCATCCAGCTTTAGGAGCGTCTTGAACTAATGCAATTATCTTTGCCTGCTCAGTATCACCATCCACTCCTTCATATTCTTCTGTGCATAATTTCAAAGTCCTTGTTATTCCATTTAGAACAATCCATTCCATAAGATATTTCAAGAAGCATCTGAAACACCAGTTTACTATGACACAAGTATTCCTTGAATTTATTATTCTTTGATGGTTACCCAATTCCTGTTATCTCTTATGATTGCAGGAGCTATCTCTATTCTCCCCTCCTTTTTGTTCTGATTGTCATTTTGTACAGATACTTTCAATCTGTCTCACATAGCTAATACCATTGCTTCCTCCATCCTCTCTGTTACTGCTGAATTTCCCATTTGAGCCATGAGGGCCACTGTGAATGAATGTTTTCTCGGGAGCATTTTTAAAGGCTTCAGACGTCTGATCGAAAAGCATGTGTCTTTCTGAAAGTGTAACTCCAATAAATCCTTGCAGCCTATGTATACTTGATGTCTCTGCATAATCCAACAATGTAGAGGCATGTTCTGAAGTAGAATTATTTAACTATAAACCTTACTTTTGGTTCTCTTTGCACAGATGCTGCCAGACATACTGAATACCTCTAGCATTTCTGTTTTTATTTTCGATATCTGGGCATTTGCAATGTTTTGTTTTTAATTGAAGGTAAGGTACTCAGTTTGGAATCTCCATATAGAACATTTGCATGTCGTCTGTTAAATTTCATCAAATGCTCTTCTCTGGAATGTTCTAATATTTTCTAAGTTTATCAAAATCTGGCCGTATCTTAAATCCCAGCTGTGTACCAGGTCAAATGCTGCCAGCCAGGAACAGCCCTTCACAGTACTTATACTGGGAAGGAAATGTCAAAGAAAAGTTTCTGAGGGCACATGGATAGCATGGTAATACTTCATTTGAAATAAAATCTCAGTGATAAATGTACTGCCTTTTTACATAATCTGTCTGGTCAATTGACAAAGTAACTGCAGCTGGCAGAATGAAGCAACAGAGGTTACCTGTCTTCAGCAGTATTCCACATTAGAACCCTATGTGAAGTAGTACTACGCTTACCCTAATGCTCAGCATAGTTTATATCTTGTCATTATTCAGTGTGAGAGCGTCATATGTTGGAAAAGTGTCAAACAGCTGAAAATATTAACTTTATTAAACAACAGGAATAGTGAAGAACAAAGCAAGTAAGTTATATTTGCTCCTGGCAATAAACAGGGACTTGCCTTTTGAACAACAAGAAAACTAAAGTCAATGAATGATGGCCTCCCGAACTCATGTTTATTGGAAGCTGGTGTCATTTAGCTCTTGTCTGGCTTGATGCAGCACTGCGTATTCATGCTGAAGGTAATACTCTTTCTGCTCAAACTCCTTATCATCCTCCTCAGAAGACAGCTGCCTTTCCACCAGCTCTTCAGCAGTCTTCAGATGCCTCCTTCTGATGATCACAACACAGCTCAGCAGTGATGAAGGAACCTGAGATTTAGCAAGGATATGACTATCATGGATATTTGGCGCAGTCCTCTCAGATGCAGTATCCATGATCATAGGTGATGACTACATTTACTGAATGTAACCCTTTTCTAGTGGTGAGTTGTGCCACATTGTGATGTGGTGTTCTCAATGTGATGTGTGATGCCAGTAACATCTGTCACTTGGAAGAATCTAGTTATGTTGTCAAAGCCTACTGTTCTGGCAGTAGCAACTGAAATAATTGTGGAAATCAGTTAAAACTGTGTGATCTGGCACACATTACATGGCAACAGCCTTGATACATGTGTAGGTTGAGGTTAGAGCAAGACCACCAGGTCCCCAATAGATCCTTGGATGCAGCCAGTTGCATAAAAAATTCACACAGCTATTAGCTTAATGGCTACAAAGTAAGAATAGCCACCCACTCCTTCAGTTTACAAGCCCTTCTTCAGCAGAAGACACAGTTCTTTGATGGCAACCTGGAACAACCCCAGTCTAAGTGCCACTGCAGCTCACTCATCTGGAGGAAATGGCATCAAGGACAATAAACTTTGAGTCTTCTATGTCTCCACCACATCCTGAGGGTACCTTCAGCTGTGACTTCTTCATGTGGATGTTGTTCAGTTGCTGCTGGTCCTGCTTGAGGAGAAACGATTGCATATTGCCCATGCTGATAATAATGCATGAAGTGGCTGGTTTCAATGGTCCCAATGAACTAATATGGGGAGCACATCACTCGTGATATGAGCGTTAGTATTCAAATCACAAATAAGTTACAATTTAGCAGTATCTTGATATACAGAGGACTCTGACAAGGAGGGCCAGTGAGTGACTGTACATGGACCTTTGATATAGTGGATATATGCTGCACCAACCACATTGCCTAAATACAGCAGAAGATAATAAATGAGGAACGATTAATTTGTAATGACCAATGACATGGTCAATATTGCTTATGGCCAGGATTTGTATTTGACCTAGTGGTGACTGCATGCATTCCACATGCAAAATTCTACAATTTGAGATATCTTAAACCTGTAGTGTGTAAGTGCCTGATTAATGCAATTGCAGGGAGGTGACAACCTAGTGGTGTTATCACTGGACTGTTAACCCAGAGGCCGAAGTAATGTCCTGGGAACCCGTGTTTGAAATGTGCCACAGCAGATGGTAGAATTTGAATTCAATAAAAATCTGGAATTAAGGGTCTAATGATGACCATGAATCCATTTCCAATTGTCAGAAAAACCCATCTGGTTCACTAATGAGCTTTAATGAAGGAAACTCCTCCTTACCTGGCCTAGCCTACGTGTGACTCCAGACCCACAACAATTTGGGTGACTCTTAATTGCCCTTAGGGCAATTAGGGATAGGCAATAAGTACTGGCCCAGCCAGTGACACCTTCATCCAATGAATGAATAAAAAAGAATTACCCCATGAAGGATCTCACACCACCCACAAGTCGAGCCCACATCCTCAGACTGGGAGAGAAACTTACTCCATCCACTTTTTCATCTTCATTGCACATTTATGCTTCAAATGAGGATGGAAAGCAATATCCCTCGCGCTTTGCAGGGTGAATTCCAGCTTGCTAACGTTGATGACCCTCTCAAACCTCTATGTTCATTTCTTCCTTCTTTCCCTGTGAAACCCATCAGTTACAACCTATCGCATGTTCTCACCCAACTCCTTCATTTAAGTCCTTCCTCAGAACCTGGACCCAAAACGTTAATTCTGTTTACTCCTTCACAGATGCTGCGAGACCTGCTGAGCTTTTCCAGCAACTTTGATTTTGTTCCTGATTTACTTTTGGTTTTTCCTTCATTTAAGTCTTCGTCTCCAAACATTATGCCCTGTGTTATGACCCTAGCTGATGTTATTATCAGAGAAGTTAGATCACAAACAGGAATCTGGCTTGACAAGTTATAGTTTTAATTTGTATTAATTTTAACAAAGTAGAATATCACTGAAGCCTAAACATGCAATACTGCAGAAACAATAAAAGAGAAATTTATTACAAATGGAAAATAATCTAAATTATCTATTAATAACAAAATTCAAAGGTTTTAAACATACAGTAAAAGTATGATCCCATTAATCTCAAAACCCTCCTTTGCAAATTGAAAATAAATAAAACAGTTGTTATATTGTACCCAAAACATCATCCCTGGTACAGTTCTCAAAACCCCATTTGTCTAATACTCACAGCAGAGTCGCTGTACCTAACACTTTGGTAGATCTAAATCACTTGTGGCTTCAACTTTTAAACTGGAATTGCTGATAGTTGCTTCCTGGAGCTTTCATAAACTTGAGTTTCAACGCACTCAGCTTAATTTTTCAGAATTCCTGTTATTAAATTTTATATATCACACAGTATACTCTCAATAAGCATTCACTGTGGCATTTTCTTTTCCACGCACATGAATGATTTCAACATTGTAAGGTTGAAGAATCAAGCTCGACTGAAATATCATAACTTCACATCTTGCAATTTTTCCAAGTGAGTCAAAGGATTATTGTCAGTGTGTAACAGTTTCATCTACATTATTGGTGATGCAATGTCAAAATGGTATAAAGCCAGCACAAGTTGAATGCCTCTTTTTCAACAATGGAATATTTTTGTTGAAATGCAGTCAGTTTTTTCAAAAAATAACTGACATGCCATTTGATCCCCATCTCGTCATCTTACAGTAAAACAGCCTCTTCAGTATGTGAGATAAAAGGTACTGCAGATGCTGGAGAATCCGAGATAAGAAGCATGGGGCTGGATGAACACAGCAGGTCAAGCAGCATCATAGGAGCAGGAAAACTTGACGTTTCGGGCCTAAACCCTTCATCAGAAATGATTTCTGATGAAGGGTT